>JAPPVO010000017.1:140290657-140447042 GCA_030407325.1 Camellia japonica | reverse complement strand
TTCGAATTATCATATTTATTTTCTTATTTTAACATGATCTCATCAGTACGAAATCAGAAAATTAAATTAAAATAGGTACTTATTAATTATAATATTAAAAAATTTTATAAAAATATTTTAAATAAGTTTTTATGTTTGATTTCGAGAAATATTTAAAAAATAATGTTATTTATAACTAATATATCATGAACAAGATAAAAAAATATAGATATAAGTCTTATTAGAATGTGATATCACCAACAAATAATAAATAAACACATAGAAAGTGAACCTCACATGTCTAATAAATTTCAAATCTTTATAGTGAGATTACTTATACTTGCATGTCAATAATAATGATATTACTGTTACATTCAAAATTTTTCATAAAATTTTCATAGATAATGTGGTTTATAGTAGTCTTTTCATTTTCAATCAAAACAACCATTATTGTTCTCATAATTTTTAAAAAATCATTAATATTTCACTCTAATAATATTTTTTGTAATTTTTTTATTTAAAATATTTATTTTATTTTTGCAAAAAAAAATCTCAAAATTCAGGGGGGGCACGTGACCCCTGGTCCCTTCTTCCCTCCACCATTGGATCCCACTATGTTGTATTTTTTTAATTAAAAATTTTAAAAATTCAAGTATTGAATTTTTTAAACAATAAAAAAAAAAGAAAAGAGTAAGGAGGCAATAGTACTCGATGAGTTCTATATGTTAAATGGTTCCAATTAGAAAAACGAGACCCGTGGTGGGCTTCCACGGACCGAATAACACCGTCCAATCAAAGCCCGAAAAGGAGGCAATCTTTTCCATCTACTCACCCAGTCGACTGCACTGCCAACCCGTACGGCCTACTACACTATCTTCTCCTACACAGTTATTTATATAATTTTTAATACACATTTTTTTATAAAAAGTCAAAAAATTAATTCAATATTCATAATTTTTTTCTTAACTTTTTAGTCTAAAAAGATAAAAAATACATTTATTTAGGACACCCAAAATAACCTCTAAAGATAGGATTGTCTAGAATTATTACTCAATAAAAAATAATAAACTTAAAAGTCGGTATCAATTTTATAATGACCAATTGCCTATTTGATACGGTTTTGAAATATTGAGAGGTATGTTTAGGCCTTGCTTGTCAAGTGATTTTTTTAGTCAAAAAGTCAAAAAATCATGAAAAAAATTAAAAAACTAACAACTCATACCAAAAAGTCGTTTGGTTTGTTTTTCAGAAAAATTTTTGAAAAAAATTCTCTACAAACAAATTTTTAAGAGTAATCAAACCAAACAAATTTTTCCAAAAAAAATCTCAAAATTTTGGTTAGTTACCTATTTTTCAAAATCACTTTTTCTCTCATACACATCAAATGAATCACTTTTTTTAAAACTCTTTCCTCAAAACAATTTTCCAAAACCATTTCTGAAAAAAGGCAAACCAAACAAGTTTTCGTACTTTTTATCTCAAAAACTACTCTACAAATACAAACCAAACACACCGAAAGATTTTCTTTTCTCTCTATTTTTTGCACATCTTTTCGTAAAAAGCTAAAAAGTCATCCCAAACATACTAGTTTTTTTTAGCTCATATTTTAGTCAAATAGCCAAAAAGTTACTAAATTAGCCTATTCCCAAAAGAGGCCTTAGTTTTGAGTTTTTGAAATTAATTTTTTGAGTTTTTAATTCGTATTTTTTATTTTTAGTGAATGTTTTTAATATTTTAATTATTTTTATTTTTATTTTTTACATGTATTTAATTTAAATACACTTAAAAAATATAAAATTTGTGAAAAATATTTTAAAAAATTACTAAATACAGAAATTTATTAGTACATGTTTAATATATTTATTGATTTTTTTTTAAAAAAATTAAAAATATTTTTACTTTTTAAGTGCGTCTAGATTAAGTTGATCTAAAAAAATGATTACAGTATTAAAAAAATTCAGTGAAAAGAAAGGAATAGGAATTGAAAACTTAAAAAATTATTTTTGAAAACTCATAACCAAACATTATTTTATTTTATTTTTTTAATTTAGGAGTCCATGTCAAATTCTTTTTTTTTTTTTTTTTAATCTTTTTTGGTTATGACTGAAAAATAAATAAAAATAATTTTACCTAAAATATTTTTTCTTTTAAAGTAGCGAGAACTATATTAATTAGTCAGAAGTATAGAGTGAATGATTTTAACTCCTATATATAAATTGTTACATGTCAACTTAAAATTAAAATAGGGACAATAACATGTCAATGGCCTTTTGTTGATTTTTTTGGCTTTCGAAGGTTATTTTTGTAATTGTGAGCGTACCAGTAAGGATCAATCAGTCCTTACAGAATATTAATTGCCAACCAATTATGAGACGATTGAGTTTTAGTTCTTTCAACCTCAATAAAGAGGACTTTTACTGGTGGCTTTTGTTTAGGAGAATTAAGTAAACACTGATTAAATAAAGAACAATTGTGCATTTTCATTAAGTAAAAATGAAGACTTACAAAGATCCAAATCAGCCTCGTAGAGGTTTACAGTAACAAACTACTTGAAAACTATTTCTATAAACGAAATGCAGTACAGGAATTTGAAGTACAAAAATGTAAAGAACAAGAAATATAAAATCTGGAAGAAAAAATAAAGTAGATAAAACTAGTTTTTTGGATCTGAATCTGGGGGTACTTTCTGGGGTCTTCTCTACTATTTATACTTCTCAATGACAACTGTCGAACTGCACTTCTAACCGTTAAACCGCCCATCCATGATCGCTGATCATGTTGCCTTATAGTTAGCTCCACTATGCCAATATCTACAGCTAGGCTTCCCTCCTAATTTTGAATTTAAATATGAGTAACCGTTGAAGCCACATCATTTTGCATCTCTTTGTTGATCCAGTGCTACACAGATCTTATAAAAACCAATACTAACTGCCACGTGTACGATTACAATCGAAGATTTGAATTGTTTTCCCGTATTGCCCTTATCTTGCCACGTGTCGAACTGTGACTGACTTATACAAAATATGTAGCCAACATTACCCCCCGCACTAATATACCCAATACTTGGTGATATTAGTGGATCAAGGTATTTTACCCACGTCTTAGAACGTGCATGGGCTTTGCATTTTTTTAGAAATGCAACCGTCATTCTTCAATGAAACATTTGCATTAAATTCTCTTCTAACCCTTGAACACTCCCACTATCTTAGTATTCGAAAAGACTAGTTCAGCTCTCATGGCCAAGCAGACCTTTTCTTACCTTGATCAAGCATACGAAGAGTTGTTTAATAATGATGTTCGTCCTCGAAAGAATTTTCATGCATTGATTAGCCACCTTTACCCACCTTCTTATATTCAAGTCATGGAAGCTTTTGCAAATTATCAACATTTGGACTGCGAACTTGTTATTCACAACTCCTTAACCCAAAATTTTGCAAACATGGATATTGGAAGCTCTTCTTCTGACCCAAAACCTTTTGCGTGGGATGAAGCTGCTGCTTCTTCTTCCTCTGGGGCTTCTGGTTGGAGAAGTTGGCCAGAACCTGAGGAGTCTAAGTTCAGGGAACGGATCAATCATCATTTTGTTGAATTCGTTGATCCTCTAACTTTCCCTCCCTTTGCTCGGAGTTCGGTGGTTTACCCATATGTACCCATCGACCGCCGACGCCGTTTAGAAGATAACTTACTCGTAGCATGGTACACGTCTTCCATGCCTACGACGATAGTTCAAGCCACCTCTCGTCCAAGCCCAAGAGCCCAAGATAGCCCGTCATTCTTAGCTCAAAGGGCTAAACTTTGCTCTTCTGACTGGCTTGACATTGTAAACGACCCCCAATTTCCTCCTTCTTTCGAGATGGAAGCTCTTGCGCTCTCTCCTCCTCTTCCGCAAAAACCCTCACTAGATGGAGGAACTGAGACTTACTCTCTTTGAGGACCAGTTTCTCCCCTCCTATCATCCTCCATCTCCACCTCCATATCATCATCATCCAACCTACAAACATCAGCGACAGCAAGCCCAACTTCTACTTGCGGTCTTTTCTCACTTGCCCTTCAATGTTCTTGAGGACAATGTTTCTCTCAAGAACTTTCGATGGGCTTGTGATGTTATGACCCAGGGTCATGTCCTCAACCTATTGCCGAAGCAGAGTTTCAAATGTTTTTAGACCAGCTTCCATTACTTCTTCATTGGCACCACATTTTTGTGGCCACCACTCGATCCTTGGATCAAATCTCAGCCCGTCAAGTTCATACCCAGTATGAAGCAGAGAACCTCATCGATGAATATAATGATTTCAAGAATAAAGACTCTGCATACTGGGATGACTTGGACATGGATGAGATGGAACAAGGGTTGAAGGAAACAGAATTCGAAATAAAGGCTGAGAAACTTTTTTTTATCAAGTTAGAGCATATCAACTTCAGAAGCCCAGCCTGGAGAAGATAAAAGATAGAATAAAGAAGGAACAGAAGTTCATTGACCACAGTTGGAGCAAATTTCATGACCTTGTTATTTATTCTATTCCTTATTTTTATGAACTCGAATATGTAGCCAAAGAAGGCTTCTGATGTAATAGCTTTTGTTTTAATAAAGCTAAGATGTTTTCTTTTACTTGGCATGGTTTGATTTTACCCTATTTGTCAAAGTCAAACAAACTTAGGGCTTCGAAATCAACAATTTCATCATTCGAATCTTGATTCGGTCAAACTCAATAAAACACTAAAAACCCAATTTGAACTTTTCCAACTTATGGAGTGTAATTAACAACTTTTGTTGGTTCCCTTTTAAAATCAGAGCTCCGAATTCACCAATTTTGCCATTCGAAACTTGATTTGATCTTATCCAATCCCCCAACATATGGTTAACATAATCAAGGACTTTTAAATCAATTTTGTTTCAAACAAACAGTTTATATTTTCCACCACATGGAAACTTCTGTTAAGTACTGTACTGTTTTATTCGAAAAAAGTAATTTCTTCTATATACTATCAAACCAATTATTGGTTTGAAACTTAGAACAAACATTTCTAACCAAAAAGTGTTTCAAGTTTTGCTTCGAACGATTTTACTCTCACTTAATAACCTACAAACAAGTCCTTAATCCTTTTGAAGTAAACAAATACCTAAGCACTCTTTCACCGTGAGGCGTGGAATGTGCTTCGAAGTCAGCTTCCTACTTTCGAAGCCGTTTGTCATTTCATTTTGGCGCCAAAATTTGGCTTCGAAGCCAAATGTTTTATTTCGAAGTTGACATTAGTATTTGAGATGCGTTTCCCTCCATAATTATCAATATAGAAAGAAACTTTTCGCATCCGTAACTTTAGTACTTCTTTGTGAATTCCGTCCTTGCAACACGACTGGGTATATTTTTCAGACACAAAAGTTTTAAAACCCTTTTATTTTGTGCTTTGAATTCACCTATTTGCCTATCACATAAACCCTTCATCTCTACTGACCTTCCTTTTTCCTCTACTCTCTTTCCCGACTTTGTCTTCTGAGAAAACTCTTCTATCAATGGCTTCTTCTTCTCTGAAATATAAAATCGTCGCGTGGAATAATCTGTGTAGTGTGAAAAGGATTATTGACGCAGAGTGTGAGAAGTACAAGGCCGTGAGAAAAGTGCCATTGACGGACGCATCTTCATTCCTCGTCGTCATGAGCAGCAAGTGTATGTGCTTCGGCCCATCTTCAGGGAGATTCCTACTGAGCTTCCAGCTCTATATCCACGTCTAGAGGACCACTGTCTCATTTATGAAGGTGGTCTTGACTGGGGAAGTTGGAGGATGAACCGCCCCCATCATTGCTGGCCCACGGTGAGACCAGAATGGCAAGAATGGTATGATCGGGTTGTCCCTGATAGGACTTTGGATCTTCAAGAATTCTGCCTTTTCGACGCCCTCCAATTATCCAGGTTCACCATTTCAGAGAACCCTTTCTTAATATTTGTTGCCCTTTGCTTTTGGAATTCTGCTTTTAATTTCTTTCAATTCAAATGTGGGATGATGGCCCCTAGTGTTCTTGATATTTGTCATCTATTAGGATTGTCCCCTACTGGAACCCCTATTGGTCCAGATTATCCTGACCTCAAAACCCCTTTTTCCCTCCCCTCTCTTAACTCATCCTATAGTGACTTTGTCAAGGCTGAGAATAAAAGAGAGGGCCTTGTGACTGATAGGGAATTCTTTTCTTTTATATTATATTGGCTTTGCAAATTCTTTTTTTGCACCTCTTCTCAGAGGATCATGCCTAAATTCGCCCCTCTTTCTTCCCAAAGCTCTTGTTTTACAAAGAAAGGTGGCCTTAGCTCCATATGTCTTAGGTCACGTATATAGAGCTTGTTCCCCCTTTTTTGTGTGAAACCCTTGGATGCCAATCAAGGAGGTCCATTTTGGATACTTCAGCTTTGGCTTTTTGCATATTTTACTGAGCTACAATCTAAATGTCTAAAGTTTTTAGAGCCAAACCCTACTACTCATGGCATGAGGTTAGCCAATGTTTCACTCTATCCTTCCACCTTCGCTTTTACTTTTCTTTCTCCACCAACTCCCAGCCTCCTCCCAGCCTCTTCCACCAGCTTCCGTCCCTTCGAACCTACCAACATTGGCCCATCCTGGTTAAGGACCTTTCTGAGTGATTGATTCTGCTCTTTACTCCAACACAAGAACATATGAGCCTCTATTATGATCCCTAGAGAGTTATTTATTGGGACTATGAACCCCAGAGCTTACAAATGCATTGTTGTGCCCTATTGTCCAGCCCAATTTGCTAGGCAGTTTGGTTTCTCACAAGGGGTCCTAATACCTCTCTGCATCCAGACCAATTTAAGTCTTACCAGTAGGGACTTAAAGGTTCGAAGATCCAGATTAGAAGAAGCAACTTCTAAATTTATCTAGGACTTGATTGACTTTGAGTACTTCCCTTTCATTCCTCAAAGTAACATATTGAAAAGGTGCCAGAACTGGTGGGTGACCAATATGGAGGTATACCTGGCCATTCCTCCCCAAGACCTATTAATGGTACTGGACGTACCTCAACCCAAATCGAAAGGGGTTGGAATTGTTACTCATTCCACTACTCCTGCTACTATAGTTCTTGCACCTGTCATCACAAAGCCTATTCCTGCTACCTCAACTCCTCTTAGAGTTACTCGAGCTGCCTCGAAGAAAGGTATGTACCCTTGTTTCTTTTCTCTTCTTCTCCTTTATAATGCTTTTAGCCTTACTTTTAGTTCTTTCTTTGGTGTAGGTGGTACGGGTGCCTCACAGGGAGGTTCTCCCCAAAAGGTCCAAGCTTTAAACCTTCTTAGGAGCAAACAACAACAACAAAAGAAAAGAAAGCTTTTACTTGATCCTGAAGAGGAGGCACCTAGGGTTCACGCAGCAAAAGAAGAAGAAGAAGCAGAAAAAGAAGAGAAAGAACAAGAGCAAGAGACACCCTTAAAAAGAAGGAAGAAGATGACTATCTCTCTTGCTGATTTCACTGGAGATCCCATCCATGAAGCATCTGCTAAAGTTGTGCAAGCAGAGCATTCGAAAGAGCTTATTGTATTTTAAAGGGTTGAGAAGAGGAGGCAACAGCAAATGTTTAGAGATGAAACTGCTGCTGATGATGTATTCCAAAGAGAAGTTGCAAGAAAACAACAAGCTGCTGGACATTATACTCTTCGCAATGCCCTAATCATAGCCACCACTTCTGAAATTAGTAATTCCCTTTGTGCCTCTATTTTCTTTTCTCAAATTCTTGGTACTGAGACTTAACATTACTTTGTATTTCTTCTTTTGCAGCAACAACTATTCTGCCTTCTTCAACAAAGACTTCTTCAATCTTATTTGAAGTTGAAAGATCTCGAGTTGTAAAGCCAATTCAAGCAATACTTCCACCTCTTAGTCCTGTATTTTCTATATCCTTCTTGAGGCTAAGTATCCCTGTATCTCTTTCTTTTGGCTTAATTTCATACTTCCGTCATTTATCTTTCAATTCTATTCAATTTGATTTCCCTTCAAGCCTTACTACTCCTTCTTTTCCTAAGGAAATTCCAGCTATTACATCATCCCCAGCAATAGCTGATTTCCATAGAGAAAACACCAATAGCCCTCCAATTCTTCGTTCGTTATCTCTGCCTAGCATCAGTCCCTATTCTCTTGAGCTACTGGTAGCCAAAACTATAGAGACTGCAAAGGATACTCCACCTTCTCCTCCTATTCCTATGTAGTCATTTCTTCCTTCTACCAGAGCTCTTTCTGCCCTTTCCATGTCCATAGATGAGGTGGACATCTTCGAAGCTAGGCTAGCTAGTCTCTTTGACATACCTTCCACCTCTCCAATAGCTAGCAATGAGATCGAGCCATTAGTTCTACCTGATTCTCTGCTAGAGATTTTTGAGAGCTTTTTCTCTAGTAGTAAGACTTCCTTGCCTTCAATAGACCTAGACAGCTGTCTGGAGCTGCTAACAACCTTTTCGAGGATTCCTTTCGAAGCCCTACATAGGCCTATAATAAAAAATAGCTTTCTCCAGTGTTGCAAGATTGTTGAGCAATCTGGCATGACTGTCTCAAGTCATTTATCTCAAGCGGCAGCCACCATTGATTTTTACATCAAAGTCTGTCATGCTGCCAAGGCCGCCGAGGAGAAATTGCTGAGAGATCAGAGCTTTGTTTCCAAAGTACATACTAAGGTGTCAGAACTGAAGGAACAACATTCCTCTGTCTCCCAATTTCGAGCTCAACTATTGGAGAAGAAAGCTCAACTTGAGGAAGTTATCAACAGTCAACCAAGCTTTAGATCGAACTGCCACCAAGCTGCAAATTACCAATCAAGAGAGCTGATCGAAAGTAGGAGATGACCACAGTCATTTAGTTGTTCCCATCTCTCAAGAATAGAGCATCTATTGTAAAAGAACAACTGAAACACTGTACTGACTTTTGGGCCAACCTATGGCTACATGTACTTAACTCTTTATGAAATAAAGTTCTTATTTATTATTTGAGTGTTTTCATGTTCTTTTCAGTTAGCACTTATTTTATTCCTTGTGTTTCCCATATGGTTGGAAAATAATGCTTCAAATATCTGCCATTAATCTTTTTGGGATGTACATATCCATTCAAATTTTTCAAATGATATGCTCCCAAAGGCAAGACCCTATGAACTTGATAGGGTCCGTCCCAGTTAGGTGATCATTTGCCGAACTTGTGGCTTTTAATCCCAATTGGGAGTATTGTCTTCCATACCAAATCACCTTCATCAAAGCTAATGTGCTTGACTTTCTTATTGTAGTTTTTGGCTGCTTTCTACTTTTGGAAAAGAATGCTATTTAATGCCAGAATTCTAGTTTCATCTATACTTTCTAGTTCTAAACACATACTTTGATGGTATTGCTCAAGATCTAGCTGATCCTGGCATCTCACCCTCAAGGACTTAACATTAATTTCCATAGGTAACACCGCATCATGCCCATATACTAAGGCATAAGGAGTGATTCATGTACTCGACCTTGGAGAAGTCTTATAAGCCCACAATACATCCAACAGCAAGTTATGCCAATCCCTAGGATTGTCTTCCACAACTTTCTGTATTCCTTTCTTCAAATACTTATTGGATGATTCAGCTTGACCATTGGCTTGTGCATAATAGGGGGTAGAATTAACAAGGCTAATTCCAAACTCTGCCACAAAAGACTTTACCATTTTCCCATCAAATATAGTCCCATTATCAACAGTTATAGTCCGTGGGATGCCAAATCTGTGGATTAGATCTTTAATGAATCCAGTAATTTCGATCTGGTCTACAGCCTTATATGGCTTAGCTTTAACCCACTTAATGAAATAATCTGTGGCCACTAAGATGAAACAATGATGCTTCGAAGAGGGTGGGTGTATTTTCCCCATCATATCCATGGCCCATCCTCTAAATGGCCAAGGCTTCACAACTGCATGCAGGTCAGTTATGGGCACGTGCCTAATTGTGCCATGCTTTTGGCATGCTTGGCAACCTCTAGCATATTTTATGCAGTCTTTAAGGATAGTTGGCCAATAGTAGGAATGTCTTCGAAGCAGCCATCTCATCTTCACACCAGGCTGATGAGCACCACAGATGCCTTCATGAACCTCAGTCATAACTGTCAATGCTTCCTTTGGACCTAAACATTCCAACATAACCCATCTGTCCCCCTTTTGTAGAGAGCATTACCATACATTACGTATTACATAGATTACAATTTAATTTTTTTGCTGGCTTTCGAAGATGGGCTAGCCAGATACTGCATTATTGGATGCCTACAATCTTGTTCTTGTAAGTTATTATGATTGACTTCTAAGACCATATTCCTTTTATTCAAAGGTAGTATTACCTTTTGATATGTTGTTTGGCTTATGTTCCTTTGAGTGTTGTCTCTTCTCTTGAAATTTAAAGCTTTTTGAGCCACATCATTAGCTTTATTATTCAAGAATCTAGGGACATAAGTTACATTTGCTATCTGAAATTGAGACAGCGAATGCAATACAACAACATAGTATGGAAACATGCTCACACTTTGACATTTGAAAATCCCTTTCACCTAGTTAACTACCAATTGAGAATCTCCAAACATGTCAACTGCATAAGCTTGTAATCTAATAAGTATTTCCAGTCCCATTATTAAGGCTTCATATTCAGCTTGATTATTGGAACAAGTAATTTCATCCACTCTGAAACCGTGTGTGGTTTCTATCCCTTGTGGCGACTTAATTACTACACCAATTCCAGTTAGACCATTGGCTTTTGACCCATCCAACCACCTTTGCTATGGTTCAACACTAACCATACCAAGTTCCATTATTTCTTGGCTTTCTGTTTGACATGGATGGTCTGCCAAAAAATTAGCTAAAACTTGTCATTTTACTGCCTTTTGGAAGACATATTCTAAATGAAATTCTGATAAAGTTAGTATCCATTTGCCAATTCTTCCCCTCAACATGGGTCTAGATAACATATATTTAACCAAATCTGTGGTTGCAATTACCAAGACAGTTATAGGCAAAAGATAGTATCTTAATTTCATTGCAGCAAAATACAATGCAAGGCACAGCTTTTCTACAGGTGAATATTTATATTCACAAGAATTTAGAAACCTACTAAGGTAATAAACAGCTTGCTCCTTGCCTTCTTCATTGTCTTAGGTTAGGCAAACTCTCAGTGAATCTTCTACTGCAGCTATATACAACTTCAAGGGCTTATCACCCTTTGGTGGCATCAGCACTGGAGGGTTGGCCAAATAGGTTTTGATTCCTTCGAAAGCAGTTTGATGCTCTGCTGTCCACACAAATTCCTCTTCATCTTTCAACCTTAATAAGGAAGAAAATACTTTAGTTTTCCCTGCAGTATTAGAAATAAATCTTCGAAGAAAATTAACCTGCCCAAGGAATTTTTGTACTTCTTTCTTACTTGATGGAGGTCTGGCTTCGATGATAGCTTTGGCTTTGTTCTGATCAATCTATATTCCCTTCTTGTGTACTACATAGCCCAAGAAGTTTCCAGCTGATACACCAAAAGCACATTTGAGAGGATTAAGTTTCAACTTGAACTTTCTCATTCTTTCAAAAGCTGCTTCCAAGTGAAACAAATGTTCCTCCATGGATTGAGATTTTACTACAATATCATCAATGCAGCACTCTAAGTATCCTCCAATGAGATCATGAAAGATAGTGTTCATAACTCTTTGATATGTAGCCCTAGCATTCTTAAGACCAAATGGCATTTTAACACATTCGAAAGTGCCAATGTTCCCAGGACATCTGAATGTTGTCTTATGGATATCCTCTTCTGCAATGCAGATTTGGTTATAACCAGAGTGCCCATCCGTCATTGATAAAATTTGATGCCCTACTGAACTGTCTACCAATATCTACTATGGGCATAGGATACTCATCTTTTGGAGTTGATAGATTCAGATTTCTGAAATCAATGCATACCATCATTTTACCATTCTTCTTGACTGTAGGTACAATATTGGATAGCCATTCAACATACTTAGCTGTCCTAATAAAGCCTGCCTTGAGAAGCCTAAGGATTTCTTCCTTGACCTTCTGAATCACTTCAGGACTCATCCTTTTTGGTTTTTGCTTATATGGCTTGAAATTAGGCCTCATAGGGAGCTTATGTTCTACTAATGATCTATCCAATCCTGGTAGCTCATTATAAGACCATGCAAAACAATCTTTATATCTCTTCAAGACCACCAACAACTGGTCCCTGTCAAGAGAATTCAACCAAGCACTTATATAGGTGGGCTGCTGTATAGATCATTCCCCCAAGTTCACTTCTTCCAAAGGGTCTTGCATCTGAAGACTTACTGATGCTTTTTTTTTTTTTTTTTTTTTTTCTTTTACCTTCGAAGCAATCTCCTTGCTTTGTCCTGCCTCCAATTTCTTTGATTCAACCTCTTTGCTCTCCTCCTCATAGACAAAGTCTGTCCACAAGGCTTCTTCTTCCTGTATCTCCTGGACCTTTGTTTCAATGACCAATGCACAATATTTACCCAATGCCAAAATCATCTGTTGATCTGTTGCTACTCCTGCTCATAGCCAATTATCATGGCTTCTTTTTCTTGCTTGCTTTGCATCTTCTGGACTATTGATTTTATGTCCAATATTGAAAATTTAATTAAAGCCAAAGATTTGGCCTCTTGTGTGTCATCTCTTTGCCTACAAACAGGCATCATTGTCATCTTTGGCGACAAACTCCTTATCAGCACTTTCTTGAACTAAGTGTTTCAGGTGTGCTAATTCCTCATCAACCGTTACTTCGGCTGATCCATCAGGTTTTCTCAGTACACTGAGTGGTGCCACTCCTTCAGTATACAATTTGGCCTCTGCAAAATCTGCACAAGCTATGAAGGGTTGAGGATCTGCATTGATCTTCTGTCTTTCCACTGCCCAAGGCCATCATTATTTTCTGATGTAGAGAGGAAGGCACACACTTGTTGGTGTGAATCCAATCCCTATCAAGTAGAGCATTGTATTTAGCATTGCTGTCAATAACGAAGAATGCAGTCATACAGTCCCTGGTTCCCACACTCAGGTTGATGGGCAAAATGTCTTGAGCCATCTGTTTGTCTCCAGCGAAACCAGCAATGGTTGTACTGGTTGGGATTAGTCTGGGGTTCCGCTTTCCTAGTTTCTTCAAAGAAGATTTCGGAAGCAGGTTTACTGCTGCCCCATTATCCACCAACACTCGGTTCATCTATATCCCATCGAAGAAGGCCTTGATATACAAGGGTTTGACATGCTGTGTCATGGATGTCGTGGGATACTCAAAAGGGTATGAGAGGTTAATACTCACCTCTTCCTCACTCTCATCTCCAGTTTCCATTGGTCTGGCCACTCCGGATTCATCTTGTACCATACTCACTTGTGAGTCTTCACTGGAAACTGGAATTAGGTCAATTTCTTGACCTTCATAGTTCTCATCCTCAGCTTGGAATTCTTGTGATAGTATATGTACCATATTCATTAATACTGGGGGAAACGAGCCAAATTGGATGACTGGCTGTACCTGTTTCTCTTTTTGGCCAACTTGTTCAATTATTTCAGAAGCATCTTCTATGCTGCATTCTGGCACTTCAGTAATCGTAACTTCCTTCGAATGGTCTGTTTCCGTTGGTTTTTCAACCAAAAATGTCTGTTCAGCCATGAAGGCTTCAAACATTTCTTCTTCAACCATCTCCTTCTTTTGGCCTAGGCCAATTTCTTCCTCTGTCTCACTATCACTTTCCATCAAAGCCTTTTCCAGTCCTGCCAAACTGGATCTCTCTTTGGCTTTTAGTTCAGAATGAACTTTGGCCAATTGCTCTCTACTGCAACTCCTCTTGTCTTGAAGAGTTGATTTTGGATTATGATCTAACTTTAAACTTTTTTCTCTCTCTGCTTGGCCCTTTGGCTGAACCAATGAAGAGCTTTCTCCACTTTCTTTCTGATCCTTCTGGTACTGAGTGTACCTTCATTGGATCTTCCTCCTTTGGGATCTAGAGATCACTGGGACCATATATGGTTCCTTTGTTTTTGGATGCTTTAGTAATACCCAATTATTTGGAGCTACCAAAGGGGGTTTAACCATCCTGCCCTGATCTCCGACAACATTTCTCTGGGTAGACATTTCTCTGGGTTTGTTCTGCATGACAAACCAATCTGGAACTCCGGGTACCCATGAACTCACTAGCTCAGTTGTCGAGCTATCTCTTTCTTCCTTCGAAACCAATTTCGAAGCTGGCTGTGAAGGCCATTGTTTGGCCCTGACTCCCTGCTTTGGGCCTAATTTAGGCTTTCCATGAAGGTGGCCACTTTCCATCTTGCGTGATGCTGATTTAGGGGGCCAATCTCTAGCTTTGATCCCATAACCTGAGCCCATTTCAGGCCTCCTTTCAGGACGATTGCCCTCTATTCTGTAATAGTTGGGTGGTTTGAATTCATGTAGAGGTCTCTTGCCCTTGGAGTGCATTCTCGTGGTTACTGGCTCAATCATGAATGGCTGCTGTCTAGTACCAGTTGGATATGGTCGCTTATTATAGGCACTGGTTCGTTTAGGACGCCTCTGCACATCCTTGTAATATTGCTTCCCAGTAATCGGGAGCCCTTTCAACCACTTGTAGCTCAACCTACACCTGGGACACATTCTTTGCACGACAGCCGCCTCTAAAGAATCATCATCCAGTGCCTCTTTATCAGAGTTTCCTTCTGACCTGCAAAGCCTTGCCCAACAGCTGGTAAACTTCTAGCATCTGTTTTGACAGTAGTTTGGCTGGCAACATGCATTTACACATTGACCTCTTCCAATTCTTTCAAGGACAAATTCCGGAAGTCTGGTACAATAACTGTTACGCCCCACTTTTATTTACTCGAGGTATTACCAAATTCATTAACTTAATTTAATTTTAGAGATAACATGCGGAAACAAACTCAAATATTCAACTCGTAGAAGTGAATAGCAATTCTCTCATTCGTATGCAAAGTAAATACAACATGAACATATTTAAATAAATTGCCCTTGGGCTTACATCATTTAAGATTCAAGAAGAAGGGTGTAACCCTTTTACATGTATGGCATTCCGCCAACACAAAATAGGCCCCGTGGCCAAAAATAAGGAGATCAAATTCTTGTAGCACAGCCTGCTTAACACCTGAAAAAGATTCAATAACGTGGGATGAACATATAGTCCAGTATGGATCTCAACATGATCATCAACAATAACAACTTACAGATAGCTATGATGATGAATACCCAATCTCATACTAGAATAGTAATGTGGCAGTTTATACAAAATATACATCAGTATGATATTTTCTCGAAAACAACCATTTCATTCAACGCTATAAGCGATTCATCTTTCTTTCCTTTTCATTACCCCTTGTTCCCAAACTTTCACAACATTAACACTTCTTAGGAAATAATTTCACTAAGCCCACTACTTTCTTCCATTATTCCATACTTACAACAGATATGCCTTTTTCAAAATATATGTTTAAAATACTCGATTTCTTTCACACTTTCCAAATCCTGAAATGGCATTTTGGTTTGTTCTCAATACATTAATAACCATACATGCATGCCTTTAAATAAAAGGAGATAACAATCATCAATATGTATAATCGACAAATGAGGCAACTCGGCCCTTCAATTGTAACGCCCTCAAAATAAACCCATAAATCATACATCCTTGACATGCTTAGATATAAAAGAATAAAGCATAATTATATATATCATCAGAGTATTCATTACAAAATGTATTACATGTTGACAACAAAAGTAAATGCCCTATAGGCTTACAACTTTCCAAGTCAATACTTGGTTACAAAAGTGAGTACTAACTCTACACAGAATAAGCCCTTGGCTTGATATACATGTAATACAACCAAAATAACAAAAGAATCCAACTGCCTCACGCCTCCCAAGCTACATCCTTGGAGGTGGCATACTACTTGTACCTGAAAATGATATCCCATATAGGGTGAGCCAACGCCCAGTAGAGCTATGCTAAACATAATATGAGCAATAACTAAAATATTAGCACTTGACAGATGTTTAACTCACATGAATAAATTCATAATCCATTTCAATTACATGAAAAATGTGTCCATGTTTCATTTCATTTTCAATACTTATCCAATTTCCTAATTCATAAACCTGGCTCAGAACCTGTCCATATACTTTAAATGAGATTACATCCCTTTTCAGCAGTACTTCCATTTCAATCGAGATATCAACTCAAATTAAACATTTCACACTTAACCAAGGATACACATAATCATTGTATCAATCTCAAACCAAACACTTCTATACTTCATATATGATATACAAATTTGCTATATCAATACTTCAATAGATACACAAAATTACTGTATCAATGGAGTCCATCCCAAATAAAATCCGGTTTAGGAGTCCATCCCCTATCTTCCCCTAAACCGTGGAGTACATCCCCTATCTCCTCCCATACAACACAATGTATATAAATACATATCATATACATAATTGAATCAATACATAAAATTCATGTATTATAGCAACCGCCATATTCGATGGCACACTCAATTTGATTAGTTTTAGTTTGCCTAATCATCATGCATTGTCTACAACAATCAAGACTACCTTCCACCACTAGCCCAAAGCCAATATTTCTAAATAGATAATAATTACGACAACAGATAACTTATCAAAAATTCTTAAAGGTGAGTGATTAATAAATCCGACTCCACCATTTCTTTTCAGAATGAGCCAATTTCATTATTTCTAGCTCAATTTCATATTTCCATAATAATTGTCATTAATTATACTAATGACCCAAATATACCCCAAACATGGCATTTTTCCCTTTTTCCCAATATTGGCCCAAAGTCTCAAATCTTAACAACAACATCAACAATCTCCTTTTAAGACCCAAATATACATAAATAAGTCAAAAACAATAAAACCCCTCTTTTGAAAATAACACATTTCAAACCCTAACTTCCCAAATCGAACCATCTATACAAATAGCTCAATATCTATGTTAAAACACATAAGAATGAGTAGGAATCCCTATCTCAAATTCGGAGCTCAAAGGAAGAAGAAGACCAAACTCAAGGTGCTCCAAACTTCAAACTTTTCGGATCAAAATGTAGCCCTCAACGATCAACACACTTTTTGTAAAGGCTCAAGGGTAGGAGATCACCCTAACTAGATCAAATTTAAGAGAGAAGGTGAGGTTTTAGAGAGAAGTGGTCTCCAATGGTGTTTTTTCGAAAAGTAAGAGAGAGAAAGGAAACCAAAAAGTGATCCAAAAAGTCGAATCCCGAAGTGATATACCAGTCGCCCTGCTCGAGCGTGGAAACCCCCGCTCGAGCGTCAGACACAGACTTACGCTCGAGCGTCAAAAGCGCCGCTCGAGCGTAGATTGCGCACTTCCAGAAGTTTTGCAGACATGGTCCTCGCTCGAGCATCAAACTCCCCGCTCGAGCGGACGAACAAAATCAAAGGTCTACGCTCGAGCGTCAAAACTCCCGCTCGAGCGTCTGAAGACCTGCAGACAAAAGTACTTGGAGATGGAAAGTTACGCTCGAGCGTCAAAACTCCCGCTCGAGCGGAGAAGCAACAACGAAGGGCCCGCTCAAGCGTCGAAATCTCCGCTTGAGCGTGAAGGCCAAATTCTGGGCATCAACCTTTGGTTTCAAAGTACAACCAACCTGTTTCAAACTTGTCCAACACAACCCAAGACTCAAATATAAAGAGTAAAGGATGGAAATGAGAATGAGACAACAACACAACCACGGAACCAAATCCGAAATACAATATACAAAGGAAAGGAAAACCGGGATCGCTATACCAATACTATAACCATCGCAATCCATAATATACTCAGATACATTGAGACAACAACAATAAAACTCTGCTCTACCGGCTATATGCACAGTAAGCCAAGGATACAATTCCTACAACAAATGATAAGTCAAGTTCCTCAGACACAAGCTGAAAGGTAACGGCGTCTAATCCACATTCTCCAGACACAAGCTGGAAGGTAATGGTACCTCGTCCACATTCTCTAGACACAAACTGGAAGGTAATGGTACCTCGTCCACATTCTCCAGACACAAGCTAGAAGGTAGTGGTACCCCTCATTATAAGCGCGGTATATGATACCAATCATCTCAATATTACGAATGCTTTCTAGCACTTCATTACATATAATGTTCAATTGACACAGATGTAATGCATACACAACCATTCAATTCAACAACGTCATCCTCCACCGATGACCAAGGACAAAACCTCTAGATGCATGCATTCAGTACATCTATTAAAAGACTCAACTATCGTGAGATCTTAAACCCAACAATGCCACAGGTATGATAATTACAAATTAAATTCCCCCAAAAACGTGTATTCAACACTCATGCTTATTCTCCCATTTTCAAAATCAACATGTTCCATCACTTATTCCAAAAACACTTTTCTTCCCATTTCACAAAGAAAACAATACTATTCCTTTCATTTAATAAAAACCCAATGCCATTCTTTCATATCCTTTCCGAACCAATTACGCAATTTAATTCATAACATTACACTAGGGTTTTTCTCCCTCTTTCTCAATATTGACCAAAAAAGCTCAAATATCAATCACAAACAACAATAACCCCATTAGAGACCCAAAATACATGAGTATTGGCCCAAAGAACAAAACCCCTCTTTTAATTTACCAAATCAAATATAAACTAGGGTTTTCTCTCCTTTCAACAATAACATGCTAATTAACACTCCAATTAACCCAAAGAACTATCAATGATGACAAACCCATTTCCAAACAACCAACCCTAGATTCACCCTCATGATCTTCAAACAAACCCAACATGGATATGATTTTCATGCAATACGAAATTACCACATGTCTATTGATGTAAGCCGAAAGGTACTACATTGAGGCCACTTAGGTTATATTTTTGGTCTTTTAATTTTATTTATTTGGTGGAGATGATGTGTTTCGTGCACTTGTACAGGTTTGGCAGGAAATATGAAAATTCAATCAAAAGGGGGCGCGAAACCAGATTCTCTGAGTGAGAGGTGAAAAATCCGAGACCACCAGACCACCGCACGTGCAGCCAAGCTTCATCGCACGTGCGGCCCACCACTGCACGAGCGGCCCACACCACCGTACGAGCGGCCCACCTAGGGACGCGTGCACGGACTTTTTGGTCTATTTTGCTCTGAATAAAAGACAGAAAATCAGTCACAGTTAGGGTTCGAAAATTGAAGACAGAAGAGAAGGAGGCTAGGATTCCAAAGGGGGAGACACTACCAAAGCTTGGAAAATACTTCCATGGGGGCTTCTTCTTCATCTTCTTCCTCTTTCCACTCCTCCATGAGTGGCTAGTCGTCTTTTCTAGGGTTTTGATGAAACCCTAGCCATGTAATGGAATTTTTCACGAGCTTTCATTGTAACTTGGTTTGAATGAATGAATGGATGTTTTAGAAGTTTATAAATAATTGTTTCGTTCTTCTCTTCAAACATTTTACTCTCTGTGATTGTTTAATGTTTTCCATACATTAGTATTCTTTGTGTTTGTATTCAATGTATAAGACGAGTCATGCTATGAGAGACGGGTCGTTTTGCTAACATAGTTTAGAGCAAACGACTTGTACTACTCGGGATGATTCGTGCCTATACATTGAATGCAACAACCCTCTTGATCAATATTTCAAACTTGTAGTTGTGAAATATTGGATAATTCAAACCGAATTGCGATTGATGGTTGATGTTAAGTCTCATTCATGTGGTTAGTGGTGAATTCTCTACCCTAGGATTTTTCCCAAAAATTAATATCTCAAACCCTAGATTTTAATTGTCAATATAATTCTTCAATTTTATTTAATTGTTGTTTAGGTATAGAATCAATCTTATCTTTTTAATCAAAATTAATTTAGGAATTTTGCGATTGAATTAATTTAATTTCACAATAGTCCCTGTGGATCGATACCTGGACTTGCCATTATTCTGATTGAATTTGGTATAGTTTAGTATTTAATTTTGGTGTGTTCAACGACCCATCAAATTTTGGCGCCGTTGCCGGGGACTTCTGGCGAAATTAGTTAATTTAAAGTTACATTCTTATTTTAATTTTTAGTTTAGGATTTTATGCTTTTGGTGTTACTAAGTGTGCAGAGCGTTTGAAACTGGAGCTATCATTGAAGTGCAAGCGGAGCGCAGCCGAGCTTTAAAAAAAAAACCGCAGCATTAAAGTGAGTAAACAGAAGCAAACACTCACAAGCAAAGCACCATAGTGCTAAAACGAAAGTCAAAGCTCAAACAGAGGTTGGAAACAACGTCTACACGTCAAGCATCCGCAAGACGAGTAAAGCGTTTTCGTTAAACCACTGTGAGTATTTCTTCCTATGGTATTTTGCTTTCATACTTAGTGCACAGAGTCGGAACTTGTTGTGTGTGTTTGGGTAGTGTATGCACGGGCGTCGTTCTTGTCGCCCTGAATTGTGAAGTTTGGACCTTAAACTAGAAAGGACCCTTAGGAGACTTAGGACCTCTGCCCGTATTCCTAGGCTTGAATATTCATACATTGAGCCATTAGAGATGGCTGATCCTAATGTCCCGAATGTGCCCAACCGGACACTTAAGGATTATTTTACACCCACTGCATATACATCACCATCATGCATCCAATTACCCAACACCACTGCTGCTCATTATGAGATTAAGTCCAGCACTATACAAATGCTCCCATCATTCCATGGACTAACTCATGATGACCCTTATAAGCACTTGAATGAATTTCTGGAAATTTGCTCGACAGTGAAGATCCAGAATTTCACAAATGAGGCCTTAATGTTGCGATTGTTTCCATTCTCGTTAAAGGATAAAGCCAAACACTGGCTAAATTCTTTACCTGCTAATTCAATCACAACTTGGGACCAATTACAACAACGGTTCTTGGAGAAGTACTTTCCCATAGGTAAAACCAACCAACTTAGGCGAGCCATCACAAACTTTGCTCAAATAGATAGCGAGCAATTCCATGAGACTTGGGAAAGACTTCGAGACCTTCTCCAACAGTGTCCCCACCACCAAGTGCCTGATTGGCAACTTGTTCAAACATTCTATTATGGCTTAATTGAGCCGCACCGCCAAATGGTGGATTCGTCCTGTGGTGGGACATTTATGTCTAAAAATGATGCCGAGGCATGGCAATTGTTTGAGAACTTAAGTGATAATTCCCTTCACCATGCCTCCGCAGCCCGGCAAGTCCGGCAACCAGTAGTTGGAGCCCCGAAAAGAGGGGGCATTTATGAGGTCGGGCAAAACCTAGAGTTAGCCCAACAAGTAGAGGCACTGTCCCGCAAGATGGACCAATTATTAGCTACGGGACATGCCCCTACCTAGCAAGTTCAGTCTCAATTTCACGAGGCATGTGTTATTTGTGCGAGCCCTATTCATGACTTGAGTGAGTGCCCTTCGGCATCACAATTTCCGGAGTTAGTCCAAGAGCATATGAATGTAGCTCAAGGATTCTCCAACCCGGGTAATGATCCATACTCCAACACATACAATCCGAGATGGAGAAATCACCCTAATTTCTCATGGAGACCCCCTTCACAAGGCACTTCTTACAATCTTCCACCACCAAGGCAGAATTTCAATAATTTTGCTAACCAATCATCTTACCGACCATCGCAACCTTATAGACCCCACAACCATACTGGCAACCACAACCACAACCACAACCCTCGCCTGTTCCTCAGGGCAACTCTACCTTTGAGACTCAGGTGTTGGAAGTTCTCTCAGAACTTAAGGGGTTAGCACCGATAGTTCACTCCCACACTCACTCTATTGCCAAGATAGAGACCCAATTGGGTCAAATGGCTAACAACATGAATCGGAGAGAGGAGGGAAAATTACCAAGTCAAACTGTGGCCAACCCTAAGGAACAATACGGGGCAGAGAGTTCGGGTGGGAATGGAAAGCAACATGAGCAAGTGCAGGCGGTGGTCGCTTTGAGAAGTGGTAGGGAATTAGAGCCTCAGTCAGTTGCGTCTGATGCAACTAGAGTTAGGAAGGGTGACCACGGTGGTTCACCTAGTGAGAGCAAGGGTGAGGGGAAACACTTAAGAGGGATGATTTAGTCCCTAGTACTTCACTTGAGCCCAAGGCACCATATGTGCCTAAGGCACCCTTTCCCCAGTGCCTTGACACACCCCGTCCCCTTTAATAAGAAGGCGGCATCTATGGAGGCAATGATGGAAGTCTTCAAACAGGTAAAAATCAACCTTCCCCTGTTGGAGGCAATTAAGCAAGTACCATCATATGCCAAATTTCTGAAGGACCTTTGTACGCAAAAGCGTAAATCTAGGACACATGTGTCCCAAAAGGTCCTACTCACGGAGCAAGTAAGCTCCATCTTGTTGAATGACACACCTCCTAAGCTTAAGGACCCAGGTGCCCCAACCATTGCATGCATTATAGGGGACCACTTCATTGATAGGGCCTTATTGGATTTAGGGGCTAGTGTTAATTTGTTGCCGTACTCTGTGTACGAGGAATTTGGGCTTGGCGAGTTGAAGCCCACTACTGTTACTCTTCAGTTGGCTGACCGGTCCCTCAAAGTACAACGAAGCATGATTGAGGATGTGCTAGTTAAGGTTGATAGGTTCTACTTCCCTGTTGACTTTTTGGTTTTAGATATGGAACCGGTAGCCAGTTCGAGGAAACAAATCCCGGTGATTTTGGGTCGACCTTTCTTCGCTATGGCCAATGCATGCATTAATTGTCGGACCGGGGTTATGGAAGTTTCCTTTGGTAACATGCAAGTGAAACTTAATGTTTTCCAAGCATCACAACAACCTCATGAGAGAGAGGAGTGCTTATTAGTGGATGTTGTGGATGAGATTGTTGAGGAGGCTTTGCCCTCCATTCTTGTAGAGGACCCTTTAGAGGCTTGTCTAGCTCATTTTGGGTTTGAAAATTTTGATATAGATGGGTCAGTTGAGGAGGTAAATGTCTTGCTTAATTCTTCTTCTACACTGGATTTTCCTCCATGGAAAGCCCGGTTTGAGTCACTTCCTCCTCTGTCGAGAGAGCCTGCCACACCATCTTTGGTCACACCACCTACACTTGAGTTGAAGCCACTTCCGGCTACACTCAAGTATGCATTTTTAGGGCCCCAGGAGACTTTACCAGTTATCATTGCATCTGACTTGACTGCGGACCAGGAGAGTCAGTTAATGAATGTTCTCGTGGCACATCGGAGTGCTATAGGGTGGTCAGTGGCTGATTTGAAAGGGATAGATCCCTCTGTGTGCATGCATTATATACATCTAGAGGAGGACACCAAACCTTCTCGCGAAATGCAACGGAGACTGAATCCTAACATGAAAGAGGTGGTGAAAAAGGAGGTATTGAAATTGTTGGATGTGGGTATCATATACCCCATCTCAGATAGCAAGTGGGTGAGTCCCACACAAGTGGTGCCCAAGAAATCGGACATCACTGTTGTTGAGAATGATGGAGGTGAGTTAGTCCACACACGAACCACTACTGGGTGGCGAGTGTGCATTGATTACAGGAGACTAAATTCCTCGACTAGGAAGGACCATTTTCCCTTACCTTTCATTGACCAAATCCTAGAGTGGTTAGCGGGGCAGGGGTTCTATTGTTTTCTTGATGGTTACTCAGGGTATAATCAAGTCCCGGTGTACCCCGCTGACCAGGAAAAGACCACATTCACATGCCCTTTTGGCACTTTTGCTTACAGGCGCATGCCCTTTGGGCTATGTAATGCACTGGCGACCTTTCAACGGTGTATGATGGCCATTTTCTCCAATATGGTGGAGAAATTCTTAGAGGTTTTTATGAATGACTTTTCGGTATTTGGACCGTCTTTTGAGGAATGCCTTAGGAACTTGACTAGAGTGTTAGAACGATGTATTGAGGCAAACCTAATCTTGAGTTGGGAAAAGAGCCATTTTATGGTTCGTGAGGGTATAGTGTTGGGACACATTGTGTCCCCTCGAGGTATAGAGGTTGACAAGGCTAAGGTTGACCTCATTGCAGGCCTTCCTCCACCCAATTCCGTGCGTCAAATCAGGTCATTCTTAGGGCATGCAGGTTTTTACCGTAGGTTCATTAAAGACTTCAGTAAGATATCACGTCCTTTGTGTAGTTTACTAGTTAAGGACACACCTTTTGTCTTTGATGAGGCATGCTTAAAGGCATTTAAAACACTGAGAATGGCCTTGACCACTGCCCCAATCATGAAATCACTAGATTGGTCACTTCCCTTTGAAATCATGTGTGATGCCTCCGATTATGCTGTCGGGGCTGTGTTGGGCCAAAGGGTCAATAAGGCACCATTTGCTATATATTATGCTAGTCGCACTCTCTCGGATGCTCAATTGAACTACACTACTACCGAGAAAAAGTTGCTAGCTGTGGTCTTTGCCTTAGACAAATTCCGGTCTTATCTCCTAGGTTCCAAGGTCATAGTCTTCATTGATCATGCCGCTTTGTGGTATTTATTATCTAAGAAAGAGACCAAACCTAGGTTGATTAGATGGATTTTGTTGCTTCAGGAATTTGACCTAGAGATCTGAGATAAGAAAGGATCTGAAAATGTGGTGGCAGATCATCTCTCCCAAATCCTTGTTGAGTATAATAGTGACCCTCTTATTTTGCATGATTCGTTTCCGGACGAACAACTCTTTGAGCTGTCACAAGCGAGCCCCCCGTGGTTTGCACATATTGTGAATTACTTGGCCATTAGGCAAATTCCGCAGAATTGGTCTAAGCAAGACAAAGACCGATTCTTTTCGCAGGTCAGGTATTACTTTTGGGAGGATCCGGAGTTGTTTAAATATTGCTCCGACCAAGTGATCCGACGGTGTGTGCCGGAGAGTGAGGTGCATAGCATTCTTACATTTTGTCATTCTTCTGCATGTGGCGGTCATTTTAGTGGGCATAAAACGGCCGCCAGGATTTTACAGAGTGGGTTTTATTGGCCCACAATTTTTAAAGATGCCCATCAATTTTGTAGAACTTGTTTGCGCTGTCAGCAAATGGGTTCGATGTCTCGGCGTGACATGATGCCAATGTCCCCTATTCTTGTGGTAGAAATATTTGATGTGTGGGGGATTGATTTTATGGGCCCTTTCCCGTCGTCATTCGGGTTTGAGTACATTCTTTTGGCAGTAGATTACGTGTCTAAGTGGGTGGAGGCAATAGCTACCCGAACAAACGATCATAGAGTGGTAATCAAGTTTTTGCTTGAAAACATTTTTAGTCGTTTTGGGTTTCCTAGAGCTATAATATGTGATCAGGGTACACATTTTTGTAACCGGTTCTTTGAGTCGGTAGTTAAGAAATACTTTATCACTCATAAAGTTGGCACTCCATATCACCCTCAAACAAGTGGCCAAGTGGAAGTCTCAAATAGGGAGGTAAAGCACATAATTGAGAAAACGTTGAGACCGGATAGGAAAGATTGGTCATAACGGTTAATTGATGCATTATGGGCTTACCGCATTGCTTATAAGACACCCATTAGGATGTCACCATATAGAGCGGTGTTCGACAAAGCTTGCCATCTCCCGGTTAAACTTGAGCACCGAGCATTGTGGGCCATAAAGAAGTTTAACTTCGATATGGCAGCAGCTGGGCTCAACCGAAAACTGCAACTCAATGAGTTGGAGGAAATCCGGAATGATGCATATGAGAGTTCGAGAGTTTTTAAAGCTCAGACTAAAGAATTCCATGACAAGCACATTAATAGGAAATCCTTTGAACCCGACCAAAAAGTGTGGCTTTTTAATTCAAAATTGAGACTCTTTCCGAGTAAGCTAAGATCTAGATGGGATGGACCCTTTGTAGTTGTTGAGGCATTCATTCATGGCGCCGTTGAGGTGCGAGATCCAAAGACTGGCTACACTTTCAAAGTGAATGGCCAAAGATTGAAACCATATATAGAGGGGATTGGGAATGGGGATATGATTGAGTCCATTGCTTTAATGGACCCATTTTACTATGATTGATAGATTAATTTCTTGTTCTCTTTTCTTTCCCTTCTATGTTATTTTGTTTTCTTTGTTCTCGCCATGCTATATTTGCGTCTAGGAGACTTTAAATCCTCTAAAGGTGTAATTCCTTTAGTGTTTGCCGTGCCCGAACGACATCTGACGGTCTGGTATAGCCACCTAACCGTGTTTGTAGTGAGTTCCTAGGAGACCAACTGAGACGGTGGAAACTAGAGTTCTCCAACAGTGTCCCCATCACCAAGTGCCTGATTGGCAACTTGTTCAAACATTCTATTATGGCTTAATTGAGCCGCACCGCCAAATGGTGGATTCGTCCTGTGGTGGGACATTTATGTCTAAAAATGATGCCGAGGCATGGCAATTGTTTGAGAACTTAAGTGATAATTCCCTTCACCATGCCTCCGCAGCCCGGCAAGTCCGGGAACCAGTAGTTGGAGCCCCGAAAAGAGGGGGCATTTATGAGGTCGGGCAAAACCTAGAGTTAGCCCAACAAGTAGAGGCACTGTCCCGCAAGATGGACCAATTATTAGCTACGGGACATGCCCTTACCTAGCAAGTTCAGTCTCAATTTCACGAGGCATGTGTTATTTGTGCGAGCCCTGTTCATGACTTGAGTGAGTGCCCTTCGGCATCACAATTTCCGGAGTTAGTCCAAGAGCATGTGAATGCAGCTCAAGGATTCTCCAACCCGGGTAATGATCCATACTCCAACACATACAATCCGAGATGGAGAAATCACCCTAATTTCTCATGGAGACCCCCTTCACAAGGCACTTCTTACAATCTTCCACCACCAAGGCAGAATTTCAATAATTTTGCTAACCAATCATCTTACCGACCATCGCAACCTTATAGACCCCCACAACCATACTGGCAACCACAACCACAACCACAACCCTCGCCTGTTCCTCAGGGCAACTCTGCCTTTGAGACTCAGGCGTTGGAAGTTCTCTCAGAACTTAAGGGGTTAGCACCGATAGTTCACTCCCACACTCACTCTATTGCCAAGATAGAGACCCAATTGGGTCAAATGGCTAACAACATGAATCGGAGAGAGGAGGGAAAATTACCAAGTCAAACTGTGGCCAACCCTAAGGGACAATACGGGGCAGAGAGTTCGGGTGGGAATGGAAAGCAACATGAGCAACATAACCACACTCCTCCATGAGTGGCTAGTCGTCTTTTCTAGGGTTTTGATGAAACCCTAGCCATGTAATGGAATTTTTCACAAGCTTTCATTGTAACTTGGTTTGAATGAATGTATGGATGTTTTAGAAGTTTATAAATAATTGTTTCGTTCTTCTCTTCAAGCATTTTACTCTCTGTGATTGTTTAATGTTTTCCATACATTAGTATTCTTTGTGTTTGTATTCAATGTATAAGACGAGTCATGCTATGAGAGACGGGTCGTTTTGCTAACATAGTTTAGAGCAAACGACTTGTACTACTCGGGATGATTCGTGCCTATACATTGAATGCAACAACCCTCTTGATCAATATTTCAAACTTGTAGTTGTGAAATATTGGATAATTCAAACCGAATTGCGATTGATGGTTGATGTTAAGTCTCATTCATGTGGCTAGTGGTGAATTCTCTACCCTAGGATTTTTCCCGAAAATTAATATCTCAAACCCTAGATTTTAATTGTCAATATAATTCTTCAATTTTATTTAATTGTTGTTTAGGTATAGAATCAATCTTATCTTTTTAATCAAAATTAATTTAGGAATTTTGCGATTGAATTAATTTAATTTCACAATAGTCCCTGTGGATCGATACCTGGACTTGCCATTATTCTGATTGAATTTGGTATAGTTTAGTATTTAATTTTGGTGTGTTCAACGACCCATCAAATTTTATAGACGAAGCGTTGTAAAAGAACAAGGAGAATCCCTACCTCAAATTCGGAGCTCAAATGGAGAAAAAGACCAAAACCAAAGTGCTCCAAACTCCAAACTTTTCGGATCAAAACGAAGTCCTCGACGATCAACACAGTTTTTACAAAGGCCGAAGGATAGGAGAACACTCTAACTAGATCAATCCCTAGAGAGAAGGTATTTTCTAGAGAGAGGAGCTCTCAAAATCGGTTTTTAGAAAGTAAGAGAGAGAGTGTAAGTATAAAAAGTGATTCAAAAATGCCTAGCTGCCAACTGATATACGACATTCCCGCTCGAGCGGAGAATAGAAAGCTCGAGCGTAAAGCACAAAAATCTGGACATGCTCGAGCGCAAGAAGGCCCGCTCGAGCATCAAGACACAAGAATAAAATACATCCGCTCGAGCGCGAAAAACCAGTACGCTCGAGCGTAGATTTTCATCTCCCAGAACTTTACAGAAAAAGAACTACCTGCTCGAGCGCCAAAAGGCCCGCTCGAGCGCTACCGCTCGAGCGTAAGGAAATCCGCTCGAGCGTAGAAAACACACCTGCAGAAGTTTTGCAGGGACACGAAATACTGGGAGTGTGTAAACCCCGCTCAAGCGCAATAAGGCCAGCTCGAGCGGACAACCAAAAACCAAACTCCGCTCGAGCGCAAAGGTACCCGCTCGAGCGTACCACCAAAAATCTGGGCAACAAGGAATGGGACTAAAGCTCAACCAACCTGTTCGAAACACGCCCAATATATCCTAAAACTCAAACACAAGGAATTAAAGGATGACAACAAGATATACAACCACCAACTCCACGGAACCAAAGTCCAGAATACAACAAGTACAGAAAGGGAAAACCGGGATCGCTATAACCTTCCCCCCTTAAAGAATTTCGTCCCCGAAATTAAGGAAACGCCAAAACACCAGGCCAACAGATCACTAGGCACCCAACACCCGAGCACTTAGGAAATAAACAATTCTCACAATAAACCTCCGGTTCGCTCTCACAAAAGAAAGGCTTACCAAGGAAACACGTTCCAAAAGACAACCCTTAGGCACGAAAGCCTCAACAAAACTACACCTCTTCCCGAATCAAATTGCCACAACACCCGACTATCACTCTAAGCTAAGTCACTAATCAACAACCAAAATTCCCAACAAAACGACTAAAGCAAATCGTTTGCGTAAATATAAAGAAAATCAATTTCTTATTCATGAAACATTTCTCAAAGATGTTCAAATTTTCAATGTTGACATTCCGAAATAAACTTTGCATTTCTCGAGTGAAACTCAAAAGTTTTGTAAACATTTTTCACAAACACGGTGTTATCCAAAACACATAACCATCCACAGTTTATTTGCCAAAAACTATTTATTAGGAATTCCTCAAAACCTTTAAAGTAAGTCAATTTCTCAACATTTCCCCTTTTTAATAACGCCCGTAGATGGCCCATCCACTAGAAAAATCTTACTTTCCATTCCTTTTTAAAATAAAGCTAGCAACATCCATCACTATCACAGTGATGCCATAATCAACACAAAACATAACATTTCTATAATGATAGTTAATAGAAATAACAACTTTGCTATCAACACATAAGGTATAAGAAATTCATGGTTTTGCAATTTCATCCCACCTTCCTTTACTTAACCAATTTAAAATAAAAAACATGGTGCATTATTTAGCCAACCAATTTCCATGAGACCACAGCTCATATAAAAACACTTCCAATAACAACAGTTTAAATGAGGTTAAAATTCATAACAAAACACTTCCATACCTCATAAATGATACATATTGTAGTGTTGTACCAATAAAACAAGAACACTTCACAAATGATATACATTTTGGTGCTGTATCAATAAAACATAGAAACACTTCTATACTTCACAAATGATACACATTGTAGTGCTGTATCAATATCAAACAAAAATCTGGTTTAAAGGTCCATCCCCCATCTTCCAATAAACCGTGGAGTATATCCCCCATCTCCTCCCACACAAAACAATGTATATAAGCAATTATCATATACAAGTTCAATCAATCAATACAAAATTTGATGTATTTTACCAACCGCTATAACCGATAGCATACTCAATTGATTAGTTCTAGTTTGCCTAATCATCATGCATTGTCTACAACAATCAAGACTATTCTCAAGGTGACCAATGCCAACCGAAAACCTGATGTCAACAAGTTGACTAATCAACTCAATAAACCTCTACACTCAATAAACCAACCACTGACGTGCCACTCAAACCACTAACCCCAAGCACGGAGTTTCTTACGCAAACCCCAAAATGTTGGAGTCTCACCGGATTTCTTAAGATTGGGCCACACCATCACTGCTTCTAAGGGAATCATCACTCCCCCCCCCCCCACGCTTACATGGCAAACCTGCCCATCTCCCCAAGTCAAGACTGACACGGTCAACCCCTAACACACAACCCGAACACAAGGGGCAATTCTAATCAATGCTACTCTCGTTACCCGAGAACACAAAACAATATACCGGTACCATTCCTACTAACCCGAGATACAATTCTCACATCCCCTCAAACATTCTCACAAAACCTTGCCAGTACCACGCACCCTCGAAACCATCACATCAATCACATTCACCCACGAATTCCCCGTTCTCAACAAACAACATTAAAAGTGAACAAGGCTCACAGGCTGTCACATAACTAATTCATAATTCAGTACCAAGCAAGCAATAACACTAGGATCATTGATCCCATCAACAACTTCTCAAAATATATATAAGAGAGGGTTCGGTATTCCATGCATGCCCCCATTACATAAGGATTAAACAATCAACAATATGCATACATATGCGATACACAAACTTGGTGCCTTAGCACCCAACAATACACCGGTTAACAACAAAATGATTCATATAATACATCACCGGCCAATCAATACAAAAGTCCTTCTCTAGGGTAATACTACAGGGCTAGCTAATAAGTTGCCCCTCGCGAGGCCCTCGAAGCCTGGCCTGCCCGTTTCTGGTACCCATAATGTCCCTGACTGGACGGGTACAACTGAGTCTGACTGAGTTTTGAAACACCCGAAGAATTCACACGCAAAGGACATAAACGCTTAACATGGCCCAGCTGACCACAACCAAAACAACCAGCAGACCCCCTACTCTGAGACTGGTCTGAAACCTGAACCTCACTGGGCCTCCCAACAGAAGAGTCCGAAACTCCTGACGAAGAAAGAGATTTAGCCTGGGACTGAGCATACTTCCGCCTCCACCTCTTACTGGGTCTAGAGTACTTACGAACTGTAGGGGTTACCGAAATGGTCTCCTCCCCATCCTCACCATCCTTCACAACCATGGCCTCCACATGGGCCGCCGCCTCGACTAGAGTATAATAATCCTTCCAAAAGGATCCAGCTACTTTCTCCCGAATACTGAAACACAACCGGCTTTCAAACTCATAACAACGACGCTCCTCAGTTGCCACCAACTCTGGAGCAAACCTCGACAGACTGGAAAACCGCATCTCAAATTGTGCCACCGGAGTATCATCCTGACGCAACTCAATAAACTGATCCCTCAACCTTTCCCGAGCAGAAGGAGGGAAATACTTGGCCCAAAAGGCCCCGGTAAAAGCAACCCACGTGCTACCTACAGTATTCTTAGCATACTTCCACCAATAACTTGCATCACCCTTCAATTGAAAAGTCGCTAAAGAAACCCTCAACTCTTCATCTTCGACTCTGAGCATATCAAGAGTCTTGGTAATCTGCTCTAACCAACTCTCCGCCTCCAACGGTTTAGCCTCCCCCACAAACTCTGGTGGGCCGGAGCGGAAAAACTCCTTAGTAAGCTTGAGAGCACGCTCGCTACCGCCCTCAGTGTGAGCTAGGGCGTCCTGCACTGCTCTCACAATCTCACGTGCGACGTCCTCGCTGACAGCCGATGCTGCAACGGCGGTTGCTAAAGGAACCGCTGTGCCCCTCCCGGCACTCCTACTACTCATCCGACCTCTACTCCCTCGTGTAGACATCCTATAAAATCCAAAAACACAACCACACTTAGTGCACAACGCAATAGCCTTCCCCGAGGCACACACTACTACTAATAGGTCGCAAGACACACTTAGTCACAAAACATACACTACGATTGCATATAAACATCTAAACATTTAAACACATAACCGGATCAAGTCCACAAAGATAGCCACTCATCCCGGAACTCTCAAGGAACTCCTACCAGAAACCACGTTGATCAGGCGTGTTTCCAAGAGGACCTCAAAGCAAGTTCACCGGCTATGAATACTATCCAGGAAACTTAATCCCATGCTCACATAAATGCAACACACAAGTCCTAACGTTCATGTTAACTATATGCAATGTCCTCACCATACGTAGTAAACCCACTGTGGTAAAAACCACTTCCCACGAGCCCAAAGTATTTAAACCCGGCTCACTTTGATACCAAGTTATCACGCCCCACTTTTATTTACTCGAGGTTTTACCAAATTCATTAACTTAATTTAATTTCAGAGATAACATGCGGAAACAAACTCAAATATTCAACTCGTAGAAGTGAATAGCAATTCTCTCATTCGTATGTAAAGTAAATACAACATGAACATATTTAAATAAATTGCCTTTGGGCTTACATCATTTAAGATTCAAGAAGAATGGTGTAACCCTTTTACATATATGGCATTCCGCCAACACAAAATAGGCCCCGTGGCCAAAAATAAGAGATCCAATTCTTGTAGCACAGCCTGCTTAACACCTGAAAAAGATTCAACAACGTGGGATGAACATATAGTCCAGTAGGGATCTCAACATGATCCTCAACAATAACAACTTACAGATAGCTATGATCATGAATACCCAATCTCATACTAGAATAGTAATGTGGCAGTTTATACAAAATATACATAAGTATGATATTTTCTCGAAAACAGCCATTTCATTCAACGCTATAAGCGATTCATCTTTCTTTCCTTCTTATTACCCCTTGTTCCTAAACTTTCACAGCATTAACACTTCTTAGGAAAAAATTTCACTAAGCCCACTACTTTCTTCCATTATTCCATACTTACAACAGATGTGCCTTTTTCAAAATATATGTTTAAAATACTCGATTTCCTTCACACTTTCCAAATCCTGAAATGGCATTTTGGTTTGTTCTCAATACATTAATAACCATACATGCATGCCTTTAAATAAAGGGAGATAACAATCATCAATATGTATAATCGACAAATGAGGCAACTCGGCCCTCCAATACTATAACCATCGCAATCCATAATATACTCAGATACATTGAGACAACAACAATAAAACTCTGCTCTACCGGCTATATGCACAGTAAGCCAAGGATACAATTCCTACAACAAATGATAAGTCAAGTTCCTCAGACACAAGCTGAAAGGTAACGGCGTCTAATCCACATTCTCCAGACACAAGCTGGAAGGTAATGGTACCTCGTCACATTCTCTAGACACAAACTGGAAGGTAATGGTACCTCGTCCACATTCTCCAGACACAAGCTAGAAGGTAGTGGTACCCCTCATTATAAGCGCGGTATATGATACCAATCATCTCAATATTACGAATGCTTTCTAGCACTTCATTACATATAATGTTCAATTGACACAGATGTAATGCATACACAACCATTCAATTCAACAACGTCATCCTCCACGATGACCAAGGACAAAACCTCTAGATGCATGCATTCAGTACATCTATTAAAAGACTCAACTATCGTGAGATCTTAAACCCAACAATGCCACAGGTATGATAATTACAAATTAAATTCCCCCAAAAACGTGTATTCAACACTCATGCTTATTCTTCCATTTTCAAAATCAACATGTTCCATCACTTATTCCAAAAACACTTTTCTTCCCATTTCACAAAGAAAACAATACTATTCCTTTCATTTAATAAAAACCCAATGCCATTCTTTCATATCCTTTCCGAACCAATTACACAATTTAATTCATAACATTACACTAGGGTTTTTCTCTCTCTTTCTCAATATTGACCAAAAAGGCTCAAATATCAACCACAAACAACAATAACCCCATTAGAGACCCAAAATACATAAGTATTGGCCCAAAGAACAAAACCCCTCTTTTAATTTACCAAATCAAATATAAACTAGGGTTTTCTCTCCTTTCAACAATAACATGCTAATTAACACTCCAATTAGCCCAAAGAACTATCAATGATGACAAACCCATTTCCAAACAACCAACCCTAGATTCACCCTCATGATCTTCAAACAAACCCAACATGGATATGATTTTCATGCAATACGAAACTACCACATGTCTATCTATAGACGAAGCATTGTAAAAGAACAAGGAGAATCCTACCTCAAATTCGGAGCTCAAATGGAGAAAAAGACCAAAACCAAAGTGCTCCAAACTCCAAACTTTTCGGATCAAAACGAAGCCCTCGACGATCAACACACTTTTTACAAAGGCCGAAGGATAGGAGAACACTCTAACTAGATCAATCCCTAGAGATAAGGTATTTTCTATAGAGAGGAGCTCTCAAAATCGGTTTTTAGAAAGTAAGAGAGAGAGTGTGAGTATAAAAAGTGATTCAAAAATGCCTAGCTGCTCGAGCGTAAAGCACAAAAATCTGGACACGCTCGAGCGCAAGAAGGCCCGCTCGAGTGTCAAGACACAAGAATAAAATACATCCGCTCGAGCGCGAAAAACCAGTACGCTCGAGCGTAGATTTTCATCTCCCAGAACTTTACAGAAAAAGAACTACCCGCTCGAGCGCCAAAAGGCCCGCTTGAGCGCTACCGCTCGAGCGTAGAAAACACACCTGCAGAAGTTTTGCAGGGACACAAAATACTGGGAGTGTGTAAACCCCGCTCGAGCGCAATAAGTCCCGCTCGAGCAGACAACCAAAAACCAAACTTCGCTCGAGCGCAAAGGTACCCGCTCGAGCGTACCACCAAAAATCTGGGCAACAAGGAATGGGACTAAAGCTCAACCAACCTATTCGAAACACGCCAAACACATCCTAAAACTCAAACACAAGGAATTAAAGGATAACAACAAGATATACAACTACCAACTCCACGGAACCAAAGTCCGGAATACAACAAGTACAGAAAGGGAAAACCGGGATCGCTATAATAACATTGGCTGTCATTTCTCCAATTTCTGGGAATGGATTAGTGTCAATCCCCATGGTCTTTTCTGCTTTAGCTGGGAATTTTAAACTCCCTTTTCGAATCTGCTCTTGGATCCTGTCTCGAAAAACAATGCAGTTTTTAGTTGAGTAAGGCCAAGAATTATGTCATTTACAATACACTTTTCCTTTAAGTTCCTCTGGAGATGGAATTTTGACTTCTTTTGGTAACTTTAAGAAGTTTGCCGCAAGTAAATGATCAAAAATGTCATCTGTCTTTGTTAAATCGAAAGAGTATTTCTTATGAAGGTCTTTCTTTTTGAACTGCTAGTCTATTGTTGTGTCTTTATGAATTAATACTTCACAGATCACAGGTTCTTTTCCCATAATCTCTGCCGCATCAATCTCATAATTAGGATCTCTATAATACGTCTTGTATGATGCATTACTTCGATCTTGCTCTTCCTCTAGTAATGCTTCATACCTAGACACCTTATAGGTTAGTTCCACAAAGTCTCTAAACTCAGTTGAGTCAAACTTGTTTCGAAGCCTAAACTCTAGACCATTTTGAGCCAACCTCACAAATTCAGGCTCTGGCAAGATGATCCTACATTTGTTTCGTGCTCTTTTGAATCTGGCAATAAACTGAGTAGCCTTCTCATCAGGCCTTTGACTCAATCTTCCCAAGTTTGCCATAGACACTTCTGGCTCTGTTTGGAAGAATTGGGCATGAAATGCCTCCTCCATTTGTTGCCAAGTTTGGATAAAGCCAGGTGTAAGGTTAATATACCATACAAAGGCTCTCCCAGTTAGAGAATTTGGAAATAATCTTAACTTCATATAGTCATTATTGGTAAATTCACCGCACTGAGTCGCGAACCTAGCAATATGTTCAACCGTTGACTGGTTTCCATTCCCATAAAAAAGGGCAAAGTCTGGTATCCTGAAACCTCCTGAGTATTCCTGTACCCTATCTACCCATTATGGATACGGTTTCCTGTACACAGGAGTCTGAACCCTCTGAGCCATTGGTCCACACATCTCTCTAACAATATCAGTAATTTGGTCTCTAGGGACCATATTTTGTGCCTGTTGAACCACTACTGGAGGAACAAACACAGGATTTGGTGGACAACCTTCTGCCTGGGGTCCTCTTGGTCCATAGGGTGGTATGTTTGGGACTGGTTATCCCTGTGGTGCTGGCTGTTGTTGAGGGTATGGGTGACCCCTTTGAGCCTGTCCTGCGAAAGGTACTGGAACATGTGTTGTGTCTCTTCTAATTGCAGGAAACCCTTCCAACCCCCCGGGTATAAATTCGAACAAAGGATTAGTAAACCCCCTCGTACCAAGTATGGTTTCGAACATGGGATTTGGAAACATCCTTACGCCATTTTCTTGTGTTGGACCAGATCCACCAATTTACATGGCTTCACTGTTGAGTAAGGAGGCATTTTGATTTGCCACAGGCCTCGAAAGAGGCTCATACCAAGACTGAGGTGATGGTCTTTCATGGTTTTGGTTACTAGTTTAACCATTAATATGTCCATTACTCTGCATAGGCTGTTTATCTCTAGCCAATTTTTGCTGAGGACATTTGAATTTTCCTCTATATGTCTTGTGTTAGTTGGTTGATGAGTATTCATTCGATCAAAAAAGGATGTTGCCCACCTTTCCATTGTGTTCATTAATTGCTGTCCCATGGCATTTACTAGGCCACCCCATGGATTCATTGGCTGAGTAGATGGAACAGTGGATGGTCCAATTCCTTGGCCTCGTCCAATATTATGAACATGTGGTACTTGTTCCGAAGTGCTGGTCTGTTCGACCATAGGTTCTGATAAAATAGGTGCTTCCATAGGATGTGTTATCACATTATCCTCTGGATTAGGCATTTCTACCTCTCCTTCCATGCCTTCTTCCAAGCGTTCATTTTTTCCTTATCTCCTACATCTAGCCATTTCAATTAGTCCCACTGGGCGTGCCAAAAATATATGTTGACTTTTTTGGCTTTCGAAAGTTATTTTTGTAATTGTGAGCGTGCCAGTAAGAATCAATCAGTCCTTACAGAATATTAATTGCCAACCAATTATCAGATGATTGTGTTTTAGTTCTTTCAGCCTCAATGAAGAGGACTTTTACTGGTGGCTTTGTTTGGAGAATTAAGCAAACAATGATTAAATGAAGAACAATTGTAGCATTTCATTAAGCAAAATGAAAGACTTACAAATATCCAAATCAGTCTCGTAGAGGTTTACAGCAACAAGCTATTTGAAAACTACTCTTATGAATGAAATGCAGTGCAGGAATTTGAAGTACAGAAATGTAAAGAACAAGAAATATAAAAACTAGAAGGAAAAATAAAGTAGATAAAACTGGTTTTTTGGATCTGAGTCTAGGGGCACTTTCTGGGGACTTCTCTGCTATTTATACTTCTCAATGACAACCGTCGAACTGCACTTCTAACTGTCAAACCGCCCCTCCATGATCGCTGATCATGTTGTCTTATAGTTAGCTCCATTATGCCAATATCTGCAGTTAGGCTTCCTCCTAATTTTGAATTTAAATATGAATAACCGTTGAAGCCACATCATTTTGCATCTCTTTACTGATCCAGTGCTACGCAGATCTTATAAAAACCAATACTAACTGCCACGTGTACGATTACGATCGAAGGTTTGAATTGTTTTCTCGTATTGCCTTTATCTTGCCACGTGTCGAACTGTGATTGGCTTATACAAAATATGTAGCCAACACCTTTACAAAAATTAATTACAAATTCAGCAACTCCAAGGCTGTTAATTAAAATGTCTTCTAAAAGTACACAAAAAGTACAATCTTCATTTTACCTAACTAATTTAGCTAGTCACTCTAATCATACTCTTTATTAATTAATCAATGAAACTAATTTAACTAATTTTTAAAAGAAAAATATTATAAATATAAATAAAAAATATATTTATTTAGTGTTGACTTGATATTTACAAATATTTATTTATTTTAAATATATAATTTAATTATTTTTTAAAACAATATTTTTACATGATCATATTTTTAAAAATAACAATGGGCTAAAACAAACATAGAACAAAAATTGAGGAAGCCTCAAAACAGGGGGAGAACTTTTTTGCCTAGAAATGAAGGTTAGCTAGATGTGGAGGGCGAAAATGAAAATGGGCAAAATGCCTCTTGTGATGCAAAGCCTGTTGGAGGAAGAGAAAACTAAATTCACTCGTAAAAATGTCTCATATGACCCTTTTGCCTCCTCCTCCCTTGGAGATGCTCTAATAAAATTTATGATTTTATCTTTTAATATTTATAAACTTAATCATTAATTTGAAAATATTTTTTTAAGTATATACTCCAGTAGAATTATCCCATTAAAATATAGTGCATCAAACATGCGTAAGTGTCACACACCAAATGTATTTTATTTTTTTACACACTTGTATAAAAAATAAAATAAAAGCATGATCTTATATAGGAAAACTATATGTTGAGTTTCAAGTCCACAAGCAAAATGGTTTTGGATAAAATGTCTCTATCACTGTAGCCAACCAAATATATCTAGGACCAAAATAAAAAAAAAATCTAAGAGGGTTTTGAAGAAAAAAAAAACCTTTACATTCAATTGAAAGGGACTACACATTTTTTTTCCAACTCTTATATTGATGTGTTACAATGAAAAATAGTTATTTATTTTCTTAGAAAATAATTTATGAGACTATTTCCACTGAACTTTTAGTTTTAGTCAAAAAGTCAAGTCATTATAAATTGTCACACCACTCTCTCTATTTTTTTACATATTTTTTTATCCAAAATTAAAAAGTTATTCAAATAACCTCCTCCCAACCGAGAACCAAGTAATGATTTTAGGCCTTGTTTGGGAAGACTAAATAAGTGTACTTTTTATCTTTTTTGACTAAAAAAGTGAGGTTGAAAATATGGATGTTTGGGTTAACTTTTTGACTTTTTATGGAAAAATGTGTAATAAAAATTGTAAAAATTAGTTTTTAGAGGAAAATTTGAATTGGGAGTTGTGCAGCCGTAATTGTTGACTTTTGGTGAATAGTATTAACTTTTAACTTTTTGAGTAACTTTTTGGCTTTTTGAATTATTCTCTACATCCCAAACTTAGCCTTAGTCTCTTTTGGCACTGGCTTAATTTATTTGACTTTTTTAGTATAATAAGTCAAAAAAATTATTATTATTTATTACTTATTGAAAAGTCAAAAAAACCAATTTAAAAAAAAAAAGAAGGCTAGAAAATCAAGTCATCAAAAAGTTAGATTATATATATTCAACTTTGGCAGAGTGTTTATATATATATGTAAAAAAATAATAAAAAAGAAAAAAAGAAAGTGAAGAAGAAGAAAGAATTTTTTTTTTAAAAAAAAATTAGGTCATCTAAGTTAAATGGACCTAAATGAACTCAATTTTTTTTTGAAAAAGAAATCACTAATAATAAAAATTAGTTGAAAAGAAAAACTCAAGAAAAGTTATCAAATAATAGGACTCCTCAAGAAAAGTTACTAAAAATAATAGATAAACTATTTATAGATACTGATAGTTGGATTTAATTTCCATTAAATCCTATTGAAAATAAAACTTAATAAAATCGTCACTAAAAATAATTTTTTATGACGATTTTTTGCATATGTCGGTAAAAATGATAATTAGTGATTTTTTTTTCCACGACTTTTATTAATTGTTGCTAAACCTTACAATTAGTGACGTTTTTCTGTGACAAATTTTTTAAATTGTCGCTAAAAATTAGTAATATTTTTTTGCAATGATTTTTTTAAATTGTTGCTAAAACTTATAATTATTAACATTTTTTATGACACAATTTTTAAACTGTCATTGAAATTTAACAATTAGTGATGTTTTTTTAATAATGTTTGATGAAAACGTCATTAATTATCGAGTAGTGTTACATGCACCAATTACTGTACGAACTAGTGTACCAACACTAGTTATGATTTTATTATTGACCTCACTCATGATACAAATTACAAATACCAAAAACATCTTAAATTATGCCACATCATTAATTGGTACACTAATTGGTACATATAGTATTATTCTTAATTATCATAGGACCTATTGGATAATAAATACACCTATTAAGATCTATACATAATCATTACAAAATTTTAAAAGTCATAAATTTGTCAAACGATATAAGTTATTTTAATTTTAATTAATTTATTAATATATAAACTAACTTATAGATAGTAATCAAATCCCTCTAAGTTCAAGTGCTGTGTAAAAAAGTTGATAAATGTGTTTGGTTTTAATTTTCTGAACTTAATTTTTTAAAAATTGAGTTTTTTTATTTTTTGTATTTTTTTTGTTTTTAGTGAATACTTTTAAAATTTTAAATAATTTTTAAATTTTTTTAATTACACCTTATTTAGATATATCTAAAAAGTAAAATATTTGTAAAAAAATATTTTGAAAAATCAATAAATATACAAGAATATGAAAATGTACTGAATTATTATTATTATTATTATTAATTTTTTTTTTTTTTGCAATTTTGGTATTTAATGAATTTTTAAAGATTTTTTTTTTACAAATATATACTTTTTAAGTGTATTTATTTTAGGTATATCTAAAAATTAAAAAAAGTGCTTAAAATATTAAAAAATTAATAAAAACCAAAAAATAAAAAAAAGTTCATTTAAAAAAAAAAAGAAGGCTAGAAAATCAAGTCATCAAAAAGTTAGATTATATATATTCAACTTTAGCAGAGTGTTTATATATATATGTAAAAAAATAATAAAAAAGAAAAAAAGAAAGAGAAGAAGAAGAAATAATTTTTTTTTAAAAAAAAATTAGGTCATCTAAGTTAAATGGACCTAAATGAACTCAAATTTTTTTTGAAAAAGAAATCACTAATAATAAAAATTAGTTGAAAAGAAAAACTCAAGAAAAGTTATCAAATAATAGGACTCCTCAAGAAAAGTTACTAAAAATAATAGATAAACTATTTATAGATACTGATAGTTGGATTTAATTTCCATTAAATCCTATTGAAAATAAAACTTAATAAAATCGTCACTAAAAATAATTTTTTATGACGATTTTTTGCATATGTCGGTAAAAATGATAATTAGTGATTTTTTTTTCCACGACTTTTATTAATTGTTGCTAAACCTTACAATTAGTGACGTTTTTCTGTGACAAATTTTTTAAATTGTCGCTAAAAATTAGTAATATTTTTTTGCAATGATTTTTTTAAATTGTTGCTAAAACTTATAATTATTAACATTTTTTATGACACAATTTTTAAACTGTCATTGAAATTTAACAATTAGTGATGTTTTTTTAATAATGTTTGATGAAAAACGTCATTAATTATCGAGTAGTGTTACATGCACCCATTACTGTACTAACTAGTGTACCAACACTAGTTATGATTTTATTATTGACCTCACTCATGATACAAATTACAAATACCAAAAACATCTTAAATTATGCCACATCATTAATTGGTACACTAATTGGTACATATAGTATTATTCTTAATTATCATAGGACCTATTGGATAATAAATACACCTATTAAGATCTATACATAATCATTACAAAATTTTAAAAGTCATAAATTTGTCAAACAATATAAGTTATTTTAATTTTAATTAATTTATTAATATATAAACTAACTTATAGATAGTAATCAAATCCCTCTAAGTTCAAGTGCTGTGTAAAAAAGTTGATAAATGTGTTTGGTTTTAATTTTCTGAACTTAATTTTTTTTAAATTGAGTTTTTTTATTTTTTGTATTTTTTTTGTTTTTAGTGAATACTTTTAAAATTTTAAATAATTTTTAAATTTTTTTAATTACACCTTATTTAGATATATCTAAAAAGTAAAATATTTGTAAAAAAATATTTTGAAAAATCAATAAATATACAAGAATATGAAAATGTACTGAATTATTATTATTATTATTATTAATTTTTTTTTTTTTTGCAATTTTGGTATTTAATGAATTTTTAAAGATTTTTTTTTTACAAATATATACTTTTTAAGTGTATTTATTTTAGGTATATCTAAAAATTAAAAAAAGTGCTTAAAATATTAAAAAATTAATAAAAACCAAAAAAATAAAAAATAAAAAAAAGTTAATTTTAAAAAAAATGAATCAAAAAAATCTAAACCAAATGCATGGTTTGATTCTAGTTCTTAAAATAGGTGGGAGTGCAAAGTATAGTTCGGTCAATGGTTTTAGTTGTAATTTGAAACCGAAGCAAACTATTTACATAATGCATGGACTCAATTTGCCTCTACTGAACCATGTTAGGTAAAAAAATTAGGTTAATTTGATAATTATAATCACGTTAACTTATTATATTTTTCTCCCAAAATATAGATTTATAGTTTTCAAATAACATTTGTTCATTTTCTTTTTAAAATAAATTTCATAAACTAACATGACTACAGTTATCAGATTGACCTGATTTTTTTTCATAAATAATCTATATAATATACGTTGTAGTCTAAAAAATAAATGATTTAAATTATCAAGATAAGATACATGGTGGACCCTAAGGCCCAAACATCAAGGTCAATAAAACTAATACTAAATAATCATCTAAAGAAATATTAGTTGAAATGATGGCATATTACTTAATGTTTGAGTGAACTGTGAGCAATATTATGTGATAGTATTGTGAATGATAGTAATTTTTTTTATTTTTTTTCAAAAAAAACCGTAGTTTCAAACCAAATCGTTAACCAAATCAGTCATTACTTCAATCTAATTTGACTTTAAAATTTCGTAATTTGAATTGATTGAAAATTTTATGAAATCATAAATAGTTGTTTGATCCTTCATTTCCTTTTAAACAAAACCATATCGACCATGCTTACCTAAGGTAGGCACCGTGTCATGTTGGGTTGCATTATTTTGATTTTGTATTGAATTATCTCAACATTAACCTAGCTCATTTATTATTTCATATTATTTGATCTTATTATTTGCAGTTTGTGTCCGTCACTAAAAGTTGAAAATTAGTGATTTTTTTTTTGTGATGATTTTTTTAAACTGTCACTAAAACTTATAATTAGTAATTTTTTTTGTGATAAAATTTTCAAATTATCGCTGAAAATTAATAATTATTGACTTTTTTTAGTAGTGTTTGATAAAAAATGCATTAATTATCATATGACTTATTAAATAATAAACCCATCTATTAGTATCTAGATATAAGTACCCCTTTTTTTTTTACTAGATTAATTCATATAATAGACACACACACACAAAAAAAAATAAAAAATAAATAAATAAATTATTCACTTTAATTTAAAACAAAAACAAAATCCATATTATTTTTAAAATTTTATTTTACATACTTTTTGATAAGTTAGCTGGAGTTATATAAGAGATTTAAAAATGTTCCATCCATTGGTAGAAATAATATTAAAATATATAATTAATTTTTCATTAAACTAATTATCTATATTAATTTCATATGTCATACAGAATTAACACCAACTCAACTTATTTAATATTCGTATAATTAAATCGTGTCATATATGCATCCATATAAAAAAAAAAATAACAGTGATTTAGACCATCAAAAAAGCACCACTAATGCCAGCTCTAATGAACTGGTAGTGGAAGAAGAAAAAAACAAAAAAAAAAACAAAGTAAAACATCACATCAGAAAGTGGGCTCCATCAATTAGTGCTCTCCTAGTGCCCCTAAATTAGTAGTCTTTAATATTTTTTCAAAAAAAAATAGTTAACCCTATTAATTACGGCAACTTTTAATCATAAATTTTATCTTTATTTATTATTTTTTTTCAATTGCCGAAATTATCCATATGAAATAGTATATGGATAATTTCTGATAACGAACCTTCCGCGAAGTTGAGGGGGGACTCACTGACCAGTGACATATGTCAAATTCTGGAAACATGTCTTATTGTTTGGTCCTATGTGGTGTAGTACTAGTGTGGCCGAGCCTTCCTTTCCCTCTGCTACTGCGAAACGTTAGAGTGGGTTAACGCTGTGTACAATATTGTCTAATTCGTTAAAATTACAATAATTTGTATCAATTTATATTATTTTATTTGTTAATTGTAAATTTAATTTTAAAATTTATAATTCATTTTTTAAATTGTTCTGTTCTGTTATAATTAATACATATATATTTTTAATAATTTGTATCAATTTATATTATTTTATTTGCTAATTGTAAATTTAATTTTAAAATTTATAATTCATTTTTTAAATTGTTCTGTTCTGTTATGATTAATACATATATATTTTTAACCTTTAATAAAATATCAAAATAAAATGAGTGCGAAAGATATTTAAGATGTGAAATTTGTTACAAATTAGTAATTATATATATGAAACATATTATATAAAATTAGTTGGTGTCATATATATAAAAAATATTATGTAAATTAGTATTATATATATACAAATGTTTGATAATTAATTAGAATATTTTTCAATTTTTCAATTCGCTTAAAACTGCTTAAACCGCGATTTGTCAATCCGTCAATTCGCCATTCAATTTGTAATTTTACTCACAAATTGCCCGAACTGCACCGCGCACACTCCTAATGTCAGGATTAATGTTTTGATTTGTGGTACCTCAATGAATTGAGTGTTTTTTTTTATTAAAATTTGTTTAAAATATAAATTATCCTTTATGATTTTAAAAATTATATTCTGTTCCTTTAAATTTCTAATCGTATAACAAATAAACTCTTTTATTAATAAATTATTATGTCAATTAAACAGTTCTTATTGATGTCAAAAATATATTTCAATTAATGATTCTGATAATTTTATTATTGCATATGAGAGTAGTTAAGAATTTCATTTTTCTTATTAATTTTGTTAAATAAAAAATTCTAATAATGGAATATTTGTAATTTCTAAAATCACAAGGGATAATTTATATTTTAAGTAAATTTCAGATGATGTATTTGTAATTTACTTTTTTTTTTTTATAAAGAAAATGCTAAAAAATGCTTTAAGAATTGTTGTGTGTAAAAGTAGAGCCTTTTTTAATATGAATCACACATTGTTCTTCTTGATTTTTATTTTTATTTTTCGAATTCTTCATAAATTATTTAAATTTTAACTAGTTTTAAATAATTTTGAATTAATCCCAAATAAATTTTATATTTATCAAATTCGAGTTATTTAATTTTTTAACTTGGATTTTAGTCCTATGTACCGTTTAGGACCACTAATTCTATCTCGATGATCCATATTGGTCATCTTTTAAATACTTTTGCTTATAATTTCAATGTATTCGTTTTGCAAACAGACGAAAAAATATGGGTAAATTACATTTACCTTCTTTGAGGTTTCTGACAAATACAGGGACTTCTCTTGTGGTTTGAATAATTACAGTAATCTCCCCTACTTTACCTGACAATGTCAAAATTCTCCCATTCTGTCTATTTTGCACAAACGACGTTAGTATTTTATATAAAATGACCATATTATCCTTGCTTTTGCTTGCAAAAAGACGAAAAAACATCACTGCCATAAAGTAAAAGACAAAACAGCCCTTTGCTTTGACCAACACAACCATAAAATAAAATAATTTTAAAAATATTTATATTAAAAATGATACATTTAAAATAAAAAATAATTTTTTTTTAAATTTTAATATTTAAAAAATATATTTAAAATATTAAAAATACAACACATAAATGTATGAAATATAATGCACATTAAAATAAATATAAAATATTTACCCTAAAAAAATAAATTCAAAAAATTTCAAAACTTATAACAAAATAAATTTTTTCTTTTCAAAACTCATAACTCAAAATACGACTCCACATTCAAATCACGATTCTAAAAATAATTTTAAAAAATAAAATATATTTTTTAAATTTTTTCTTTTAAAATAGAGTTTTGGAAAAAGTTTGGTTTTGAGTTTTGAATTGAGTTTTAAATTTGTATTTGGTTATGAGTTTTTGAAAATAATTTTTGAATTGAGTTTTGAGTATAAACATGTTCCGAAAAAATATTTTTTTTAGAAACATGTTTGGTTTTCTTTTAGAATTACAATTCCAATTAGAAATTTTCAAAAATCTTTTCAAAACTCATAGAGTCTTAACAAAATATAGAGTTTTGAAAATAGTACAGAGTTTCAAGTTTTGTGTTTGAGTATAATGTTTGAAAATAAATTTTGAATTGAGTTTTATGGTTTTGTTGGTCATTTCAAAAATTATTTGCAAAACTCATAACCAAACACAAACTTAAAAAAATACAAACTTATGTTAAATATATTTTTAAATATTAAATTTTTTAAATTTTTTTATTTTAAATATTTTATTTTATTTTATAAATATATTTTTAAATATTTTAATTTTTTTATGTATTTTGTTATGATTTGAGTGTAGAGTTTTGAAAATAGTGTGGAATTTCGAGTTATGTGTTTGGGTATAATGTTTGAAAATAATTTTTGAATTGAGTTTTATGGTTGTGTTGGTCAATTCAAAAATTATTTTCAAAACTCATAACCAAACACAAACTTAAAAAAATACAAACTTATGTTAAATATATTTTTAAATATATAATATTTTTTAAAATTTTTTATTTTATTTTAAATATTTTATTTTATTTTATAAATATATTTTTAAATATTTTTTAAAAAATTTATGTGTTTTGTTATGATTTGAGTGTAGAGTTTTGAAAATAGTGTGGAGTTTCGAGTTATGTGTTTTGTTATGATGTTTGAAAATAATTTTTGAATTGAGTTTTATGATTGTGTTGGTCAATTCAAAAATTATTTTCAAAACTCAAAACCAAACAGAAACTTAAAAAAATACAAACTTATGTTAAATATATATTTTTAAATATTAACAAATTTTAAATATTTTATTTTTTATTTTAAATATTTTATTTTATAAATATATTTTTAAATATTTTAATTTTTTTGTTATGTGTTTTGTTATGATTTGAGTGTAGAGTTTTGAAAATAGTGTAAAGTTTCGAATTATGTGTTTGATTATAAGGCTTTAAAATAATTTTTGAATTGAGTTTTGAGTTATGTGTTTAGTTACGATTTGAGTGTGAAATTGTGTTTTGAGTTTAAAATCTTATAATTAAAAAATTAAAATATTTACAAAATAAAATAAAATATTTAAAATAAAAAATATATATTTAAAATAAAAAAATAAAATTAAGTGTTTACATTGGGCACTTTAGTATATACATTATAGGCATTATAGGCACTTGGGGGCATTATAGGTATTTTTGTGTTTACAGTTGATGACATCAGCAGGGTCGGTTAGGTGCATAAACGGCGGTCAAATTTTGAGGAAATCTTAACATTGTCAGATAAAGTAAGGGATGTTACTGTAATTATTCAAATCACAGGGAAGGTCCCTGTATTTGTCAGAAACCTCAGGGGAGGTAAATGTAATTTACCCAAAAAATATGATTTTTTATAAAACATTGTCTATTTTTTTTGAAAACATGACTAGACTTGCCTAATCAATATAACTTTTTTTTCCAAAGATGATTTACATCACACAAGTAACTAAAACATGAAAGTTTGGATCATTAAAGTGGAGTTTGTATTGAGTCAATGAGCCTAAAATTAGACGGTTCAGGACTCAACTGCACTAGGGACAATACAATTTCTAAAAATTTATAATATATAAAACTTATCTAATTAAGCTAAAAAAAAACTAAATTCAAAATACTTTTAGTTTCTTTGTTTAAATAACTTAAGCTCGTACAAAATAATTTAGCCTCTATTTTGGAAGTGATTCCAAACTTTCTTTTGTTCAAAAGTTAAAAATAAAAAAATCTATCTATAAATGCCCTAGAAGGAAAAAAAAGAAAAAGAAAAAAGAAAGGGATAATTTACTAGGAGGTTTTATGGTCTGGATTTATTTACTCACAAGTCTTGAGTGAAATTTTTTATATATTTCTCTCTTGTTTTGATAATAATTTATTTATTTATTTTATATGTGTTTTATGTTTGTGAAATGATCATTTAGTAGGGATAATAATATTGATAAATTTATCAAAGTGATCCACTTTTTATTGGATCGCTGTTGAACTTGTGTTTTGGCTTCACAATATAGACACACGTTCTTAATTTATTGATAAATTAACAGAGGTAATAATTTACAATATTACACAAATGATTCAATAGTCAAGTAAATTGCAAAAACAAATCAATTAAACATATGATAATTTACTCACGATCAAATATCCGATTTTTCTCTAAATGATTAGTGACTGGCCCCTATCCATCTCATCTAACCACAACCGCTTATCCAGAAACATTGGTGCAACCTATTGGTAGGATTTATCGATCCATGTACAAAATATTTTTATGTCATTTAGATAAATTAACATTATGAACACAAAATGACTTAACAAAATTTACTAAAAAATCAAAATAATCAAACGTATTAACATAAAACTTGTGTCTTCGATCCAATAATTTACGATAAATCAACACTATGCCATGAACGAGGGTTGGGCCGATCGTCACTTCTATCGATATCTTTTATACTGTGTTTGATTGAGAGATTTGAGAAGGGATTTGGAAAGGGAAATGGAAAAGGTAAGTGAAATGTGAATAAAATATACTTATATTTCACTTAATTTTACATACCTTTTCTCTTTCTCTTTCTAAATTCCTCCTCAAATTCCTCCCTAAATCCTCCAACCAAACACGACATTATTATCTAAAAATGACCAGTTGCCTAGATTGTGAAGCCAGCTCAAGTGATGGGCATAGAGTTAGTGGAAGGTTTTATTTATTTATTATTATTATTTTTTATAATGAATTATATTTAGCTCATCTACATTTTTATATTTTTACTTTAATCCTTCACTTTTAATTGTAACAGTCAATTCTTTACATCTTAAGTCCGGTTATAATGTCACTCTTCTGTCTATCTATTATTAATAAAATTAACGAAAATTAAAAGTAAAGTGACCAAAATGGTACTATTGAGAACATGAAAAAAAAGTCACGTTTAGCTTATAAGACAAATTTTGTCAACCTTTACTAACAGTAGATGGATGAAAGTATAACATTGTAACTTGACTTCAATTGTAGGCGTTGATTGTCATAATGAAAAATAAGAAACTAAATCGAGATTGCAGAAAAAGTGCTAGTGATGTTACATGTACCAATTGATATACTAATTAGTGTACCAATATATGTTTGGATATTACCACTTCAAAACTATGGATCCACCCATTTTATAAATTATAAATATTAAAAATCTCTAAAATTATGTCACATAATCTGTTAATATATTAATTGGCTGCATATAACTTTATTGCAAAAGTGCAAGATACTAATCATCCTTGGTTTTCTTTCTTAGGGCATGAGCCCAAAACTAACAATGGATAAATTTTTTGGGAGGGTACAAGAGAGGGCCTAGGCCCAGAACTAACAACGATGTTGATTGCTTTCAAAATCTTAATGTTAGGGGTTGAAAGTTGATTGCACAAGTCCTTATTGGAGATATCAGATATATATTATAAATTAAAAGGCCTAACAGTGAGGCCCATTAGCTCAGCTGGTTAGAGCGTCGTGCTAATAACGCGAAGGTCGCAGGTTCGAGACCTGCATGAGCCAAATATTATGGCAGTTATTGATTTTATTTTGTATTCATAATTCCTATTAAAATTTTTTTTTAAACTCATAACTAAACACTTAATTTAATTTTTTTGGGAAAATATTTTATTTTATTTATTTTTTCAAAAAAAAAAATATAAATATTTTTTAAAGTAATGGCCAAATAATTTGTTATGATTTAGATATATATAGGCGATTTAAATTTTTTAAAATTTAAAAAAAAAAAACTATTTTAAAAAATAAATAAATATTAAAAAAATTAAAAATATTTAAAATAAAAAAGAAAATATCTAAAATAAAAATTATATATTTAAAATAAAAAATAATTTTTGTGAAAATTTAAATATTTAAAATATTTTAAAAAATATAATGCACAAATGAAGTAAATACAACGCACATTAAAAATAAATAAATAAATATTTCTAATAAAAACATTTAACCTAAAATAATAAAATAAAGAAATTTTTTAAATATTTAAAAAACAAACAAAAAACAATTTCAAAATACAATTCAAAACTATTTTCAAAACTCATAACCAAATAAGTTTTCTCTTTTCAAAACTTATTTCAAAAATTTATCTTTCAAAATACAACTCCACACTCAAATCATGATTCTAAAACTAAACGTAATGGAATGCATATTTTTTGTTTTCTTCTAATTTTATTTTGGTTTTGGTGAATTTTTAAAAATATTTTAAGCAATTTTTTTGCTTTTTAAATGCAGTCAACCTAAATATACTTAAAAAATAAAATATTTGTAAAGAAGTATTTTAAAAAATTAATAAATATACAAGAATACGAAAATATATTAAATTTTCGTATTCTTTTTTGTATTTTTAGTATTTATTAAATTTTTTCAAAAAATTCATAATTATTATTATTCTTTTTAATTATATTTATATTAAGTGTGTCTAAAAAGAAAAAAAAATTACTTAAAATATTAAAAAAATACTAAAATAAAAAACTTAATTTTCAAAAAATTGGAACAAACAAGGTTTTGCCACCAATAGATAGATATAGATTTGTATTGAAAGATATATATTGTATTTTTTGCCGGCACTACTAAGCCCCTCAATAAATACATTTGTTTTGAATATTTCCAATTTGAAAGTAGTATTAAGAAATAAAATCAAAGGTAATTTGCATTATTATTCTTTGTTTAATTGAATTGTCATGCTAGTTTCCACAGTTTTATTTTGAATTTTATACTTTCAATTTTGTTGTAATGTTTTCCCTCTATTATGTTCTATGAAAATTTTGAATGAAAAAATTAGAAAATTTATTTAAAAAAAATCTAGAGTTTGACCATTGTGATAAAATAAATTCTGATTTTTTAATTTTGTCAATTTAAACCCAATTTTTTTTTATTTGCTTTCAATTTAAACTATTTGTCTATTTTCGTTAAGTGACAATTGACTAAAAAAATAGCATTTTAGCCATTAAATTCAATGAAAATGATATTTTAGACATTTTATATACATTTACATTGAGTTTAATGATTAAATGATATTTTTAGTCAATTTTACTTAACGAAAATAGTTATCTAGTTTATATTGAAAACAAATCAAAACACATTAAGGTTTAAAATGACAAGATTAAAAATTTAAGGTTTACTTTGTTACAAATGTCAAATCCTGAGAATTTTTTTTTATTTATAATTTTCTCAAAAAATAATGTGCAAAACTATATTTGTTTTTTTTTTGGGGGGGGGGTTGTAATTCAAAAGAAGTATCGTATAGTTGGTCTCTATATTTGTTTTTGAATTCTACTTTTGTTTTGTATGTGATATTTTTTTCGTACAAAATTCTAATTAATAAGTGACGGAAAGATTATATTTCAATAAAATTAAAAATATAAGGTTAAAATTAAAATTAAAGTAAAATTTCGCTTAAATTAAAAGAACTAATGGTGCAATTTATCTACAATCAGAGAGGTGACTTTGAAAATGTTGACTTATTTTTCTTACGAAGGAAAATATCATAAATGCGAGCGTGCCAGTAAGGATTGAAAAATCCTTACAGATTAAATTCAAGTCAATTATCAAGAGATTGCGTTGATGGTTCTTTTGTCTCAACAAAGAGGACATCAAAATTGTCAAGTGTAGAGAAAAGAAAAATTAAAAGAAGAAGAAAGGAGACGGAGAAAGACGATTGAGTGAACAATCAAAGTAATAATTACTTATCTCTACTTCTATATTTCGAAAAGGAAGTGTATAAAATGTTTTGAAAAGGAAATGCTGAACATAAATGTGTCGAAATATAAATCTATGTTAAACTACTCCTAAGATAAGAAAAATACCAAGAAATATTGAAATTAATTGTCTTTGATTTGAGTTATGGATCTTTGACAATGTAGCCATGAATGACTATTTATAAGCAAATATTTGTAGGAAAAAATTACCTAAAACTACCCAATAACCACCTAAAACTACCCACTCTTCCATCTTCATTCACACAATGCCATATATTCCTCCATGTCTTCATTACTTTCTCTAACCTCCAATTCATGCTTCATGTTCTCCACTTTGTCCTCCATGTTCTTCCACATTATGCTCTATGATCCTCTACATTCTCCATCATTTTTTCACATATGTTTAATGATTTATAACTTCTCATAACTTCAAATGAGTAAGAGAATGCCACGTGTTATGTAATTATATAAATAATAAAAATTGCAGATTTATGGTGCCAATACATTCTTAATTTGATATCAAACTGATGACAATGTTGGAACATGATTTTGATCAATTTTTCATCAAATGTAAATTTGATGAAAGAAAACGTGAAACATTGGAGATAGTCTAAGTTACTTAGCTCAAATAATGAAATGAAGCCTCAAAGCAACTCAAGCTTCAGTTGAAGGAATGTGTTTAGAGGATGACAAGGCTGTAGCTGTAGCCTACTCAACACAAGTGTATGCAAGTGTGTGGCACATGTAAATAGTTAAAGGAGAGTGATCTATATAAAAATACAAGTGAGAGAGATGTAGGGATTGATTAGTTACAATCACTTAGAGTTTGTTATAACAAACTCTAACAACTTGTATAAATACATGTAACAGAGGTTGCATCATTGATTGAGATTGAAAGATGGGAATATAATGGTTTTTTGGTTGCCTCTTGCCTTCATGTGACCCATCTTGATTTGGTCTTTAAGCCACTCCCGATATGGAGTGAGGGAGACACTGCTGTGGGGATTGGAGTTTTGTGATCAGCCAAGAAAGGGACTGGGGGATATGGTGTTTGACTTCATGGTGGGATTGGCTCTGATTGTGATTTTTGCTGTAGTGGCTATTGGTTTTCGCTATACTCCCTGAGATCGAAAATTATGGTAATTGACCATGTGAGTTTCATGTGACTTTATTGGGATCTTTCATGGGGTATATATTTTCCTCTGTCATGGCTTTTGTGAGTGGCTATGGATGTCATAGCTATAAAGTGCGAGATGCTTATTGGACTTCATGTGCTATCCATGGTAGAGACTAGGAGCTTGTGGGGGAGGTTAGCATAGTTGATTGGTTTTGGTGGATGCTTTAGCATGTTATGTTTGTTTATGTATGTTGTTTCAGTTGTATTTGTATAGTTTAAGTGGTTCCTTTTTTTCTTGCCCATATTTCTTCCCAAAGTTTCCCTCTATTATCTTTGATGATAGGAATTACTTGGGGAAAAAAAGGAATACATGGGCAAAATTAGTTTTTTTGTTAGTTTCTTTTGTTGGTCCCCCGTAAATGCAGGGTTGTTATATTTAGTTATTTGTATTAGTCTTTCCCCCTCTTTAGGGGCCGGTGAAAGTTTTATTGTATGACCTGAAGAATATCTCTTGAAAATATGTAAATTGTTTATATTTAATTTATGACTTATCCACCAAAAAAAGAGAATTAAATCATTTTCTTGTTAGTTTGTCACTTAATTTTTACTCATTACTTTGGAGAGGAAGTATTCTGTCTTGATTTGTTGGTTAATTTTTGCCTCATTCTATTCTGTATGCCATTGCCGGTGCAGTTTAATCTTTAAACTATTTGCAAATTACTTTTTAAAGGCTCAACAGTCTAAAGGATTAATAAAACAGCAATGGTAGAGGATCCTAATTTTTGTGGCTCAAATGGCTCGAATTTGTCAAAACGACGTCGTTTTGAGTACAAAACAACATCAAAATTGTCAAAACGACGTCGTTTTGGCAATTTTGAGCTATTTGAGCCACAAAAATTAGGACTCCCAAACATTTTTCTTAATAAAAACAAGAAAAATATAGAGTGTAATGATGGTACCATCCTACATAATATCACTAAGTAATAAAAAATTAAAAAATATTAAGTGGATAAGACTTGTCTTCAATTAACCTGATTAAGTTGTGGTTCCTTACTGCAAATTAAAATTATTTATTAAATGGTGATACTGTTGCGTGATATCATTGTTACATTCATTATTTACTCATAAAACAAGTTTCATATTAATGGTTAATAAATTTTTTTTTAAACTAGTGCTTACATTTGTCATCAATAAACAGCCACTTTCTTTAACCCAAAAAAAAAAAAAAAATCATCAAGCCCCACAAGTGTGTTTGGTTGGAAGATTTGATGAGAGATAAAAAAGAACTGATAGGATTTGAATTTCAAGTTATGTTTGGTTGAATTAGAAAAAAGAGAAAGATGCCTAAGTGAACCTAAAAGATAAAAAGTGGAATTGCATTTTACTCTCATTTTCTTTTTCCTTATGTTTTCTATTATAACCAAACAAAAATTGGAATTGTATTTTATTTTTTTTCTTCTATTTCTCTCATTAAATCTTTTAACCAAACACAACTTTAAAGTTAATCAGATCGTCAATCCGAGTTGTAGCCCCTAACATCCCCCTTCTCTCAACTCTACCCAAACGAAAACAAAAAGTTGAATTTTTATTTTTTAAATAATCAATGGGATTTTAACTCAAATACTGCATCCTCCTTCTCTCATTTATACCCAAACTAATAAAGAGTTGAATTTTTAATTTTTAAATAATTAATGAGATTTTAACTCAAATATTCACTTTACAGTAGTTCTTATATTATCTCCGGGTCCAAAGAGATTTGAAGAGCTGGTGAACGTCTCCTTCAAGCTTGTTTTGTGCCTTTAGATTAGACACAGCAGGGGTGCTGTGGCTTTCGGTGTGTCCCACCTCACTCATTTCAATGATTAAAGTTATATTTTGTAAGGCTTGTCAAGATAATTATTAATAAAAATAATTAATTTAATTCGATCATATTTATTTTAAAAATAAATAATTTATTCTCAAAACCATATTCACCATCATTTGGCTATTAATGCTTGATTAATTTTAGTTTTTACATAAATAATCTTTTCAACAAGTCTTGCACAATAAACAATTTTAATAATAAAACTAAATTAAAAATAATACCTATCAAGAGGAACAACAATCCCTACTGCAGGATGATTTGGGAAGTTAACTAAAAATTAACTGGTAGCTTTTAACCTATATTGAATCATATCACCATTTATATTTTTTTACACACAAAAAAACAAAAATAAATAAATAAATAAATAAATAAATAAATTAACTTTTAACTAACTTCTCAAATCAGTCATGTCTTCCGTATTTGACACAAGAGACCCTTATAGCAAGATGTGCAAAAACATAGAACATTATTCAATTCCCGACAGTTAGTTATTGCTGATTCCGAGATATCCAGATGGAAACTTCATAGATTTTGCAAAGTTTTTGATATTGGAGACCAAATGATTGAAAGTAAGAAGGTAACTAAGATCACATGAGAGAATTTAATGCAACAAAACATGAAAATCTAAACAGCTTCATGGCCCAGGTAGATTTTTCATGTCCTGAATCCTCAAATGTCTTTTGATATCTCAATTGATATATTATTTTGTTGCTTAACTACCCAACTTGATTATGACCATCATGTACATGAACTTGATTGGAGATACAATGGTTTGGAAACCTCATAATTAATGGCAACTTTAAATAGACTTTCCAATTACATGATTAAAGTGAATAATTTATTTTAGAATAATTTATTTTAGGACAAATTACAGTGGTAATTTTTATATTTCATCTCTTATATGTCATTTTGGTGCTTACACTTTTAATTGGCTCAATTTTGATTTTTAATTTTAAATTTGTGTCAATTTGATCCAACTGATAACGCCATCAAAAATTTTGATGAAAAAATTATTATTGAATTGATTGAGGTTAACTCTTAAATTATGTAAGTTTATAATTTTACTCATAAGAGGATGACATATGTCATTTATGTGCATATTTTTCATAAAAAAAAAAAAAATGCTAACAATTGAGATAAAATCATAAATTCAAGTCAAAATTGGGCCAATTAAATTATGGGACCAAAATGACACATGAATCAAAATATAAAGACTATGGGTATAATTTATCTTTTTATTTAGGACAAATTACAAATACACTCCTGAGATTTGCTTAAAATACGATTTGCTCCCGTGATTTTGAAAATTACATCACGCCCCTCCAAATTTTTGATTTCTTAACAAATGACCATTTTTATCAATAAATCATTAAGTCAATTAATAATTTTTAATGATATTAGAAATTTATTTCAATTAATAATTTATGTAATTTTATTATTCTATAGGAAAGCAGTTAGAAATTTTATTTTTTAAGTTAATTTTGTTAAATAAAAATTTTTGATAAAGAAATATTTGTAATTTTTTAAACTATAAGAGACAATTCGTATTTTAACCAAATCTCAAAAAATATATTTATAATTTATCCTTTTACTTATGTAATATTATACAAACGTACAAATATTACAAATTATTCATACTCACATATGTAATTTTAGTTGCTAACGATGCAAACAAATTATTTTTATTTATTTTTTAATGTTGACTTGTCAGAATAACTCATTTGATGAAAATTTTAATACATTTTCATCATAAAACTAAATTTTCTTTTTTACCTTTTGTTATGCCTTTGGTAGACCATTCCAAGTTACTTTTATGATATGAACTAATTATTAACGTCAATTAATAAATTATTTTAATAATATTTTAACTTTTTATGGAAAGATATATAAAAAAATAGAGAGAGTGATGTGATAACTTATAATGACTTTTTAATTTTCTGAGTAAAATATTCTCTTCCCAAACGAGGCCTCAGTGTGGGCTCCTAAAAGAATTACATATATGTGGTACACCTTATACACATTAATAATTAAATTTACAATTTTTTTTATGAATTTGTAATAATTTTTTAATAGTACCATTGATTAATAATTTCTCTTAATAAAAAACTAGGTTGATTGAATATATTCATAATTATATGATTGGATTATATCTGCCTAAAAAATAAATAATTTATTTTAAAAATAATTATAAACCAGTCAAATATTTACCAATATCCTATCAATTTAATTTATTTACACAAATAATCTAGTTAGCAAACCATGCAAATTAAAAAATTCGAAGGATATAATGGGGACCCTAATCCATACTTTTATGCTTTTGTCAAACAGTTGGTTGTACATCCCATTTGGGAATTAATTATTTTAGTTAATTTTTAATTTTTTTTTATAAAAAGATTTGTAGAAAAATAAAAAAAAGTGATATTACAACTTATAGTGACTTTTTAGTTAAAAAGAAAAAAAAAACTTATAATGACTTTTTGACTAAAACTTATATTTTTAAATTGAGAATTGTAGAGAGAGAGCTATAAGAATCACTACGCCATCAATATATAGAAAAACATATTACAGATAATGAAAATTTTTATCAAAAATTACTATAAACGTGTGTATGTAGTGTAAATTTAAAATTAATAAGATGTGGGCTATATCCACAATCACTATAAATCATTAATTCTTTTTTATCTGAACAATTTTATGAATACATAGCATTGCTGAAATGTAGAAATAAAGAATCAAGCATCTCCACCTTCTCACTATGTGCGTGGCTGTCTTTTTTTTCTCTCACACTAATGAAAGTTCAAAATATGCATTAATTTCTGAGCACCTTTAACCTTCTAATCATGATGAATAAAAACATTTTTATAAATGGACATGAAGTTATACATGTTTATGTATATATATGGATTGGGCTTCTCTCTAATCTATAATCAGATTAGAGCGGTGTTGTTCGGTCCAATATGTTTACTTTTGGATCATGTTTCGATGATTCAAGCCGTTCATATTTTAGGATTCATCGAGTACATCATTTTTGTAAAAAATCAAGTCAATCAGACAATGACAATCAAGTTCGGATAAATTTTGTATGAAAAAAATGAACACTAAGAAAATATACGATTCATACTGAACTTATCCGAATACGTGATTGCCGTTATCTGATCAACTTTATTATTTATAGAATGATGTACTCGATGAAATTTAAAATATGAACGATTCAGATTATTGAAATAAGACTCAAATGTAAATCCATTGAGCCGAATAGCACCTCTCCACAGAGAGAGAGAGAAAAAATATGGACATCAGTTAAAATGCAAAGTTTGCGTTAACACTCAGTTTGCATCTACAAGGATGACTTACATGTGGCCAACAGATGGTGCCAATGAGAGCTAGTTATATTTTTGTGATTTGTTTACCAATCTATTTTTCAACCTTGGCAATGATACAGAATCCAAAGCCTCCACACTCAGCATGCCATATCTTCAAAGTAACAGTAGCTTGTAAGATTTATATACTACTTTCCCTATAATCACTATAAAAAATTTTGGTTTTAGAGACTGAAATTTAGGGATAAAATTATTTTTTATGGACTAAATACTTTTGTTGCGAAAAGTGTCATTATTATATTTTTAGCAACAAAAATTGAATATTAGTGATGAATTATTATCCTTTTAACACCAAATTTTTTGTCTTAAAAAATAAATCATTTTGAGACCAAATTATTTTTTTTCCTAAAAGTCTATTTATTAGTGACATTTTCAAATTTTATTGCTAAAAGTCTTATTTTTGACTTTTCGAGACGATCTTTTAGCGACTATTCTCATGACGAAAAAAATTGATCCCTGAATGTCTTTTGCAATAAAATTTTTACTTTTAAAGACCAAAATATTTAGTTTCTAAAACTTGTATATGTTGTAGTGAATAATAACAACAATAATGCTATATATTATTAACATAAATTTTCAAAATTTAAAATATGTAAATCAATTTCATTTCCGATGTGCATGAGATGTGACCACACCACACAAGAAGTTTAAATTAACTTACCCAAAAAAAAAAAAAAAAAAAAAAAAAAAAAAAAAAAAAAAAAGAAGAGAAAAAGAAGTAGAAGAAGAAGAAGAAGAAGAAGAAAGTGTCCTACTGTGAAAATGTAATTAATTATGCATGTGTATATATATATCATAAACTAGATTACTTTCGTCCATGCACAAATTAGAACCGAGTTTAGCCCAAGTAATAATACCCTTTGGTTTAAATTTATGTAGATTATTAATTAATTAACATTAAAAAAAAGCAAAATATAAATAATTTTCAATACTTTAAAGAGAGTGACTACAGATAGAGAACGCTAGTTACATCATATGTTACCTAAAGAATAACATATGAAGTCATGAATCAATGCAAATTCTACAACAATTCAAAAATTAAATTTGGATTGATCTAAATAAATATATTTTTTGATTGTTTTTTTTATCAAAATATATGTAAAAAAGTTAAAGAATGATGTGATAAAAAAAAATAAAAGTGTATTTTGTATTACACCCCAAAAACTAATGATTGAAAAATCTTAAGGGGGTTGCCTAGTGGGCACAAGTTGGGGCTTGGTGGTGTACTCCCTTCAAGTTACAAGTTCAATACTCACTAACCCTAATAAGTTCTTTGGGACCAATCTATACAGGACATTTGCTCTGAAGTCCCCGCAAGTGGGCTATGAGATTAGTTTTCCAAAATTAATCGAGGTGCGTGGAAATTGACCCAAACACTGGGTTTAAAAAAAGAGTAAATGATTCAAACTATTTATCACATTCTAATATTTAGTTGCAATTTTTATTATCTGAATTAAATTATAATAGACATTCTATCCTTGGAGTTTGTCTGATTGGGCAAATTATAGTAAAGAATTGATACTATTAATCATATGCTAATGTTTAGTTATAATTTTTGTTATCTAAGACCATCTCCAACGCTTCATCAAACTTGGCATCAGATTTGAATTTTGGTGAAAAAGTCACTTTTTGGTGCTCTAATGGTTTCAGCAAATTGGTATCAAATTGAGAAAACATCAAACCTTTCACCAAACTGAGGACGGCTCGCTTCTTTCACCAAATCACTGTGCATAGCCGTTACAGCAGAAATTTGTGAAAATTTTACACATGGTGGTTGACCACCTGGTCGACCACCCGGTTAACCAACCGGTCGACTAGCTCATACAAATGGTTCAAAAATTGGCCTGCGAATTGGTTCAAATTACTAGTTCAAACGGTTCAAAAAAAATTTGAACCAACGGTTAGGTAGGTTCAAACAGTTCAAAAATGTTTAAAAAAAAAAAAAAATTTGCCTTACCGGTCGACCAACGGGATGATTCTTCTTTCTTGATGCATCGTTGGAGCAACTGATATCAAATTGAGAAAATGAGTCATTTTTTACTCAAATTTGGTGAAAAAAATACAAACCGTTGGAGATGCTCTAAGTTATGTTACAATAAATATTTTATCTAACAAAATCGATGAATTTTTTGATTTTACAATAAAAAAATGCAAAACAAACGTGGACAAAAATGAATTATTTATCTTACTAATCCAACTGAATAACTAATCTTCCATTAATTTCATAAATTATTAATACTCTTTTTCTCAATTATGCTAATCAAATAAGGCTTTAATAAACAATATATATATATATATATAATCAACATCTATATATAGTTGTCCTTTGGCCAAAGAAATTTTTAATTGCCTTTTTTGAATTGAGTTTTTTTTTTAAACTCACGGTTAAAAAAATTGTTTGGGTTGACTTTTTTTAATTTTTTGATTTTTATTAAAAAAAAAATAATTATAATTTAGACGTAATATTTGATCTTAAGCCTCGTTTGAGGCGGCCGGTTTAGCTAAAAAATCAAAAAGTTATTAAAAAAATCAAAAAGTCAACACCTATATCAAAAAGTCAAAGATTTCCTTTTCTCTCTACTTTTTGCACATCTTTTTGTAAAAAGCTAAAAATTCATTCCAAACATACTAATTTTTTATACATCACATTTTAACTAAAAAATTAAAAAGTTACTAAAAAAGCTTGTTTCCAAATGAGATTTTAATAACTTTTTATAGCCCCAATTGACTTTGCCAAAGGAAGCCATGGGCTCTTTTGGGAAGTTGATAAAAAGTTAACTTTCAGCTTTTTATTCATTTTGGGTCATATCACCTCTTATATAACTTATCCACAAAAAGACAAAAAAAACTAAAAAAAATCAAAAAAATCAAATTGTTACCAACTTTCCAAAATACTCCAATATATTTGATGAACACAGTTAAAAGAGGAGAGGAGACCACATTATATATGCAAGCATGTAGACATAATTTCCCACCATCAGAGACCACCAGCACTAGCATTCTTGACTCTGATGAGATTTCAACTCTCTCCATCTCTCTCTCTCTTAGGGTAGGGACTTTCTTTGTTTTGCTTTGTGTACACTGGACACTCCGATCCGGAGGAGCTGATGAGAGAGAGAGAGAGACAACACTGTACGGGGCGAAGAGGAGGTTGGTGGTGGTAGGGACGTATTTGCTAACATATACATGACGACTGCTTTATCGTCATCACCACCATGCTCATGAGTGTGTGTAATATGTATGCCACACTCTTACGATAGATAGATAGAGAAAGACAGAGAGTCAGTAGAAAACGAACACACGAACTTCACGTTTCGTTTGCGTGCAAACCGGACCATTGAAAACAATTGTAAGTCAGACTTGACCTCTCTATTCTCTATCATGTATTCTCTATTATGTGTTTGTAATCACAATTTTCATTATATATTTAAAGATTATAAAATAAAAATAAGAATGTTTTATTATTTTAAATTGAGTAATAGTACTAACTAAAAGAATTTATCTAAAAATATTAATGTGTGACTTAAATTCTATCACACATTTTATTCTTGACCCAAATATAAGACTGCAAGTCTGATCCTATGTTTGGAATTGATCTAAAGTTTTCTCTCCTCAAGAAAAGGATCTCTTCACTGTTTATTTCCATTCTAACAAACTCTCTCTCTCCCTCTGCCCACCAAACCAAATCAAACACCCACCAAAAAAAATTAAAAATTGGAGTCATCCTTCAACCACAAACATTTAATTCTCACTCTCTCTCTCTAGTTTTTTTTCTCTCCTAAATGCTATATATTAGAAAAAATATATTTAAAATTCATATTGTGCAGATGATACTCATTTGGGTTGTTAGTTACACATATACCACACATTATAATTATAATTGTGAATACTTTTTCAAATATATTTTTTTTGAGTAGATAACAATTCTTTCTTTCACGAGTGATGAAGATACAAAATCACACCCAAAGTATTTGGAACACTGATGAAATTCACAAAATAAGTCACACACATTTGACGCCCAGATCTTGCGAAACCGATCTTTTTATCTCACGTCAACAGCCTATTCTGTGAAAGTCAACTGTGCACTTAGACTTTTTCTAATCACACACCAAATACACAAAACACACCCAAAAAAAAAACACATACAAAAGTGAGTGGGACAAAGCAAATTTAAAGAGACCTGTGTTCAAGGATATTCATGTTGGTTCTTTGTCTCTTCACACTCCCTGAAGAAGACTCATCCCCATTTGTTTTCTCCATTACTGCTTTAAGTGCTTCTTCAATTGAACTTATAGAGTACTGATGTTGTTGTTGTTCGTCGCCAGACTCGCCGCCACTGTTGGAGTTTTCATCCCCGGTAATGAACAATACATTCCTTACTCGTCCGCCGAGTGTTGTGATCTCAGCTTTAAGTGTTCTCAGTCTTAGAGCTTTCAATGTCTTGATGAGATCAGGCAATAGATCAGGCCTGTCCTCACAACACAGTGAAGCTTTGATCACAAACTGACCGTCCTCGTCCGATGATGCATCGACTGTTAACTCGTCAACTTCTGTTGGGACTGGACTCGTCTCGGCAATTACAGATGTCTGGCGTTTGAGCTCTTTGACATGTTGTATTACTTCAGCTAGCAATGAAGCTTTGTCTGTCTGAATCACAAGCATTGACATGGCGTTAGGTAGGGTAATGCTCTTAAATAACAGTATCAATATGTATCATCAGTTAATATCAAATAGTATGAACTAATATATTAACGAATAACGATATTAGAAGTTCAAAATTTTAAATATGATGGATAATATGATACATAACAAGCAATATTTAAAACCAAAATAGGAGATAATGATAAAGAAAAGGGAGAGATGAATTTACATAAGGAATGAGATCCATAAAAAAAAAAGAGAGAGTCAAACTAAGTCCATATGTATCATATCAATCAATATATATCGAAATTTTGAATTTTTGATATTGATATTCAATTATATATTTGTAAATATATTGTCTATGAATATACAATTGTATCACAAATATAAATACATGTATTAATTTTATTATGTAAAATTGTGACTATAAGTCAATCCTTAAATAACATATACATCATAATTTTTGATATGAAATTATAGTTAGTAGTATTTTATGAACAATTAAAACTTTGAAAACACGTTAAAGACAACTACATGGTAAAGTGATTGGTGTTATGTGAAAAGAAGAGAAGGGTTTTAGAGAGTCGTTGTAGCTAGCTTGATCATTCAAACTAGAAAGTTGAGTTTTGATAATGGGTAGATAGGGTTTTGTAGGCATGGGGGGTATGTATTTGTAGTAGTGAGTAGCGACTGACAAGAATGCTTGTTTGTCTGTCTTTATTTCTTTTCATTCTCTTCTGAGTTTGACTGCAATTCCGGCAAGAATTTTCTATGGAAGCTTTTCAGCTGTTCATGGTTTCTCTTTATCATATCAACCTAGCGACATTAATGCTTGTACCCTTCTCTCCTCCTCGGAACTACCACAAGTCTATAACATCAAACCAAACGAATACTTTTAACAAGTAATTAATCAAAAACAATAGAAAATGAATCGTCACATCTTAAAAATGACACTGCATTTTGAGTTTGTTTGTGTCCCTCTTTCTAAATAAATTCTTGCTTACATAGTCCACCAAAAAATATTTCTAGTATATGTAATCTACACACCATGACCTATCTAAGTAGAATCTTAATAAAAATTTATAGAGATCTTTAAACCTAAAATCGCAAATAATACAAATCCAAAGGTATATGATGAATCAATCAAGTTTAGTTTAGTGGACCAAAATTCTTACATTCGATTAAGACACTGAGATACAAATTTTATCCTAGACAAGACTTTTTGTCTCTAAATTACCAAAAAAGTAATGCGATCAGAATATTAAAAACACTAAGATGCATAATAGTACATGCCATAATGGGTGAGGATATAACTATGTCAAAAGGTTAAGAACTGAAACCTTTCACATGAGTTGTATCTGATTTTGTAAATATTTTTTTTAATGGCAAATAATATGACTTTTTTGGTTTTATAGTTTGAAAATGGTGATATATATATGGTTTTGACTTACTTTGGTTGTGCTTGGCAGTAAGCTCCGGAGCTTAGCAAGGTGGTTGTTGATTCTCTCTCTACGCCTCCTCTCAGCTTCACTATGGCTCTTAGAAGCAGCAAGAGCTTTAGCATCCATGATCTCTTGAGCAGTCATCTTACCTATTTCAGCTTGAAGCCCAAACGGGGCTGAACAGCCTGGCTGAACCACCGTACCAATCGTGTCCGATATGAGCCTGAGGTGGTGGTCCGATGATGATGAACCATCGTATGCAAATTGCAGACCCTGAGGTCTCCTGTTTACAAACAAACCTCCATATGGTGATGGCGGTGGAGGTGGGAAGAGAAATGGGTCGTGGTCACGGGCCGAGTTCGAGGAGAAATGAACCGGGTTTAAGGAATGACCCGGTGGGAGAGAAGACCATGGTATGATTGGAGAGATTTCTTCTTGGTAGATCATCCCTGCTGACCTACCTCCTATATATGAATCATTTGTGTTGTGTTGTTGTTGTTGTTGTTGTTGTTGCTGCATCTGATGATGGTGTTGAAGAAGTAATTGTTGTTGGTAGCTTTGTATGTTGTTTTGGATACTTTGAGAACATTCCCCTTGTTCTTCTTCCTTTTTCCCACACATCATCTCTCTCCTCTATCTCTTCCTCTCTCTCCCTCTCTCTCTCTCTCTATATATATATGTATATATATTTATATCTGAAAGAATCTACAAAACAAGGTTGGATTTGAAGGGCTTTAGGGTTGTTCCCTAATCATATAATCTTTCTTTCATATAAAGATGAAAAGGGTGTGAGAATATAAAGACAACCAACAACCAAGGATCAGGAAACTAAGGAAGAAACAGAAATGGAAGTAAAGACAGACCTTTGCTTTGATTTGTGATGAAGAGTATTGGCTATTTGGCCCCTTCTCTCTCTCTCAATTGATATACTTTGTGGGTTGATGATCTCTTTTATCATACCTTGAACATAGCTTTCTGTCTCTGTATTGCGCACTGTAGTGTTGTGGGTATCTTTTTATTTTGTTTTGTTTGGTTTTGGGACCTAATAGTCTGCCTGATCCCTCCCCACTAGTAATATATAGAGGTCTCTCTCTCTCTCCTATGCTGTGTGTGTGCAAGGGATAGTACTGTTAAGTCACCTTTCCTTTCTTCTTACGGCATTCTTTTTATTACTCTCTCACAATCCATTTGTGTAGCTTTCAAGGATCTTTTTACTGTATAAATTTAGAAAATAAGATAAATTATAAGTACGTTTTTGAGATCCGTTTAAAATAGAAATTATCTTCCGTAGTTCAGAGAATTACATTTGATCTTTTTGAAAATTTTAATTTTATAATAAATGATTTTTTTATTAATAAATTATTAAATTAATTAAAATTTTTAATAATATTAAAAATATATTTTAATTAATAATTGAAGTAATTTTAATATTATATAAGAGAATAGTTATGAATTTTATTTTTTAATTAATTGTGTTAAATAAAAAATTCTAATAAAGGGATATTTTTAATTTTTTAAACTATAATAAGCAATTTATATTTTAAGTAAATCTCAGAAGATGTATTATAATTTATCTAAAAAAAATTGCTATACCTAGTTTAATTCTTTATTAATATGTTTCAAATTTTGTATTTAGTGTTTAAAATTATACTTGACACAATTACCAATTAATACATAATTTAAAATTAATTTCAAAATTTCAAAGTATTTACATACAAGATAGAGGATCCATTTGGGACAAGTGGTTTTAGCTAAAATATTACTTAAAAAAAAGTTAAAAAGTCAAAAAAATTATATAAAAAAATTAAAAAAAAAACCATTTTCTTTTTAATTTTTGCACGTAAAAAAATCATTCTAAAACACTTTAGTTTTTTCACTTTATATTTTAGTTAAAAGTCAAAAAATTACTAATAAAACTATTTCCCATACAAACCCAGAATAACTTTTTTTATTTGTTACTTAATGTTAAGAATATAATACAGATAATAAAATTATTTATATTTTTAACAATTTACATTTTTAAATGAGTTGGTACTCAATAATTTAATATGGTATTAAATCAAACAATGAATTTCATATTTATATTTCACTATCTACTCCATAATTACAATACTAGTATGTATTTGTTCTTAAAAAAAAAAAAAATACTTGTATATCGGCTTACTTATGTAAGAGAAACAGGCCACGCATGAAGTAACATTTGGAGAATACAATATAAATAAAAATGTTATTTATCTTGTTTTGCTTAAATTTTTAAATGAGTTTGTAATTAATAATTTTATAATTTTAAATAAATTGGTAATTAACAACTTAATACTTTTGTATACAATACTCATATATGCTATATCAGAAAGCCTACAGTGTGCACCTTCTCAGACTTGTATACCATATGTACCTTGTTATATATTGGTGTAATGTTAATCACAAAATACCTAATTTTATCACAAATTAACCCAATAAAATGTCTAAAATTTTATTATTGATGTTATAAAAGTTTGTAACTTGATTGTGACATTTTTTATTATGTTAATTTATGACGATGTTATGCATTTTATGGTTAATATTATAATATTTTGTGATAAAATTATATCAATTTGTGATAGGATAGGGGTGCACATCATAGACTTTTCCATGTTATATATACACGAAAAACAAAAAAAATCAATATATAATTTAAATTGATTGCGAGTAGGTAGTGGGTTTTCTCCAGTCTCAGATCGGACTGGAGGATACTGTTGTGTCTGTAGGGCCCACACAGGTTTCGTTTCGATAATCCGAACCGTTCAATGTGTACAACTCGTCGAGTATTATATGCTTGTAAAAAATCACATTGATCGAATATCGATAGCTATCTCATTGTGTCAGTTTTTGGTCAACCGTTTATTTTTTCACTGTCCATTTTTTTTATACAAAATTGATTTGATCACGAAGCTATCGATGTCCAATCAACGTGATTTTTTACAGGTATATAGTACTCAACGAGTTCTACATATTAACGGTTTGGATTATCGAAACGAGACCTATGATAGACACCCCACAGGCCTAACAGCACCCTCCAGTCCCAAATCGAACTAGAGAAAAGCTAGGCCCTTGTGAGTATATTATAGATATAATAATTACTATAAAATAAGAATTTAAATAAAAAAATTATTTAATTAATTGAAGTGATTTTTAACAATGGTGAGATGATATAATGAAGTAATAATAGAAAAATGAGTGAGACCATTAAAAAGATGAACACTAATAGCTCTAAAGTGGTGTGGGTTTCACATGATGGGATGCTTTGCTCTTGTTTTTTTTTTTTTTTAAATTTTCACCTCATTAGTGGTCAATTAATGCTCCTAAATTAGTGTGATGAATTATTGTTGATAATAATATTACAAAAAATGATTTAAAATTATTATTTTATAATTGAAATTTATTTAATATATAAAAAATCTAGGTGATAAGTATAGATTGCCAGACTAATGAAAATAGTACATTACAACAGGATTCACTATCTAAAATGTTTGTTGCTTTGCGATTGGTTCCAAGTGTATAATTACGCTCTGTTAGTGCTAGGCGGCAGAAGGAGAGAGGAGAGAGAGAGAGATAGATGGGGAAACACAAACACAATACAACACAGTGAACACACAACGAACAGATTGTCGACCGACCAATGAATGACAAGAATATTAAAGCATTGAGGAGAGAGAGAGAGAGAGAGAGAGAGAGAGAGAGAGAGAGATAGATGGGGAAACACAAACACAATACAACACAGTGAACACACAACGAACAGATTGTCGACCGACCAATGAATGACAAGAATATTAAAGCATTGAGGAGAGAGAGAGAGAGAGAGAGAGAGATGTGTGAATGTGTATGATGATGATGATAAAAAGGGCTTTTGTAGGAAGCTTTCCTTTGGCCTTTGGGGGGTAATTCTACTGGACTCTACCTGGGTCAAGTTCCCACGTTCTTCCTTCCATACTCACTCATATTTACTCAAGCCATTTCCACTCCCCCCACCCCCTTTCTCCTTCTCCCAACACCCTCCATGTAATCATTGTGTCTTGGAACCTACTCCATCCTTTCCCCTACCCCCCCCTCTCTCTCTCTCTCAATTTCACTTCCACATATATATATATATATATTAACCTATCACCCGTGCTATACACGGGATAATTATAGATATTTATATTTATTTTAAATTTTTTTTAATATATAAATTATGTTTTTTAAGATTTTTATATAAAAATAATTTAACAATCTTATCACTAACCATAGTGTATAGGAGAAGTTGAAAAGGGTACTACAGTAACTATGTATGGATTGTATCTATAATTATTTGTTTGAGGGGATTTTACATGCTGATCAGGAGATTTTGACCACATCAATAAATGTAGGCATGTGGAAAGATATGTGGATTGAAAAAAGTTAATAAATGCTGATCAGGGGAGTTTGACCAAATCAATAAATGCTGAGGTTTTTTTTTTAAAAAATAAAAAAATTTAAAAAATTCAGATTGGGATATTGGAGTTCCCACAGGCCTTGAAGGTTAAAAACCCCATTTTGCTTAATATATAGTATACATAGATAGTGATTTTAAAATTTTTTATTTTATTTTAAATGTCTTTTTTTTTTATATTATATTAAAGTTTAATATTTTGATAATAATCATATGTGTTGGACTTTTCAAGGAATTAAATGTCTTTTTTTATTATATTATATTGAAGTTTAATATTTTGATAATAATCATATGTGTTGGACTTTTCAAGAAATTTTTTATATACTTGTTCTTAATACATTAAAGTATTATTATGAGAGATAATAATCATATGTGTTTCAAGGAATTCATATGTGTTGGATTTTAAAATTTTTTTTTTTATACTTGTTCTTAAAACATTAAAGTGTTATTGTGAGGATAAGACTTGGGAGTTGAGAGAAGTTAATAAATGCTAAGATTTTTTTTTTTAAATTAAAATATCAGGAAATTTAGATTGGGAAATTGGAGCTCCCACAAGGCTTGGGGTTAAAAACCACATTTTTGCTTAATATATAGTATAGATATATATATACTAACCTATCACTCGTGTTATGCACATGATAATTATAAATATTTATATGTATTTTAAATTTTTTTAATATATAAATTATGTTTTTTAAAATTTTTTACAAAAATAATTTAACAATCTTATCACTAACCATAGTGTATGGGAGAAGTTAAAAATGGTATTGCAATAACTATACACGGATTGTATCTATAATTATTTGTATGAGGAGATTTTAAATGCTGATTAGAGGATTTTGACTAAATCAATAAATACAAGCATGTGGAAAGACATGTGGATTGAAAAAAATTAATAAATACTGATCAGGGAGATTTTGACCAAATTAATAAATACTGAGTTTTTTTTTAAATAAAAAATAAAAAATTTAGAAAATTCAAATTAGGATATTAAAGCTTCCACAGGTCTTGGAGGTTAAAAATCCCTTTTTACTTAATATATAGTATAGACATATCTAAAATATTATAAATTTTAAAAAATTTATCAATTTTTTTTTCAAATTTTAATAAATCTTTTGAGATCTTTAACATTCCTCTCTATATATTTATGAATATATTAGTCCTTTCAGAATTACAACCTTCTTGAATTGAATAGATTATTTTTAGGCACTTGTTGTACAATAGAGGCATCCCTTCCTGGTTTAGGGACACTAGATTAGGGGGCTTGAGGATACTTTTGGAGCATTGTTGTAGTTTATAATAATGTTTGAATTAAGAATCTAAATATAAATAATTATAGAAAAAATAGTTAAAAATAAAAATGTATAATTCAAATTCTCTACTTTTATACAATCGAACTTACATTATAAATTAGGAGAATTTTTTTTAATGTCTTTAATATTAAAATTTTATATAATAATTGACATATAATATTTTCATAATAGTTGGAATTCCTTAACATTTTTATAGAGAAAATTTGACTTAGAAAAATTCGTATCTAGCTCAGAAAAATTTCGACCCAACACAAAAAAATTTCTCTTATTTCACAGAGAAATTTCAAAATTTTTCTAGTATGATCCTAGAGAAATTTCATTGAAAGACCTTAACTAATAAAAAAAAAAAAAAAAAAATTCTTAGACCTCTATTACACGAAGTTGGAGAAGAATATTTCAATAATTTTTTTTTATAAATTATTATTATTATTATCATTTTTATATTTGTTTGTGTCATTGATCCTAACATTATTGAATGATTTAACCAAAATGGTTACCCAAAATGTACATAAATTAGTAGAAATTATCACGAGTCAAGAAGACTACGTGACTGCGTGCTTATCCAATGAAGCTATATAATTTTGCTATCATTTTTTTAAGACTGTGTAATTATTAAGACCCTTACTATTAGTTATTATACCGCCAACACAAAATTTCTAAAAAACATATAATTACTCCTAAATTGGAGGCATTCCATGTCACCATAGCAACTATTGCCAACCATGCAAGCATAACTAACAAGCTTTGAGTTACTATTCCTATTATATACCCATGTTACGAACTAATAACAAACTTTCATGTCGCTCCCAGTTACCATTATGCACCAATCACAATTATCTTATGGCAGCACTGCTTGGCCATGTCCTATGGGTACAAAATAACTTATCGAGAGTGGGAGAAAAGTTTTGGTTGAATGGCCTTGACAAGCTGGAAGTAAATTACACGATTGAAAAAAATTAGGATGCCAAAAGTAAATCACCAAACTAAATTTTGATATTTTGCAATATTAAAATATCATATTTTGAAAATAATAATCCTATTTTACAAGAGTTAAATATAAAATAGAAAGAAGTTCTCATACTAAATTTTGTATCAAATTTAGTATAAAAGTTTGGGTTTGGCATTGATATAATTTGCCATGAAAAGTAGTACAACATTTGAGATAAATTTAAAAAAAAAAATTATTGTCAATGATAGAGCATAATACACTATTAGAGCGGTAAGCACCATAATGATAACGTGTGTGAGGTAGAACAACCACCGTGCTATTGTTTCGGACATAAATTATACCTTATCCTTTTTAAGTTTCATAATTTTTTTACTTTGATTTTCAAAGTTTATTTTTTTTTTGTTTTTTATTATTTATTTGTTTTACTGTAGCCTCTAACGTTTGTAGTTTTTATTTTTTTAATATTTAATTTACCCTCAAAATTAACTTGGGTCCAATTTTGGACAAAAAATGCTACGTGGGCGGTTTGTGGCATTACGTGGCAAACTGGATAAATTATACTTTACTCCTTGAAGTTTCACAAATTTTCACTTTGACCCTCAAAGTATTTTTTTTCCTCGATTTGGTCTTAAAAATTTATAATTTTTCTTAATTTACTCCCAAAATCAAATTTTAAGACCCAAAACTCAAAATTTGAACCCCAAAGTTCAATTCCCACCTCTTTTTTCTCTTTAAATTCACCCTAAAACTTTCATTGCATCTTCACACTTCTATTTGTCCCCAACCTCCACTTCTCTACCTCCATCACCTTCATATATCTCCATCCTTCACTGTCTCACCTTGCACCATGATCATCATTCATATACACCCAAACACCTCTCTATTTGGTTGAGTTTTTGTTATTTGTTCATGTGTCTAATGATATTCGATAAAATTAATTTTTTGCACAATTCGTCTTTATTGTTAGGCCAACGAGTTAACGGTTCAGATCATCGTTGTAAGCTCATAATAAGGTTGAGTTCACACATCTGATGATATTTGATGAAATCAATTTTTTGCACAATTTATCTTTACTGTTGGAGTAATGAGTTAACGGTTCAGATCATCGATGTGAGCTCAGAATAAGACCCATAAAATAGAATATGAAAGGATATAAAATATAGGGACGAGAGACATTCACCTATCTCAATGTACACTATCAATGTATTGGATAAATTTCATTTTCTCCTATAATCCTCCTACACTTTCTTTGGTATAAAGTGACCCCCTTTCAACCTCGAAGTTATTTTGGTAGTCATAGAGTAATACTTCACGCTATTCATAGAATAACACTTGTCCAGTTATTTCCTAACATTCATCAGAAAAATATTGAATTCTACTATTTTAATTAACTAATAAAAATTAAATCATAACAACACATATACTTGCTCTTCAAGACCACCATATATTTTTGCCTTTCAACCCCTCCATGATCAGATCAGACTATGTATAGCTGAGCGCTGTTCATTCTGATCCATCTGTCTCTCGCTACTATTCTATTTTTTATTTTATTTTATTTTAATTTTTTTTTATTTTACTTTAGGGCATGGTAGCTTATAGAGAAAGGTCTTTTGGACCCCTTTTGGTGGTCACACGCATGGCTCTACTGTGGTCCCCATTCTTTTCAACATTTTAAAAATTTTATTTTTTATTTATTTATTTTAATACCATATATATACATATAGTACTCTATTGTGTTTGTGTTATTTTAATCTCATATTCAAAGACTTGATGATAGCTGCACCACCACTACCCATAACACCACAACACAAGAAGCCCTTATAGTTTGTGGGGTTTATTATGACATCAATCCCACGCTGTCATGACGTTTTGTCCCTACTCATAAGTGCTTATATAAATTATAATACTTGCTAGGAAGCAATTTATGGGCTCTTGGCTTAAAATATATGGGATCAGATCACCTTTTCATGTGTTTTGGTACAATATAGTTATATTTTATACTCTTATTAAAAGTTTATACTCTTAGCCAAAAGGTAGTTAGTTGTATTAAGTATTGGAAGTTTTATTCAAGTTGCAACTAATCACTTCACTTCAAATAATTATTCAAGTTGTGCTTATATTATATTTTCAAAAAAAGAAAAAAAGAAAAAGTAAAATGTTATTCTTAAAAAGATTTTTTACTCGATTTGCTTACCACTAAGATACAAAGGTGATGGAGACCAAAGTAATAAATACAAGTGACACACATTGTTTTATGCCTAAGGATAAAAAATAAAAAGAAATTTGTTTATATGTACCCTTTTTTTATTTTATAAAAAAAAATATAACATATCACTAATTTTTTTTGTTATAATTTTGTATCATCATCTGTTTGAATAATTATTAATATTTTTTCTTTTCAAATAATGGTAATAAAATAGTAAAAGATATCCGTGATCTAAAATGGTAATAAAAACAATGAAATTATTAATCACACTAACTCTAACTAACTTCTAACTAATTCTGTTACAACAATATCATACAAATATTATAATGGATATGGAATGATTGCACTGGACTCAGCTTGTAACTTCTCACACGTGGATGTGGATAATGAAGTCTGAGCTCTGAATGGAAACATAGTCTGTTTGAACTGTTGCTGAGCCTTGGGCTGATTGAGCTGTTGCTGTTGGGTCTTGGTTTGAGCTATACTTTCATCACCTAACTGCAAGCTAGGGAAAGAAAGTACCATGAGCTTGTCATGAAGAAAGTGAAACCGAGAAACTGGTAAAGCCTTTGTAAAAAGTTCAGCAAGCTGATCAGAGGAGACAACATGCTTGATAAAGATTTGTTTGGAGGCAACTCGTTCTCGGATATAATGATAATCAACAGCAATGTGTTTATATCGAGAATGGAACACAGGATTGGAGCTCAAGGAAATTGCAGACAAGTTATCACACCAGAGGATTGGACATGGATGAGCTCTGTGTAAATCAGTGAGAACCATTTGAAGCCAACTCAACTCAGCTGCTGCTTGGGCGAGAGCTTGATACTCAGCCTCGGTGGAAGAACGAGTGACTGTAGGTTGCTTCTTGGCAGACCAAGAGATAAGGTTAGGACCTAAAAAGACATAGTAGCCAGTAGTAGAGCAACGATCACTAACACTCCCAGCCCAATCTAAATCAGAGAAGGCATGAAGCTCAAGAGGTCCAGGAGTAAATGACAGGCCTTAATGAATGGTACCTTTGAGAAATCGCAGTAAGTGTTTGACAGACGCAAAAGTTAGCCTCAGAAAGAGAATGCATAGTTTGGCAAGCATGATTAACAACAAAAGAGATATCTGGTCGAGTAATGGTCAAATACTGAAAAACACCAACAATACTGCGATAGAGGGAAGGATTAGAATAAGCCACAGTAGGAGAAAACAGTGAATAAGGCTTGACAGACATGGGAGAAGGTGCTGGCTTACAATCAGACATTCCAGCTTTAGCAAGAATTTCCAAGGCATACTTAGTTTGAGAAAGAAAATAGCCAGAGTCAGAGGGAGTAACAGAGACACCCAAGAAATAATTGATAAGACCCAATTCTTTCATAGAAAATACAGTGTGCAAATGAGTAATGAGAGAGACAATATGGGCTGAATCACTTCTAGTGACTCGGATATCATCAACATACGCTAGCAACAAAGTCATGGTAGTAGCAGTGTGTTGAATAAACAGAGAGGAATCAAATGAACTAACAACAAACCCATTGGGAAGAAGATAGTTAGAAAAGGTAGAATACCAAGCACGAGGTGCTTATTTAAGACCATACAAGGCTTTAGTCAACTTGTAGACAAACTAATGCTTAGATTTGTCAACAAAACCTTGAGGTTAGGTCATATAAACTTCTTCATCCAAGATACCATGCAAGAATGCATTTGAGATGTCAAGTTGTTTAATAGGCCAACTGAAATGAAGTGCCAAGCAAAGCAAAATGTGAATAGTGGGATGTTTAGCAACTGGACTGAATGTCTCATGATAGTCTAAACCTTATTCTTGGAGATACCATTTGGCCACAAGATGAGCTTTATGTCGAGCAATTGTACCGTCAGAATTGCATTTGAGACGAAATACCCACTTATATCCAATAGCCTGTTTGGTGGGAGGCAGAGGAACCAAAGTCTAGGTGGACTGTTGTTGAAAAGCTGTAAACTCTTCATTCATAGCCTTGGTTCAGGCAGAAGACAGTGCAGCCTTTTTATATGAACAAGGTTCAGAATCAGTAGAAGTAATGACAGACAAAGTGAGACGAGCTGCCTTAGATCGAGTAACCATTGGATGAAGATTAAGAGAAGGAACAATAGGAGGAGGAATAGAAGAAGAATGAAGAGAATAGGATTGAAGATCAACAACCAAAGAATCAATAGGAATAGCAGGTAAAGAAGAATGAGGTAAAGAAGAAGAAGCAGAAGCGGAAAGTACTGGAGAGGATGGAGACAGTGGAGGAGTAGCTAATGAGGAGGATGGAGAAGTAGTAGGAACAATTGGTGTGGAATGAGAACAAGATGGCCAAAAGAAAGACTGATAATGAGACAGTGAAGGAGAAGGAACATGCACAGATGAGTTAGTTAAAGGGAAAGTTTGCTTATGGAAAACAACATGCCTAGAAACATAAATGCGACCAGTGCTTGAGTCAAGACACCTGTACCATTTGACTGAAGGTATGTAGCCAAGAAATACACAAGCAATAGAACGGGTTGAAGCTTGTAATGAACATATGGCTTGAGCCAAAGGAAACACAGACAACCAAATGGTTTAAGAAAATGATAGTCAGGTAATTGGTGAAACAAAAGTGCAAAATGAGACTGGTTTCGAAGCTTAGAGCTGGGCATACGATTAATAAGGTAAACAGAAGTGGCAACAGTGTCAAACCAATAAGCAAGAGGGACACCAGACTGTTGAAGCAAAGCAATAGTAGTGTCTATGATATGTTTGTGTTTCCTTTCGGCAACACCATTTTGTGGTGGTGTATAGGGACAAGACAATTGATGATCAATGCCATGGGTGCGAAGAAATTCTTGAAACTTAAGACCCAGATATTCAGTGCCATTATCAGTGCGAAGAATTTTCAATTTAACAGTGAACTGATTTTCAACAAAAGCTTTGAATTCAATGAATTTTGCAAAAACTTCACTTTTAAAATGTAAAGGATAAAGCCATGTAAACTTGCTAAAATCATCAATAAACAAAACATAGTATTTAATGGAAGAAGAAGAGTGAAATGGTCCCCATACATCACTATGAATAAGGGTCAATGGTTTATTAACAGAAGTAGTTGACAAACTAAAGGGCAATCAATGGCTTTTGGCCATACAACAATGCTTACAAGGAAATGAAGAACTAGAAACAATCTTAGGTAATTTCAGTTTATTACAAATCAGTTGCATTTTATGCAAAGAAGGATGGCCTAAGCTAGCATGCTAAGTAGAAAGAGCAGTAGTGGTGTTGAGGCAAACTTGATGAGAGAAAGATCTAGGAAGAACAGCTGGAAGATGATAGAGGCCATAAGAACTAGTACCTCTATAGAGAATAGTTTTATTACTCTTGTCTTGGATCACAAAACCAGAAGAATCAAAAGTAATAGAACAGTGATTATCAGACACAAATTGATGAACTGAAATGAGATTTGCAGAGATTTTAGGAACATAAAGAAGCTGTGTAAGAGTGAAATTTCGAGAAGGAGTTAGTAAAATACCAGTTCCTTTATGTTGAATAGGCAAGGCATTACCATCTCCAACCATGACCTGATCTGAACCTTGATATGGCTGATAGGACTGTAAATTTTGCAGACCATGAGTGACATGGCTAGTGGCTGCAGAATCTAAAAACCAATTGTCTTATGAAGAAGAGATAGAGGCAATGTAGGCCTTATTCTGAAACTTAAATGAAATAGGAGAGGTCTTAGTGTTGGCAGACTGATAGGAAGTATCCATTCGGTACCAGCAGTTGAGAGCAACATGATTGTGTTTGCCACAAATTTGACAAACCACAGAGGAGTTGTTGTTAGAAGTGTGATAACTAGATGAATTATTATTAGAAGTGTGATAACCAGATCGACCTCTTCTTCTTTTTTGGAAATATCTACCACTAGATCTGTTTTCTCTACTAAATTGAGATTGACCAGAGAAAGAATTGCGAAATCCTGAAGATTGAGAAGAATGTTTCTGAGGATAACCTTGATATGCAGCCGAATAAGCCACATGCAGATCAAAAGAATTTTGTTTAGAAACTGACTCTACATGAATTTCCTCTGAACAGAGCAGTGATGACAGATTTTCCATGGAGATGGACTCAGGTCTTGCTCGAATTGTGGTTTTAAAAGCATTGTATTCAGCAGGAAGGCCATTCAATGTGAGAAGAATAAGATCTTCGTCTTCAACTGGTGAAACAACCATAGCCAACTGATCAGATAGAGCTTTAATCTGAGAAATATATTCTTCCATTGAACATGATGTTTTCACAACATTATGAAGCTTGTTCTTGAGTTGATGAATATGAGACCTTGAGAGAGAAGTAAATCGTTTCTCAAGTATGCTCCAGGTTTCATGACTAGTCTTGTAATGAAAAACTGTGGTGAAGATTGCTGAGGATAATGTGGCTGTAATACAGCTCAGAAGATGCGAATCAATGAGCATTCATTGAGTATATTCATCATTCGGTAACTCTCTGATGTATTGAGAATGAGGTGTAGTTGAACCATCAACATAACAGAGCAAACCAGTAGCTCAAAGAATGTTGTGAAATTGATTTTTCCAAACAATGAAATTGGAATAATCAAGCTTAACAGTAACAAAAGAATTTAGATTGGAGATAAGAAGTGAAAGATTTGAAAGAAGCTGAGGAAAAGAAGGCAAGGTCGCCATTGATGGATCTTCAAGCTCGTGAGAGCAGTATAGGCTCTGATACCATAAAGAAGATTTGAAACCTCATTTCTTTTATTAGTTTTACAGATCAATGTATAGTATTTATACAACAACCTAACCTTTTTTACTTAAGACTAACTATGATGAGTTAACTCTAACTAATCACACTAACTCTAACTAAATTCTGTTACAATAATATCAGACATATATTATAATGGATATGGAATGATTATACTGGACTCAGCTTGTAGCTTCTCACACGTGGATGTGGATGATGAAGTTTGAGCTCTGAATGGAAACATAGTCTGTTTAAACTGCTGCTGAGCTTGGACTGTTTGAGCTGTTGCTGCTGGGTCTTGGTTTGAGCTATACTTTCATCACTATTCATGATTCATCACATAAAAACATATGCAAAATTCTACCCTTAACAACGAATATATATATGTAACTAAAGTTTCTTACACTAAAACCTATAATACTAATATTTAAAAATAAATAAGGTTGATTAATTTGAAAATATTCTTAGCTAATATTATTACATAGTTAACATAGAATTTTCAAAGCTAAGAGAGAATTGGTTGCACTAGCCGTCTCCTTAAATTCATTCCTACTCATATTGTGCTAATATCATGTGTCAATATTACTAATAAATAAATAAATTCACATGATAATAAATTAAACTTATATGATCAAATTAACAAAAAATAATTTTAGTTATAATATTTTATTAGCAGATGAGACCACGTAAGATGGTCATGTTACTCTTACGAAAAAAAAAAAAAAGCATGCTGCAATTAAGAAAAGAAATGCTTTAAAGACAAACTTCTTGACTTTATTTTATACACATTAACCATGAAAAACTATTCAAACACCTAACTTTTGCCAAGTCATGAAGAGGGGTGGGAAAAAAGATTAGCTTCTTTCTTTCCATAAAAGAATTATAAATATTTGTTCATATTCACTGTGAAAAAAGCCTCTATGTCTGTGGATTGATAAAGGTTTTCCACAGGTCGCTTTCAGTTTATACTTTGACAACTCCTGAACCAACACACACACCAACACAACTGTGACTTTATTGCACAACTTTGAGACTCTCTCTCTCTCTCTCTCTACCAAACATACCTTCAGGGGTTTCATTGATGGATTCTCTCTCTCTCTCTCTCTCTCTTTTTTTTTTTTTTTTTTTTTTTTTTTTTTTTTGTGTGTTGAACAAATTGATGGATTCTCTCTAAGCAGCTAATTAAGACTACCTCGATCCAAAAAAAAAAAAAACTAATTAAGACTACTCTTTTTTACCAAGCTCAAGTCATTTTAAATTTACTTATCAAATTCAAAATAGTTTTTCAAAACACAATTTGAAAAGAAAAAAAAATTAAACACTAAAGTAGCAAGTTTATTTCACCACAGTATTAACATGAAAGGTGCTTATCTGTCTGCGTGAGTTGATTGTAGTTCATTGACGTGGTTGATTATAGTTCATTGATTCAATAGTCATACGATTTTTATTATTTTTGTTAAAAAAAAAAATGAATGATCTGTGTTCAAAATTACATTTCTCATCTATTTATTTGAAAACATATATGATACAATCACGGGGTTATAATAATCAAATCAATCTATTTTTTTAATAAATATTATGCACATAAAAATCTTAAAAAATAAATAATTCATGCCACTATAATAGGTCTTGTAATGAGTCCACTTAGCCAAACATGCATGACTAGTCCAGTTTTCTCTTTCCCTACTAGAGAGAATTGGACCCTTAAAAAAAAAGAGGAAAAATTACCCTTCAGTGAAAATTTCAGGAATTTATTATAGATTATGTGAATATATTGAGATATAAAAATCTGGAAGCATAATCTACTATAATAATTTAGAATACTAGTATATCATAATAAAGAGATTTGAAGATAGAAGATAGAAGATCTCATGTTAGCTTAAGCAAGTACATGTTTTAGTTGAGTTGTGCACAAATTAACTCAGATACCTGGTTAAAAAATAAACAAATGGGTGGACTAGGACTGGGAGCATGAGTTGAGTAACTATCTCATTCCCAGGCTCTCAAACCATGCAAAATTTGGTGCCTTTCGGAAAGTAAAATAGGGTTCAGTTACAATCATTCAATAAGAGGATGTCTTTCAACCTCAGCTTTTTTTCTTTCACCCAAAATTCCATAGGATTCAAATAAGCATGCATGTTAAAAATCTATCTATGTAGATATATATAGAAAGAGGACTTTCGATTGATCTGATGAGCTGTGGAGTCAAATAAAGAGAGCATATATATATATATAACAAAGCTTCCAACAAGTGTGTTTGTCAATGTGGACACAGTGCCATGCATTGGATTCAATCATTTGCAAATATGGTCTATCTAGTTATATTTATTTAAATTTATTTATTTATTTTTGCTTTGGTAGCCGAAAGTGAAGTCCTAATAATGTATGCAAAGCATGAATTGAACTTTAATGGCCTCAGTTATTATCATCACAAATGTACTTTTGGAGATAATATTTTATGAACACATTCAAGAACCAGTGCAATAGTATATATATATACCATGCATGCCAGGCTAACTTCAAGGTTAATTATTATTATTATTATTATTTTTTAAATTTGTTGTTTCAATCATAATAATTTCTTGTATATTATTGCAGTGTTGTAGGGAGCTCAACTTTTCTAATAAGCCAACCACATGATATATGTAAAAGCATGTTTTAGCAATTAAAGAGCATGAGTGATAGCATGCTCATTTGATTCGAGTACAATTAGTTGTAATGCATTGTAAACGAAGGGACCTTAAACATTTCATGAAGGAGTATTGATGTGCAGAATCACGTGGCACAGTATAGATTTTTTATTTAAAAAATAAAATAACAATAAAAGTGAATATATTTATAAGAATGATATTGATATATCAAGTTTTTTTTGTATGAATTTTTTATGGATGAAGCACTAATAAATTTCAAAATATGATTTTGTAAATTATTTAATTTTTTTTTCCTTATGAACTCAAGGTCCTATTAAAGTGAAAATTATACAAAAGGGTAGTCACTTCCATATTTGGGTTTAATTTTTAAGGAATGAAAGTGTGTTTCTCCAAATGTGAAATTACACATTTGGATAATCCGCACTATAGAGGTTTTGGATTTTTCTTATTATTCTGGAACAAATCCCACATTACGAATAAGAACGTAACACTCCAGTATAACATTTTAATAATGTAACACTTCAATATAACATACTAAAAAATTCCTTAATTTACTTTTTCCAAACATAGCAATGTAACACTCCGAACTTCTCCCAAACATAACACTTCTATGTAATACACAAAAAACCTTCTGAATGTATTTTTTCTAAACCTAACACTTCAATCAATGCAATCTCAAGCGTTACACTCCAATGTAACACACATAAAAATATTAAAAAACTATCTAGTGTACTTTTTCCAAACATAACACTCACAGTTTGAAATTATACATTTACCCAAAGCTTACTAAGGAATTTTTGTACTCGTTTTGGAATGGTCTAAAGAATTCCGCAAATTTTTTTTTTGAGTGTTACATTGGAATATTAAATTTTTTTTTTTTGTGTGTTACATTGGAGTGCTACACTAAAGAGTTTTTATTTTTATTTTTTTATTTTTAAAGTGTTACATTAGAGTGTTATGTTTGGAAAAAGTATAATAAAGAGTTTTTTTGAGAGTTTGTTATATTGGAGTGTTATAGATTGAAATTATACATTTACTCAAACCGTACTAAGAAGTTTTTGTACTCCTTTTAAAATATTTGAACAATCTCACATCCTTTTGGAATATTTGAAAATTTTCATATCTCAAGTCATCCCAAATAAAAAATATTCCCATATAAAAATTCGTTACAAATTTGATTATTATAGATTATGTATCTTATCTTTCTATAACACACACAAAAGAGTATAACCGTATATTCAATTTTTTAAATAATATATTAAATATTTCTTTCCAAAATCAATGAGACTAATTGGTCTATAAGAAAACTCTTGAGACTAACTGGATTACCATACTTCGAGATGGAGTTTATAGGCAAATTTTTCATTTTTTATATGAATAAAGTTCTTGTTTTTCTTTTTTCATAAAACAATGCGTATATATATACTACTACTAATAATAATAAATAAATAAAATCAATATCAGGTGCCGTAATACCACAAAGTCGGGTAATTATTCAATAATCTAAAATATTATATGATTATTATTCATGTGTTACCCTTAACAAATGAGGTAACAAAAATTTCACAGATATGACAATGTTGATTCAACTTTAATAATCCCATAAACCTTTTGACAGTTGGTCTATTTGCACAAACTGATATTTCAAATAAATTCAAAAAATTGAGCACCCTACTAATCTGAATGGGAAAATCTAAAGATTTAAAATATTTTGAATATGAATTTGAAAGAGAGAGAGAGAGAGAGAGAGAGATGTAAATGAATTTTTACTCAAATCTCTACCTAAATCCATGATTCAAAGTCTTAATCTTTGGACCAAACATGGTAGTTTGATATGGCTTTAGCAACCCCAATCTGCCTTCATAAACCGTAGTACATTTTTAACTGTTCAACTTTGTCTTCCCCTTTCTCTTAATAATGAATTGAAACCAAATCATATACTTGAAAATGAAAGATGTAACATATAAGGAAAGAGAAAGAAATGGAGAAACCAAAAAAAACAAAGCAAAACAACATTAAGCAAACACAATAAAAGAAATATGTGTACAAGCAGTTGCTTTCCAAATCCTCACAAGGGTCATACAAATGTACACACAGCAATGCTACGGACCACAAACAAAATTTCACTAAATAGTCTTGAAGCTGATGCCGGTCAGCCAGATCCTAAGCTTTTCCAGTCAGTCGGCCACAGCTTCGGCACTGTTTTCGTGAAACATTTCTCGTTTCGTGATCTGTAGCATTTTTGATATACACATACAGTCTTTGGCACCAATGTCAATAGGTCAAACACAAGCACAATCCACATTTATATATACCCTCAAAAGTCACCTAGTTGTCATAAATCCTATCCTGAAATATAACATTATAAGATTTGTAGGAAACTCACAACTGACATTGTCTAATGGCAATATTAAGTCCTCTTGTGTCTGCCAGAGGAAACAGGACACGCCGACCACGATGATGGCTTAAAACCCCCTACCAGTAGTTTGGATGCTGACGATGTCTTAATTTTTCTTCTCTTGGACTCTAGCTCCAGCCTTCTTGCATTAGACGTGGAAGAGCCCGATGCCCCAGGAAAAATAGACGTGGCATTAATCAATGCTCGCTTCTCTTTCCTATTTCTATCGAACTTGGAAGAGAACTTCACACGTGCAGCAGTTGCAGTGTCTTCTTCGGACAAGGGAAGTAGTCTTATGCCAAGGCCTTTTTTCCTGGAAGTAAGCTCTTCTTCGGCAACTCTTTTCTTTTGATTCTGAGGAAATGGGAAATTGATGAGAACATCAGACATCAGGGAGGGATGGTAATGACAAATTAAAATAAACTCGATAATAGTACCCTAAGTTGGGCGCGGAGAGCCTTGTTAAGGGCATAATCATCAGAATGTCTGGAGTCAGATACTCGCTGAAGACGCACTAATACCGGCTCAGCTTCTTTCTTCTTTTGCAGATCCTCTTCCTGGTGTTCAAGGCGGTAAAAGGGGTCTGCAAGCTTACCTCTTTCTGGAAAATTAAAAAATGTTAGAACATTTACATAACATCTAAATAGGAGACATAATAATCAGGGGAAAGAAAAAAACAAATAACACTAAAATTAAACCTAATAAATTTGTTAAAAAATATCGGTCAAGATAATGAACACACTCCGTATCCACAAGACCATCTAACATCCATATATTCTTTAATATTAACAATCAAAAGTACCTTCATCAGCAGGAAGTGCAAAGGTTTCTGCATCCTCAACATCATAATCCTCGGTCTTTTTTTGCGCCCCGCTAATGATCACATACTCACAATTTTTGGGATCTGTCTGAATAACAATCTCATGCTTACAGCATGCAGACTTCATGGAAAAACTCCATATCTGAAAGAGGAAAAAAAATAGAGTAGATATTAGCAGTTAATGAAGAACACAACTTCATCAAGAACAGGAAATGACTCGGGAGTTAGCAGAGCTTCATACTGATAACATGACAAATAGTGTGCGACATCAATAGAAACAGCATCCGAAACTAAAATATTCTATTGTGGCACAACCTGCTAGCCAATTAATCTGAGAAAAATACTAAAGTCACTAGTCAAAACCACTTGTGAAACGCAGAGAGAGAGAGAGAGAGAGAGAGAGAGAGATTCTTTAATGTCCAATATCATGTTTTTGATCATGCTGATATGTTCAAAATAAATCAAATACCCATGTCAGACACCCGACACATAGACAAGGGTGTGAGATGTGTCTGATACTTTCCATCAAGCACTTCTTACATATTTGTATTTAACACTACAATTATGTATATATTGTTGTATAATTGCTATAAAATGAGTAAAATGCCTTTTTGACACTATATGTCACATATAACACCATTTTATCTCAAATAATGTATTGAAATTATAAAAATATGAACCTTTTATAAATGAATCTGTCTACACTTAAATTTAAGATTTAATAGGTCTGATTTCTAGATACACACTTGCACCTGACACCCGTAATTGAGTCCATGAAACATAGTAAACCCAATAATTTATTCAGAATTAACTGGCATTGAAAGCTCTTTCTACATGGCCTATGATCTTCCTCCTCCCCCCTAGAATTTGTGTGCGTGCCCATATATCCATCAGCAGGTTTGTTCATACCCCATATGTGCCACCTTAACAATATTGCAAAAGAATAGACCTTGACATTATCACACAAAAAAAAAGTAAAAGAATAGACCTTGAAATACTTTTAGCTCCAACAGTGCCACATAGAAGAGACAGTTACCCAATTGTTATCAAGAATAGCTTACCTTCGTAGAATAATAATTCCCCACTTGCTTCTTCTCTGCATTGAACCTCACACCTTTCGCAATCATAGAATTGCATCCACCACACCAAATATTGTAAGGCATTTCAAACCTAAAAAGGAAGCAAATGATAATTAGCAACTAGCCATTTCAAATGAAGCTCACACAATGGTAAATGTTTCTCACAGGGAATTCCACAGATAAACTGAACTATTGATTGTATATAAGTGCTAAGTTGTAGAGCAAGTGAATGTATATGGGAAACATAACCATTTTGAAAGATATAATTATTATCTCAAACCTAACACTTTGTTAGAGAGTTATATATATGTATATTATGAACCAACAAAATAGACAAAAATGGATTTTTCTAAATTAATCTCTCACATAGTATGACCCAAATAGTTAATTAGCTCTGGACATAAAAGTAGTATTTCTCAATTGTGTTTCACACACTAGATCTTCAAAAAATATGCAAGTACTCTTGAATCAAAGTTTCAAATAGTCCACAACATCATTGACACCAGTAGGATGCCCGATGCTATTGTAAAGGACATTGCGTATAACAGAACATGTAAGAAACAGTATTTAGGCCTCGTTTAGCAAGTGGTGATTTTAGCCAAAAAGTCAAAAAGTTACTAAAATAACCAAAAAGCCAACAAACCTATACCAAAAAATCAAAGATTCAATTTTCTCTCTACTTTTTACACATCTTCTCGTTAAAAAAACCAAAAAGTCATCCCAAACGTACTAGTTTTTTTTACATTATATTTTAGCCAAAAAGTCAAAAAGTTACTAAAAAAGCCTATTCCCGAATGAGGCCGTAGTATTATAAATCTAACTCGAATAATAGGGATGGGTAAATTTTAATGTTAGAATCTCACAAGGATGATTTACAATGAACAATAATTTTTAATTATCTTCCAATCACTGCTAGTGGAAAATATTAACTTTTTTCTCTTACATCTTCAGAATTATTATCACCAAAGATGAAACATAAAATATTAAATGAATAGACCAGTGTTTTTAAAGGCTCAAGGCGCACTAAGGCGCCGAAGGTCTCTTGGAGCCTAGGCGCAAGGCGCAAGGCGGGGCGCGGGCTTTATTGAAGTAAGGCGCACAGTCTTCGTAAAAAATAGAAAAATTAATATAGACTAATCATTCATAGTACTAAGACAATTTTTTAAAAAATAAAAAGTAATCAAGATTCAAGACAAAAAATAGAATAATTCTCAAAGCCATGAAAGTACATATTGCATGTTATGTGATGAATTAATTAATGTATGTAATGTATGAATCAATTTTCTATTTTTTTAATTAATTAATTAATGTACATTACATTCCATTACATTAATTCCTATGATATGTTACATTCAATTTTCTTGTAATGTATGTAATGTAATGTATGAATTAATTAATGTTATGAATCAATTTTCTATTTTTTTAATTAAAGGTGAATTAATTAATTTCAGTATAATGATGAATCAATTTCAGTATAATCATAATGAATGTAATATATCTATTTTTTTATTTATGTATGTATGTATGAATTAATTAATTAATTTATTTGTTTATGCAATAATCAGGGTTATGAAAGTCAAATAATTGAAAAAAAAAATTATTTATTTATTTATCATAATCAATTAATTAATTAATTAATTTATGAATTAATTAATTTATTTATTTATTTATTTATCATAATCAATTTCAGGCTTCCCATTTTTTTTCAGACTCAACTCAAATAATTGAAAAAAAAAAATAAAAGAAAATAAATAAATAAATAAATAAAAGAAAAACAGATCAGTCGAAGGCTGAAGACGATCGAAGACGAAGAAGAAGGGGAAGGAGAGAGAGAGTCGAACGTGCGAAGCCGATCGAAGTCGAACCTGCGAATCGAACCTGCGAAGTCGATCGAAGTCGTAGTCGCAGAGGAAGAGGAAGAGACGACTTCTTTTTTTGAACACAGGAAGAGACGACTTCGATTAGGGTTATCTGAGTCCTATTTAGCTCATATGGTCCATGAGTCGTAATCCTCTGTGATTACGAGGCCTTCGATTAGGTTCATCTGAGTCGTAAGATCAGATCTACAACTTGAACACTCAGTCGCGCCTAGGCGATCGCCTTGCGCCTCTCTCGCCTTGCTCCAGTCGCGGCTAAGGCGCTCGCCTGGCTCAAGTCGCCTCGCCTGGTACCTCGACAGGCGCAGATGGTGCGACTCGACTCGCCCTGCGCCTAGGCGCGCCTTTGACAACACTGGAACAGACTAATGGTCAGATGAAACAAATTTAAATTTGTAAAAACTACAATCTCACCAATATGTTGATTCCCAGTCTTGAAGTAGAAAGGCTACAAATCTATATTACATGGACTCTTCAAAATAAATCAAATACCCATGTCGAACCCCCGACACTTGGACAAGAATGTGTGATGTGTGTCCAATACTTCCATCGGGGCACTTCTTATATAGTTGTATTTAAGACTATAATTACATGTATTTATTGCAGTATAATTGATATAAAATGAGTAAAATACATTTTTGACATTGTATGTTACATGTAACATCAACATGTCAACTGCCTCAACCAGAAATGCAACCTGTTAAATAATTAGGATCCTCTAATACAGCTGTGAGAGTGCTAAGGCTCTCATCCAAGAAGAGGCAAGCACTTCAGGTTGTCACAAAGCTACATCTAAATAAATCACGATAAACATATAGATACTTCCGACAAGACAAGCAGTCTTTCTGAGATACAATGAAACAGTCGCATACTTGATCAAATGTGTGGTTCAGTACCTTATAATCAAAATGCCCTGGTCTATTTTTCTTGCTCTCTCCCTCAAAGCATGTTGACCATGGAACTTGTTCAAAGAACCCTGAAAAGAAAAATGATGTAAGAAATCTAGAGAATTCATGCCTCTTAAAAGCTAAACTTAGAAATATATATGTACATAACTACTATGCAAGCATACCTGGTTTGGGGTCCATTCTGGGGGGTAGTAAAAATTGTCTGCTCTGGCAGCTGCAAGTGAAGACTGCGAAAAGCCAAACAAAAAAGTTTAATAAACTTTAAAAAATAAAAGATAAAAACAGATCAACCAAGGTATTTTCTTTCTTTCTTTCTTTCTTTTTTAAATGGAAAGCTGGCTAAGATAATAATTGATATCCGGAGATAAACTGTATTATCAGATGAGACGTCAACCTTTAGATCTAATGAAAGCTTCGCTCAAGCAAAATGAAAAATCATTATTCATAATCGTCTAATAGAGTAAGGGTGCAGCTATTCCCACTCCACTTTTGTCCAAATACACTCTATTTTTTGTTCTTATACTATAAGGAAGTTACAACAAACCATAGATAATCCCCTAATTTCTAATTTTTTAACTTAATTTCTAATTTAATCTAACATTATAATATATAAATACACAAACATATATACATTGTGCATGTATATATACATGTATACAAGTATGCACATAAGTAATGGCAAGAATTTGAACAACACAAATTAAGAAGTTCAACATTCGCCAGCCACTATGCTTTTCAGCTGAGGTAGCCAGTTTTAAACAACACATATTAGGTTTCGTATATTACATTATTGCTTGTAATAACTACATAATTATTTAAGTAATCAAGGAAACTACCGGCAAAGTGCATGCCAAACGTCACCACCATTGATGAAAATAATACTTTTGATTGTTATGGCCACATAAAACAAGATGCTACGGAGCTTTATTTCAACACCACAGGTCAAGGAACTTATGTCTCATTAATTACAAATTTTTTAATAATATTCTGTGCAACATGGGCTTGATTAGGTGTGCTAGATATTATAATCACTGTTTCTGTTGTTCCGGGTATGGGATTAGTGATGGTAATTTTAGCATAAAAAACATGAAATAGTGGTGTCAAAATTGCAAACTCCACTAAATACGAGGCTGGTAGGGGGAGGAGCTGGTGGTAACAAGGTAGGTGGTTGGTGGTGTAAGATTGGGGTTTTTAGTAGTCTAAGAAGAACAAAAATTCTATGGAGGAAGCGTGTCGTATTGAACATTCATGTCGGACATTGACATTCTGCGGACACTCCTATAAGCATGTCCGAAACTTATTCAAAATGTCTTAATTAAAACTTTAAATTCATAATATTGAACACTTTACAAACACTTTGGGAACACTTCTTTAACCCTCCAAACATGACCCATGGGATGAATCTCTTCATAATGTTCCGCATTCTTCAAAATACAACTTGTGCACTCTTAAATATGTTTTGAAACATTTATTAGACAAATACATCATGTGTATTTCAATGCTCCACAATTGCCTTGTATTTTCTATATGCAATTGTTACATGAATGATATCTTGATATTTAAATTATGAAATATATGACTTTTTAATTTTAATCACTATTATGTTGCCTTCTTTTCATTATGTTTAAATAAACTATTCATATGTTATAATAGATTTATAAAAATATAAATTTTTAACGTGTCCCAAGCATATTGTATCCTACATTTATTGAAAATCGTCGTGTTGGCGTGTCTATATTGTGTCTTGCGTCTATGTCTGTGCCACTTAGTCAGTAGTTAGGAGGAAGAACATGTAGTCGGGTTAGTGTTGCAGTAGTTAGGAGAAAGAAAATGAAGTTAAGGCTATAAATGTCCATTTACCGAAAAATTTATTTTGACTTAATTCTTTTTTTCAAGTGAACTCTCAACATATGGGCTTAATCCCACATTCTATTAATTTGGAAGGAAGTAGGGATGTAAAGTAAAACTGCCAAAATTATGTGGAGGGTCTTTGCCTAAATCTAAATGACAGGGGATAAGTTCTTTGAGGCCAAACCGTAGGAGATAAAGTTGATTTTGAGTTTTTATTTTATGGGGTGGAAATTTGAATCCGTAATATAGATGCCAACAGAGGTCGTTTTATTATTGTAAAAAAGTACTATAATTGTTCAATTTTGAACTTAAACTTAGAGATTTTCATAGTTCAAGACATAATCATGTTTGATTTGGCACACAAGATTGACATAGTGGCATAATTGGCAATTAAAAAATACGATTACAATGCATAAAATTCTATTTGTATCAATTTTATAACATAATTACAGTTAAATGTGACTCAACTTCCAATAACTCATTATGTATTACGAGGTCTTGGGAAGAATGAAACTAGAACTTCTTCAATTCAAAAACAAAGGCAACTCAAAAGTAAATATTTGTGTGTATGCAATACTTTTATTCTTTCACTTCATTCAGAACAGAAGATTTCAACACCTTAAGTTTTTAACCCTAGAAGATACAAGAGATCAATCAAATCAACAAGGCCCATGATGAACATATACAAATCAAATTCCCAAATTCTAATAAATTTCTATCGACCTGATTGATTGAATTGAATTAGTAACACAACCCAATCGGACAAATTTACAGTCTGATAACGATGAAACCCTAATTGAAACACACACAATAAATACAGAAATACATATATATATATATATAAAAGACATCAGAGATTGAATTTGCGTACCATTTTATCGTCTTATTATTTATCTGATTTCGATTTCAATCTTCGATTTTGATGATCTTCGAAATCTGAAGCAGTCTATGAACGTTCGATCTTTGTAGGCCTTTTTTCTGTTTTTGTTTTTGTATTGTTTTTTGTAACGAGCTTTGAAGGAATGATTTTTGGGGCTTTTGCGTATATATATAGCTGTTCATTTAACGTCGTCGTATTGCATTAGACAACGAAGGCGGTAAAAAGCCCAAAGTGAAACAAGTTGTAGAAAAAGCCCAAGAGTTGTTAGGCCCAGGGTAAATGCCACTCAACAAATAAAATAATAGTAAAAATGTAATTCAACAAATAAATAAAATAATAATAATAATTTGTGCAAAAAATTAAAATTTTTTTTTTGGTGACTAAAACACAAGTTTTGGATAAGTTTTTATAATTGGCAATCCGTTAGACAATTTCATTCAGTTGTATTTTTATTCATTCTATTTTATCTGTGAGTTATGAGAATGTAGATGCAAATCCAACTCGAGTTGAATTTGAGTAGAGCAGCTTGTGCTAACATTCCGTATCTTTTTGAGCTCTCCCTATTTGCCACTTCGCTGACTAAGTACGGAAATCGAGTGGTGAAATAGTTCATTTAGTATTTATGTCTGCATTTTGAACTTCTTGGAAATATTTCGTCGCTCGAACAGTGGATGTTGCACTCGAATGGTTGGCCTATATGTGAGCACCACCTTTCCTCACACCACTCGAGCAGTCTTCACGATTCTATTTAGTATAAATTGCGCTCTTTGCTATTTTTAAGGTAAAATCCGTCCAAATTCTCAGAGAGGAGTAAAATAAAAAGTGTTTAATATTGAAGGTTGTTTATATATGAGTTTCCTTGATGATTTATGGGTGATTGATTGATCAACGGGTTGTTTTATTCTTTTATTCACAAAAAGATAAAGGTATTCATTGGTGGATTCCGGAGAACTTGGGCTTGAAGCTTTGGTGCATTCCGGAGTGACTCATTGTCATGGATTTGACATTGGCGTTGTGGATTCAACATTGGACAAAGTAATTCCGAGGTGAAGACGGTGACTGAAGAGGCACATCGAGTTCAGTACAATTCGGGTGTGAATTCGTTAGGTAATTGAGGGTTCTTGTATGTAATTCTTTTTGTCTTCTTAGTGGATTAGTTTATAGCTTTGGCTTGTGATTTTTTATTACAATCAGAGGTGCTCAAATTGTGATTTTTTCACGTCAAATCGTTGTATCGATTTGTCGTTGATTGTTTGATTGAGATAGATATTCATTGTTTTAAATTGAATCATAATTACAAATCATTATCTTGAGGGTATTTAGAATTTTCAACACAAAACATTTTTGGTGATTTGGGGGTATGCTAAGGTAATAGTGCCTAAGTTGATGAAAATATACTTGAAAAAATCCGACTTCTAAAAACAGGATGTTGTGTGAGGCTTAAAGGGATAAAGACCTTTTGGTTTTTGTTTTGCCTCAATTAAGAGGACTTAAAATCTCTATAGAGTTTGTAAAATCAAAAATAGAAGTAAGAAGAAATGAATTTAAAAAAAAAAAAAAACACTTACTATTATGACTTCAAATGGATTGAACATTACAAAAGTATAAGAATAAATTTGAAAATATGAAATTGAGTTGCAAATGAAAACACAATTTAAGTTTCAAAACAATGCTAATGAAGGCCAAAAACAACTAATTTGACATGCATGTCATGATCTAATGCTAAAATCTATGGCAAATATGTCTTTCAAGTCTACTCATAAGTTGAACTAAGGCTAAACTAAGGATAAATTGCATTGGCCTATGTACTAAGTTGTGTTGAATGGTTGATTGATTGGGTTTTGCTCTATCTTTATTTCTTGTATTTATAAATGCTCAGTCCTTCTGAAAATCACATCTGTCTCCTGAAAATCTACAACAACCTCCTAACAAACCTCCATAAAAACTTGAAAGTTATTTTGCTGGAAGCCTTCTGGAGTGACATCTGTCTCAACTTCCTCATTCTTCTCAACAATTTGTTAGTTATCATTGCTTGGTCAACGTATGCCTTCTCTATAGGAGCCGTTGTACATTTTTGAAATGGGACTATTGGATGATTTGTGAAGTGGATACAGGACCTTCTAGATTGCTGCCACTTGTCTTCCTCATTCATTATCTAGCATATATATATATAATATATGGAGATATATAGAGATATGTATCAATAAGAAAAGAGAGAAATGGGGCCCACATGGATCCCAACTTCCTAGGGATTTAACTAGCAAATCACACCATGATTGCATCACACCCATTTCAAAACCTATCACCATTTTGGGATGATAAAATCACAACCTTTACTCACCACAGAGATACGTGGCACACACCCATTGGCGGTCATTTTCGATACAAACATAATGTTATTGTGATTTCTAAATTTTAAAATTTTATACTAGTACATAAGTGAAACATCATATAATATCTAAATTCACGTATCAATATTAAATAAATAAAAAAGTGTTCCTTCTATACAATTTAGGTATGAACTAAAGAGGTGTAGTCTGGTTTGTGAAGTTCATCATGCGTCTATGAAGCTTGCTTTTCGCACTCCTTTCGAATACGATTAGCCCTACAATTCGGACTTCCGTGGTTCTGAATCTGATTCCACAGTGTAATGTGAAATAGATAAACACAAATGAATCCAAATCCGGTAATTCTTTTGAAAAATTAATTTTGAATCAAATATACCAAAAATGGACGGCTTTGCCAGATTATAGAGTTGCTACCTAAATATTTTTGAAAAATTTAGGAAACTCGAGACTTGTGCTAAAGGCCACTTATCCGTTATCACCAAAGTGTCTCGGCTCGGAAACTTAGCTACGAGAGGGGAATGTCATGAATTGAGCACCTCACTCGCCCGATTAAAGATCAACCTCTACTAATCATGATGTGATTCTTATCTATATTATATGCTCTTGTTCCGATCATTAGGTTAACTTACTATGTGTTAAAAATGCAATATCACATGTACATTAAGCAAAATTCTCCCAATTTAAGCAATTAGCCTTCATCTGCAGGCATCCAAATAGGTATATCATTTAAGCACTTAGCCTCATGGTAATCATGCTTTACATGTCAATAATTACACGCATGCAATATGCTAAAGTAATAAATACTCACCTAGTACTCCAAGGCAAGCCAAAAGAAATAAAAGAGTTAGAAAAAATGTATGATCCTAATGATACAAGATGACTAATGTAATACATACAAAAATGCAAATAATAGGTCCGGTTGTCTAATATGTCATGTGAGACACTTTGATAGCATGCGGTGGTCCACATATTCAAGGAATTAATAAATGACAATGCCGTTAAAATGATGAACCGAACCCTATGCATACGAGACAAATGGATGCAAATCATGAAAAATGCTAAGTAAACACGATGTTCTATACTATCCATCATAACCGAATAAATAAAAGGGAGAAAGACGTGGGGTTGGAAGACATACACGCATTATTACATATTTGCCCTCGTGTATGAGGGTCTGAATAAATGTCCTAGCTAATTACTACGAATTAACTAACTATTACAAATCAAATGAAATAAATTAACTACACTAGCTAATTATTACAGATTAAAATTAACTAACTAATTACAACACAAGATTAATTAACTAAGCTATTACAAATTCTAAGCTATTAATTTAACACTAATTAAACCCAAGCGGCGGTTAAAGAACCATGCATGCCAATGCGATCATCCTCTCGGAAACGCTTCTGTTTTGCTGCTAGAACTGTTTTATCTGCAAAGAATGCCTCTGTTTTGCCACTGCTTTTGCTTTGTTTTCTAGGAAAATAAACACTACCTGTCTAAAAAAGGTGGCCGCCCGGCCAGTAAAAGTGGACGGTCGTACAGAAGAGGTGACCGGCCGGCCACTATTGTTGGTATTGCCTGCTGCAGCAGAAAAGGAATAGAGCAGAAACAGAGTATTTCCAGGAGATGTTTGTCCACCTGCCTCTCCTTCTCATTAAATAGATCAAAGGAGGGGTAAGCTTAATGCACAAGCCATCAATCGACGTAAACTCGTTGCGTGATGACTTATGGACCAAGGGATACAATCTCAACAAATGATGATGAAGACACACAAAAACCTCTTCGACTTTGATCAAGGGAGGTGGTTGAACTTGGAACCTTGAACCATTTTCATCACTAACAAGTATGGTCCGAACAAATAAAGCAGAATCATATGAGTTGGAGGTGAAGCCGAAGTCATGAATGGTAGAGCTAAACTTAGCAAACCAAGCTCGTGGGACTTACTTGAGACCATAGAGACTACGTTGTAGTTGGCAAACCTTATGAGCCGAATAAGCAGAGCCAGGGGGAGGTTGCATAACATAACACTCCAATGTAACACTAAAAAAAAAAAAAAATGTGAGATTCTTCAAACTATTCCAAAAAAGTGCAAATGCCCCTTAGTAAGTTTTGGACAAATGTATAATTTCAAATTATGAGTGTTACGTTTGGAAAAAATGTACTAAGGAGTTTTTTTAGTATTTTTGTGTGTTACATTGGAGTATGTTACATTGGAGTATTACATTTGAGATTACATTAATTGGAGTGTTATATTTGGGAAAGTACACTAAGAATTTTTTTTTTTTGTGTTACATTGAAGTATTACGTTTAGAAAAATACACCAAAGAGTTTTTTTTGAGTGTTACGTTATTACGTTTGGAAAAATGTGATCTTGTGAACTCTTTAGTCCTCCTTTTTTTTTTTTTTATGAACTCAAAGGTCCTATTAAAGTGGAAATTACATAAAAGGTAGTCATTTTCATGTTTGAATTTAATTTTTTAGGGATAAAAGTGAATTTCTCAAAATATAAAATTACACATTTGGGCAATTTGTACTATAGAAGTTTTGGGTCTTCCCTTATTCTAGAACAAATCCCACGTTATGAACAAAACCTAACAGTTTAATGTAACACTCTGATAACGTAACACTTTAACGTAACACACTAAAAGACTCCTTGGTGTACTTTTTTCAAACGTAAGAATGTAACACTAAAAAAAAAAACTGTTTGATGTACTTTTTCCAAACGTAATGATCCAATGTAATAAAAAAAAATAAAAAATAAAAAATCCTTAGTGTACTTTTTTCCAAATGTAACATTCCAATCAGTGTAATCCCAAATGTAACACTTTAACATAACATACTCCAATGTGACACACAAAAATACTAAAAAAACTCATTAGTGAGTTTTTTTCAAACGTAACACTCACAGTTTGAAATTATACATTTACCAAAAACTTATTAAGGAATATTTGTACTCCTTTTGAAATGGTTTGAAGAATCTCACATTCTCTTTTCTTTTTTTTTTTGTGTTACATTGCAACGTTACGTTTGGAAAAAGTAAACCAAAGAGTTTTTTTGTGTGTTACATTAAAGTGTTAAGCTAAGGAATTGTTTTGGAGTGTTATATTGAAATGTTACGTTTGAAAAAAATACGCTAAGGAGTTTTTTTGTATGTTACATTAGAATGTTACACTGAGGAGTTTTTATGTGTTACATTAGAGTGTTACACTAAGGAATTTTTTTAGAGTATTATATTAGAATGTTACATTTAAGAAAAGTACACTAAGAAGTTTTTTTGTGTTACATTAGAGTGTTACACTAAGAAATTTTAGTGTTATATTAGAGTGTTACACTAGAGAGTTTTTTTGGAGTGTAACGTTTGAGAAAAATACACTAAAGAGTTTTTTTTGTGTTACATTAGAGTGTTACAATAAAGACTTTTTTTGTGTGCTATATTAGAGCGTTATATTAAGGGGTTTTTTTTAGTGTTATATTGAAGTGTTATATTTGAAAAAGTACAGTAAGGAATTTTTTTATGTGTTACATTAGGGTCAGGGCCGGCCCTGGGGTGAGGCAACTAAGGCGGTCGCCTCGGGCCCCTAATTTTGAATAAAATTTAGGGCCCCCAATTAAGGGAGTGTATCATATTGTGTTATTTCATAATTACTTCAATACTAGCTCAATTCATTTATTATCATGTTATCGTATGGTGTTATTTTGATTTGTGTCCGATTGATATTTAATGTGAAAATTTTCACTTTTAATTAAAATTAACTTAGCAAGTGTATGGAGAGATTAAAATTTTTCCCATAAGTTGAATTTTATAAAAATTTATTTCTACTAAATGAAATTATTCATAGAATGTTTGATTTTAATTCAATTGCATTTTTCTAATTAAAAAAATTGTACCTTATTACTATATTTTTTTACTAGATTGACTTTAAAATAGGTAACAAAAAAAAAAAAAATCTTAAATAAAAAAAAATATTAGCCTTAATTATTATTTTACATACTTTTTTTTATTCAGTTAGATGGAGTTAAATAAAAGATTAAAAAATTATCATGGCTTCCCTTAGTGAATATTAAAATATATAACTAATAATTCATATTATTGAGTCGTGTCATATTTGGATTCATGTTGAAAAATAGTCAACCTTAACTTGCTAATTTTATATATTGCTTGAGTTGTGTAAAAAATTCGCATCCTTACCCCCAAGTAATTTTAGTTCTTATAGCATTGGTAAGCTAAAAAATAAAAATTCGATTCAACTAATTGAAATTCAACTATTATATATATATATATATATATTTGTTATCTAAATTTTGTTAAATTGTAATGCAATAGAAATAAATTTTTATCTTTTTATCTAATTTTTTTTTTAAATAATGATATATGAAGGGCCCAATTTAAAAAATTCGCCTTAAGGCCCTAATAAGTCAGGGCCGGCCCTGATTAGAATATTACACTATGATTTTTTTTTTTAGTGTTACATTGGAGTGTTACGTTTAAGTATTATATTGGAGTATTACAATTTGAAATTATACATTTGGCCAAAACTTATCAAGTAGTTTTGTACTCCTTTTGAAATATTTAAAAAATCTCACATCCTTTTAGAATATTTGAATAATCCCATATTTAAAGTCATTTTTGTATTCATTTTGAAATGTTTTCCAAATAAAAAAGATTTTTATACAAAAATTCAAACCAAATTTGATTCCCATATATTGTGTACCTACCTTTCTAATACAAAAGAAAAAAAAAGAGAAGGAAGATAATAGAAATAAGGGTATTATAGTAAATCTAGTTTTTAAATAATATATTAAATCTACCTTTTCAAAATCAATAGGACTAATTAGTATATGAAAAAATCCTTAGGACTAAATGGATCACCATTTCTCAAGATGAGATTTATAGGTAAATTTTCCTAAATTAAAATGTTACAAATATCAGAGCGACCTAATTTTTTGTATAGATGATATACAAGAACTCTATCAAATAAACTGTTTAGATTATTGAAATGAGATTTGTAATGGGCTCTCTATGGGGCTCGGATATCACCCACCAATCTAAATCATAGACTGGGACATGTAAGGTAGGAAAATGATATACAAGTTCATTTTTTAGATCCATTTTCTAGATTCAGTGATGTGTTAAGAAGATGATTAGTTGATAATTAGAAAATATTTAACTATCAACCAATAATCTTCTTGACACATCACTAAATTTAAAAGCGAGTCTAATTTTTGGGCCATGTGTGATTCATTGGTTGTAACTGATTTTTCCTTAAATTTATTTCATTTCCTTTTACTTAGTTAACTCACATAAGCCCAACTACGGAAAACAACAACCGAAAAATCATAATATCTTCCTCTAGATGTAAATAATTTTTTGAAGTTAGACCATATAAGATTTTATTTTGATTTTAATTGGAACCCCTAATAGACGGTAGAATTGGTCTTTCAATTAATTGATTCATTAGGTCGGTACTAAGTTTTTTATTTTTTATTTTTTTTAAAAAAACCCATAATATCTCAAAATGAAAAAATCCCTTTCATCCATGGCTGCGTCACTCACTCCTTACACATAGATACAACTTATGACAGCTTTGCACAAAATGATCGTCCGGGTTCACCAAAAAAAATCTTATAAGGTTCCGTTCAAGTCTCAAATTTGACTCCCTGAAATTAGTGGATTGTCCAATTGTCCCATGATTTTTAAATTCTTGCACAAATAAGAAGTTGATTAGGTGCAAAAATTTGAAAAGTTGTCTATTGTATTTGAAATTTCGATGACTAATTGATGCCATGTGAGAACTATTCAATGACAAATTAAAAAAAAAAAAAAAAAAAGTCTAAACACTAGTGTCATTGTATTCTAAGGCCCCGTTTGTTTTGAGGTGTAATAGATGGGAGGGGATTAAGATGGAAGTGTGATTATTTAGAAGTGGGTTAGTTTTTTGACTTTTTGGCTTTTTGGACTATTTTAGCCTGGGCTAAAAAGCTTGGTTTGGGAAGGACTTTTTGACTTTTTGACTTTTTTGACTTTTTTTGTGAGAGAAGAGTGTAATGATTATGGGTTGGATGTGATGTTTTGTTTGTTGTGGTTAAAATAGCATATTTAGTCTTTTGTGACTAAAATAGCCCCAAATCTCCTTGCCAAACGTGTTGTGTTTGTTTGTAGAATTGGAGAAGGGATTAGGATGGAGGAGGGGATATAGATGGAGGTTGGAAGGGGATTGGGATGGAGGAGGTAGATGTGGTATTAGAAAAATAGTGAGGGGGTTAGAAATTTTTTATTTTTTATATATTGGGAATTTTTTTTAAATATTAATGTTTAATTTTTTATATTTTTTTATTTGTTTTATTATTTTATATAAAAATAATTTAATAATTCTTACACTAAAACTATCATCAAAATAAACACAATTTTACTTAATTCCTTCACTATCAATCCCCTCACTATTAATCCCCCACTATGAATACCCTCTATTCTATCTATGAAAACAAACAAGCCCTAGAGAAATTGCTAATGACTTTAAAATTTTCAACTCTAAATTTTCTGATTTTTGGTATGTATGGCTCATTATTTTTGTTATCATCAAATTGTTACTATTACCGTTACGCGTTCCGACACTACCATTTAAAAGCCATGACGCTCACTAATACAACTACTAGCAAATAAGTTCCAAAATCGCAACCAAGAAAATATATTTTGAGAAAAAAAAATTTAATAATAAAATTTTTTGATTGAAACAAACAAAATGGTAAAATGTATCAATAAGTATAAATGGTGAGATTCATTCAATCAATGCAATATTAATACATCAAACAGTAAATAAAATATAATAAAAATTAATTATCATAATTTTTTTTTATCAGCAAAGAAGGAATATATTAATTATTGATGTGTGACATTTGGGTACTCTTTGTAGTATATATAGCAAAAATTGTATTTAAGAGGCCATTTGAAAGAAGAAATTTTTTTTTTGTCTTTTTCGAGTGAAATTTTTTTGCCAATCTTTCTTGAGGTGTTGCGAGAATAAAATTTCTAAAAAAAAGAAAAAATTTCCAGTGAAATATGACAGAAAAAATAGTTTCAGATTTTTTTGCATTAATTTGTGTGTTTGATAAACTTTTTTTAAGTTTAGTTATAAATATTTTTAAACTTCTAATCTAGAAGTACCTATAAACTTTTCCTGACCAGTGCTTGATGAAATAAAAAATAAAAAATAAAAAAATAAAAAAAATAAAAATTACAAAAAAATCTTAGTATTTGATCATTGTAATAAAATTATGAATTTTTAATTTTATCAATTTAAATTTTAAACTTTTAATTTGTTTTCAATGTAAACCATTAGTCTATTTATGTTAAGTAAAACTGATGGGAAAAAATATTTTAGTTATTAAACTCAATGTATGAGTAATTCTATTTCTATACACCGATTCTCATCAATACATACACCTTCTCAATATGCATATCCAAAAAATAAAAAATCTTAGTACACATATTTTTATTTCAATAATATTTTTATCTTCAATTCCAAATTCCTTAATTTTCTTCCATCCACTCACCCCTTTTATGCCATCTTTGCCGTTACTCTCTCCCCTCCATCGCCGCCACCACCACTACTCCTAGCTCATCCTCTTCCATCTTAGACTTTCACAGTTAACTTTGAAAGTGTATGGTTTGTAGTGGGGGTTTGTATGAGTGTATAGTTCATGGAGGACAGTGATTGCAGACGAAGGAAAGAGATGATGGAAAGGGATGGTGGAGGAGAGAGGTGGCATTTGTGATGGAACATATGGTTGTGTGTTTTAGAATTAGGGTTTGATTGAAAGAAGATTTATGGTATTTTTTTTTTAGGACAAAATTGTATTAAGATAAAATTTCAAAAAGTGTGAATTGAGGGAAATTGGTGTGTGAAATAAAATTACCCCAATATATTGGTGTACATTTAGGTATAAATAATGTCTAAAATACTATTTTTTATTGAGTTTAATGACTAAAATATATTTTTCCTGTCGATTTTATTTAATGAAAATAGTTGGTGGTTTAGATTGAAAATAAATTAAAATGTTAGGATTTAAATCGATAAAATTATAAATTATAAATTTATTTTATTACAATAATCACACTTTAGAGTTTTTTTTTTTAATTTTAAATTTTCAAAAAAAATATTCAGTGTGTTTGGTTTCATCAATTTTTTGAATTCAATTTTCTACAAATTGAGTTTTTGTTTTTTGTATTTTTTTTTGTTTTCAGTGAATCTTTTTATAATTTTAAAGAGTTTTTTACTTTTTTAGATTCATCTTAATTATGTATCTAAATAGTAAAATATTTGTGAAAAAAATATTTTAAAAAATTAATAAATACACAAAAATAGAAAAAATGCACTATTTTTTTTTTTTGGTAGGTGTGTCTAAAAATAAAAATAAAATAAAAGATTTCTTAAAATATTAAAAAAAATAGTGAAAACAAAGAAAATATGAAAAAACAAAAAATTAATTTTTTTAAAAAGTGACTTCTAAAAATGAAAACCAAATAATTATTATTTGTTTTTTTTGAAAATTTACAAGTCAAATGGTGGGCCGCCGTGCAAGGTTTTATAACCACATCATTGATTCATTCGCCATCAATAGTAAAAAAAATCAAATTTCAAATTTAAAACAATCAAACTTGATTTAAACTTCTAAATTTTATTTTTATTTTTATATAAAATTAATTATAAATATTGATTCAGTTAACAGAAGAAACAAAAATACACCAATTATAGATTTAAAAAAAATTATAAAAAAAAATCAGAATTTAACTCTTGTAACAAAATAAATCTTGAAATTTTAATTTTATTAATTTGAAACCCAATCTTTTGGTTTGTTTTAATCTAAACTATTTATCTATTTGTAAAGTAAAAATAACAAAAAATATATATATTTTAGCCATTAAACTCAATATAAAAGTACATAAAATGTCTAAAGTATATATTTTATTTTAATGTTAAGTTTAATGACCAAAATATTTTTTTATCCGCTAGTTTTGCTTTAGGAAAATAGACAAATTGCTTATATTAAAAATAAATTAAAATATATGATTTAAATTGATAAAATAAAAAGTTTATTTTGTTACAAAAAGTTAAACACATTTTTTTTGGGTGGTAATTTCCCTATAAATTTATTGAAGGTTTGGGATTTATGAAATGGACGTGTGAGATATTTTTCTCGGGCCATTCGGTGATTAGCTTCTCCTGATGGTTAACTATTTGGGAATGGATGTCACAATCCAAACCCGTCCCTATAGGTTCAGTATCATAATCGGCCAGTAATCCGTAGATTACCGAAAGCCTCTTATCAGTAATCAAATAAGTAAGGGCTAACGAAAGCAAATATTACAAATACAATGTCCATAGAGCTGTATAGACTTATATGAGACAGAGAATTTAAAACTTATATTTACATATATGATGTCATCATCACATCAGCCTTACGTTTTCTTATATACAACCAAAATGAGACTTAGCCCAAAATACAGAAAAGAAACAAAAATTTGCCCAGATAAACAAAAGTAAACAAGAACTTAAGACTTCATTTCCTAAGCCTGGTCGCGCGTCTGATTACTAACATACATAATATAAATAATGAACTGGAGCCTAGTGAATAACAACAGAGTAAAGTGGTTTATGAATGATGTCCAAATCAGATTCAGAAAATAGATTTTATATCAGAAACAGATTCAAATTCACATGCTTTTACAAATTTCATAACTAATCATATGTGGTATATCTGTTAGCTACAAATCAAATTCGTCATAAAGACCCATGTGCACATGAGGTGGTGGTCATACATATCCATATTCGCTTGAGATAGTCATGAAGACCCTTATTCACATGAGATTTGGTCATAAAAGACCCACGTGCAAATTAGATAAGTGGTTATGCATAACAAGTCCCATAAATGGAACCTACGTATACCCTGGTACCATGTAACAGATAACACATGATGCTAAGGATGCCACAAATATATTTTAGAAATAGGATAATCATTTATCTATACAGAAAATATCATTTCAAAAAACAGAGCTTATCATATCATTTCATCCAGAAAATACTTATAGTCAAATATAACTTTATAGAGTTGTCACTCACAGATAGCGCTAGAAGCAAAGTGGATAGAATAGAGCGATTAGGCGGACGCTAACACGTGATCTACACAAGCACGTGACTGATACACATTGAAACACACGCTCGGAAAACACGTGACTTATTTCATTTCGTTCTTAGTGTGTTTCTAATTTTTATCCTCATTATTATAGCTTAATCATGCCTTAAGAATGCCTAGGATGCAATGGGGATGCAAAAATGTACTTACAACACTTAGTAAAATTTTCAGAAAGAGGACAGCTCGCTCAAGCGAAGCTTTAGTCGCTTGAGCGGTCTGCAAAGGCTGCAAAAGTATTGAAAGCTCTCATTTTACACTCGAGCCAACTTTTGGTTGCTCGAGTCATGATTGAAAATAAAGGGTGGTCGCTCGAGTGGTCTTTTGATTGCTCGAGCCAACCATCATTCTTTGCAAAACTTCTGAGAGTTTAAATTTTACACTCGAGCGATGCTGTGGTCGCTCGAGCGATGCAACCAAATTCTGAAATTATCAAATTGCTGCCAAGATGCCAAACTCAATTCCAAAGTACCAAAACTCATTCTTTTGGGCCAAAATTTGAGAAAACATGTAGAAACTCATTTTACTTTATGATTGAAGATCATTTCGCAAAAATCAAAGCCCAAAACATGCCAATTGTTCACAATCAAACTTGAAACTTTAATATAATATGTACATGCATGTAATGATATTGGCTTCTTTCTCCCAAAACATGGATTCATGGAGTGAGAAGTGTAATAACATGTTGACTTCTTAAACTTGAGCATAAAGAACACCATGTATATGTGAATTCTTGGAAGAACAACTCAAAGTGTGATAAATATGCATGTATGTATGATTTACTTCCCAATTCTACTTTCTAAGTTCAATTTCCAAGCTTAAACACCTATACCTCTTGAATTCAAACACCAATATCTTAAATACCAAGTTTAAGTGTAACGCCTCCGAAATAATCACAATAATTCGACCCAACACAACATACATAAGACAACTTAATCAAAGTGATAAACTTCCATTAACCTGAATCGTTATACAAAATGACATATTCGATATACATTCATAAACAATTCATCATGAATCTACAACATGTGATACAAGTAGTAAAGAGAAATGAAAGTTAAACAGATAATTATATGCCTTAAAGGCTTACATCTTTCCAAGTCATTGCTTACTTACAACAAAAGAGAGTCTACTTCTATACAATTTAAGCTCTTGGTTATATAGATAAGTACAAAAAGTGAAGCTCATGCTCCAAATTTCTTCTGAGCTATTGCCTTGGCGAAGGCATATCATTAACATCTGAAAATGATTTTTCCTAAATACGGTGAGCCAAAGCCTAGTATGAACAACCTAACACAATATATGAGTTTTAACGAAGGTATAAGTAAAATGTGCATTTACAAGGCCAGGGATAAAACATTCATTTTCTATATAATCATAAAGTGCCAAAATTACACATCTCAATCTCTTTTCCCCTTCTCGTCAATTTAAGTTAATTCATTTCATCTCAATTCATAAGCTAGTTTCATTATCTTTCAGACGACCCATCTGAGACTATAACTCAATGGTTTCCAAATTAACACAATTATCACACAAACACTTCAATCTGCCATTTTACGAAAAATTTTCGCGGGATCGACACCCATGTATGCGTGTGGTTTCAGGACTTTCACCCAAGATACACAGGCCAACTTAATTCAATGGAGTTCATCATCTATCTCCTCCTAAACATGGAGTATATCCATTTTCTCCTCCCAACCAATCATACATATACAATGTATTTAAAACATAGTTATATTCAATGACAACCCATAAGAGATTAGTTTAATTCATCTAATCTTCATGCAATTTCTACAACAATCATTGCTATCCTCCACCGATAGCCCAATACTTCCCTCTTTCCCAAATGTCAACCCAAATGCCAAAATCAACAATTGTGACACAATATAACCTCATTTTCAAACCTCATGACCATTTATGTCACATTCACTAGAAACCCCTCTTTTGATTATGCATCCCAAACCCTAGGTTTGTCCAAAATATCCCCAAAACCCACCATTGTTACACAACAATCAATAGCTAAGTTAAAAACCATAAGAAGGTGTAGAAAATCCCTACCTTGAAGTTAGGAGTTGAGAAAAGCAAAGATGAAACTCCAACGACACCAAAACCAATTTCTATTTGGATGGAAACGTAGCTCTTGGAAGGCTCCAACTTTTTCTCAAAGACACTAGGGTAGAAAACCCAATGGATTAGGTTAAAAAGTAGAGAGAAGTGTCTCAACTTTAGGGTTTTGAAGGAAATAGATCTGAAAAATGATGTAAAAAGTCATTTTCGCAATTTGATATACGCACAGTCCGCTTGAGCACAAGAAGTGACGCTCGAGCGCTAATACAATAAGTTGTTCCACTCGAGTGTAAGAAGTACCGCTCGAGCGCCAAGACACAATGAAAGAGACGCTCACCGCTTGAGCGCAAGAAGTGACGCTCGAGCGTAGAAAACACACATCCAGTAGTTCTACAAACATTTGACCGATTGCTCGAGCACAAGAAGTGGCCGTTCGAGCTGAGCCAGCTTGAGTGCAAAAAGACCTGCTCGACTGTAGAAAACACTCTCCTAGTAGTTTTGCAGGCCTGCAAAAGTACTGAGAGTTTGCAAAATTGCTCGAGCACATAAGTACCGCTCGAGCGGAGGAGTAAAATTCTGGGCAACAAGAGTTGGAAAACAAGAAACCAACCTGTGTTCCAAACACAACACAATAATCCAAAAGGAAATTTAAGGGAAAACAAAGGAAATAGAGATAAACCACAATACTAAACCATGAAACCCGAGTCCGGAGTACAACAAAGATCGGGTCAAAATCGGATTTGCTATATTAAGAGTATGATCCTTACTTACACTCTTTAATTGGACTCTTAGAAGTTAATTCTTGAGCTAGCAAGTCAATTCTCCAATTTTCTTCCAAATTCCTCTTCTCCTAGCTTGAATTCAACTCTCTCTCTCTCTTCTCTCTCTCTCTCTCTTTCCACGTTTTTGAGCTCAAAATGGTGATGAGATTGTGTTCTAGACGTTATATTAGCCTTATATAGGTCTAATTAGCTTAGGTTAGTTAATTGTGTTTAAAGGTAATTAATCCCACTCAATTTTAATTAATTTATTCTAATTATTTGATTCCGAATTGAAATCCAATTAAACTTACCATAATATTTCAAAAAGTTTAATTCACAAATTGACCTAGTCAATTTCGTTTCCGGTGGCCGATAAGGCCTTCAATTCATAGATTCACGTAGAATTACCGATATATATTCCTAGAGCAGTCAGATATAAACACAAATAACACATGACACATGCAATTAATTTAAGATTTCATCTTAATTACTTGTTAAGCATTTTTAATCAAGGATTATTGTAACGCCCCGAAATAAACACAATATACCCATCTCATAACAACCAATAAATAGCAATATAAATGAACTAATAAGCTTTCTTTAATCAAAGTTGAATATACAAAAGGTGACACGTGCGATATGCATTTATAAACAGTACATTTTGAATTTACAGTATGTGTTACGAGATTGTGAAAAGAAAAGAAAGCTAAACAGATAATCATATGCCCTAAAGGCTTACATCTTTCCAAGTCAATGCTTGGATACATAAAAAATGAGTCTTAAGCTCAATACAGATAAAACCCTAGGCTTGTACAAAATTAAATACAAAATAACAATAATGAGCCTTCAGCTCCACAATCCTCCCAAGCTAAGTCCTTGCTGGAGGCATATCACCAGTACTTGAAATGTTTTTCCTACATAGGGTAAACTAAGGCCCAGTAGAAATACTACAACACAATGTATAAATTTTAACAAAGCCATAAGGTTTTATGCATATGCAATGCCAGTACCAAAACATTTATATCCTTTTTCAAAAGCCGTGCTATGCCAGTTTATATCTCAATTCTCAAAACCATGACCTTTACAATAGAAAGAATGGAGAAATCTCAAACCAATACAACATTTCATGGATATTTCATTTGCGAAAAACCGTCAAACGGCACCCATGTAAACGTAGCCTATATAAGTGCTACTATTGTCATTTTACGGATATTTCGTCCGCGGGAATTGGCACCCATGTATATGCGCGTTTTTCGGGACTTTCACCATGGACACACAGGTTAACTTGATTTGGTGATGCACACTTCTTTCCAACGTTTACCCATTTTTCTCAACATCATATACATTTTCAATGTAGTAAATAAGCAATGATGTTCAATGCACATAGATAAGAAATTAGTTTTAGTTCACCTACTTCTCATGCAATTTATATAACACTAATAGTTATCCTCCACTGATAGCCCAAAACAGATATCTCTAAACAAATAAATAAATTTCATTAAAGATGCACTTTTTCAAAATCTCAAAATGGAAGTGATGATACATATCCAACTCCACCCTCATGATTATCATCATTTCAATTTCACAATTTCCATATCAATTCCATTTTCTCTTTACAATCTCAAACATTTACATTTTTGGGCAAAAACCCTTTTCTCTTTGAAAATCCATTTCAATTCAAGAATATCTCATTTCAACATATATCAACCCCAAATTCATAATCACAAACATTTTTCTTAAAATCATTTGAAAACCCCTTTTTTACATTTTGATTCTAAACTCTAGGTTTTTGACAAAAACCCCAAACCACCATAATCTTTTGAAATAGCAAATAGCTAAGGTAAAACTCATATAAGAGTATAAAGAATCCCTACCTCAAGTTTAGAAGACGAGAGAGGGAGTGAGGAAACTTCAACAACGCCAAAACTCAACTTTGTCCAGATCAAGACGAAACTCTAGGTGAGCTCTACCTTTTTCTCAAAGGGAATAGAGTAGAGAAATCAATGGATCAATGTATTTTAGAAGAGATAAGGTAAATTTTAGAAAGAGAGTGTGTAGATCTAGGGTTTTTGAAAAGTTTAGAGAGAGAGACAGAAAGATGAAAAAGTGATGTAAAAAGTGACTTTTACGAACTAATATACATGCAGACCGCTTGAGTGCAAGAAGTGATGCTCGAGCGTAAGACACAAAAGATGTGACCGCGAGAGTACAAGAAGTTGTCGCTTGAGCATGAAATAGAAACCCCCAGTAGTTTTACAAACAGAAGGCCGACGCTCGAGTGCAATAAGGACCGTTCGAGCCAAGACCGATTGAGCGCAAGAAGTTCGGATCGAGCAAAGAATACCAATTCTCAGTAGTTTTGCAGAGCTGCAAAAGTATTGAGAATTCACAAAGACCGCTCGAGCGCAAGAAGTGACGCTCGAGCGTAGAAGCAAAATTCTGGCAACACAACCCAAAAGTCAAACTCAAAGGGGTATAAGGGAAATAAAACATAAATGACTATACAAGGCAATGAAACTCGGATCCAAAACATCAAATGGTTCGGGTCCAAACCAGAATTGCTATAATTATAGATTAATCACAAGTTGAGGTTGTTATAATGGGGTAGCTGTTGTGTTCTTTTGCATATCAGTCACTATTGTGACTATGGGATTTATTTTGAGTCTCATTTTGATAATTTAAATTATTCATTTTTTAAGACACATCGACTAGAATATTTTTATACAAAATTATATTAATCGAATATCGATAACCGTATGATCTAATCAAATTTGTATATGCAAAAATAAATGCTAAGTGTGATTTTGATTATAAAATTGAATATAAATTTGATTTGATTATAAATATATTGATATCCGATTAACATGATTTTTTATATAAATATTCTACTCGACGTGACCTGAAATGTGAATGGTTTGGATCATTCCATTGTGCTCACAACAACGACTACTGTGCAAAGGCATATCAACCACCCCAATCCCCTATTGGTTGTAGTGGAGACTGCTAATCTTCTTCTTTTATACTATTATATAAAATGAAGACTTGACTTGCTATTTTGATTTTTTTTTTTTAATATGCTAAGTGGATTTTTTAATTCCACTCTTAAGTAATTTATTTTTAATGTTTTTAATTTTTTTAATTTAAATATGACTTCTCACTTACGAAACAATTACAATAAAGGTTGTTCGCGGATTGGGTGGCCTCCTATCCGTCATCTATTTGAACTTAGGTGGATTATAAAATATCAATCCACATCCGTCCGTTTACTTAACGGATGCGGATTGAGCGGGCTGTGTAGGTTGACGGATTAATGCGAATCTTTACTTTTTATGTTTCTTTCAAAAAACTATTTTAGAGTAATTTTTACTATTTTTGGCGTTAAATTTAATTTTTCATTTTTTATAATTAAAATAAAAGCCAAACTTTCATATTAGCTAATCATTTTTTAAACAGACAAAGTATAAAAATATAACATTATTTTTGTAAGGGGGGCTGGCAGATCAGTTTAGGTCAGGTGATCTCTCATTCGCCATTCGTCCGAACATAGATAGATTTAAAAAATCTCTTTTCACAACCGTCACTCATACTATCAAAATCGCTTAAAAACGGATAAATTGAATTGGGTCGGTTGGTTTTGACGAATTAATTAAATCCGTAAGCCCCTAATTACAATTGCTTATTTTTTCGTCATATATATATATATATATTTTAATTTAACATACAATTAAAAAGACAATTCATTTGAATACCAAATCGTGTAAACAGCATAGTTAACTTCTGAGCCTACCTACCTAACAAATTGTCTTTTTCTGGGACCACAATCTTATAAATTTTCTCATTGGAGGGCTGGACATTGTTATTTAAGGTCATTATCTTTTTTTCTATCTTAAAAAAAAAAGAGAAAAAGCTCATTATCTTTTTTTCATTGGTGAAGGATTAGACCGTGTTATGCTGTGTTTGGTTGAGAGATTTGAAGAGGGATTTGGAAAGAGAAATGGAAAAGGTAGGTGAAATATGAAAAAATATACCTACATTTTACATAGTTTCACACACTTTTTTCCTTTCCCTTTCCAAATCCCTCCCCAAATCTCTTAACCAAACACAGCATTAATGATTTTTCTCATTTGGAAATTGATTGAACCGTCTTATTCAAGTCCGTCAAGTTCATCACTTTTCACATATCGAAAAAAACGTTCATGACTTTTCTCGTTATAGGGACCGGACCGTGTTGTTTAAGTTCATGACTTTTCTCATGGGACATGCTATCTCTTCTATTTTTCAAATTCTTGTGTGTAATTATTTATAACAAAAGAAAAAAGAAAAAAAAAAAATTACATTAATAATTTTTATATTTTGATCATTGTGTTGGTGTGGTATTTATAATTTTAATTGACTTGACTTTAACTATAAATTTATAATTGTGTCGATTTAATCTAATTGACTGCAATTGTTAGTATTTTTTGATTAAAAAAAAAAAATGCACACATACACAACATGTATTATATTTTTATAAACAAAATTATAAATTTATTCAACTTAGTGAATTAAACTCAATCAATTTAGTGACTATTTTTTTTTTTCAAAAATCCTAATTGGCGTTATGAATTGGACCAAATTGACAAAAGATTTAAAATTAAGAGTCAAAATTGAACTGATTAAAATTATCGAGATGAAAATGATAAAATTCAAAAATTACCAATGCAATTTATTCTATTTTTATTTAATTTAAAGATGACTTGTGGACAAAAATTTAAAAATAAACAATTGGACTAAAGAGAAGATTATCACTTCTCATTAATAATGTTGGATTCCACTTGTGTGCTTCTTCCGTAACATTCAAAAGTAAAATATTTGAACCTCTCAAAAAATATGTGTCAATTTTAAATTTGTTACATACTTAATAATACTAAGTTCAACTCTCATGACACATTATTGTAAATAAATTTATAAATATAAATATGTTAGTCTCTAATGTTACTCTATTGAAAATATTTTTTTTGATTTTTTACCCATTAGAAAATGCGAAAGGGTACCAAAAGCCAACTTGCTCCGTAGCACCCAAATCAAGGCGGAATCAGAATTGTTTTTGAGGGGTGCCAAGTTGACAATAATCAAAGATTCTAGTATACAGTGGGAAATAATGTTAAAAAATGACTAATGTTAGAGATTTATATCCAAGACTCTCAAATACATCTTTAATAATTTGATAAGGAAGTAAAAACTCACATAATTTAGTATATGATAAATAAAAAATTGTCACTTAGCATTCTACATTATTGAATGTGAAATTATTTAGTGTGTTTGCTTTGAGTTTTTTGGATTGGGTTTTTTGAAAACTGAGTTTTTTTGTTTTCGTACTTTTTTTATTTTTATTTTTAGTGAATATTTTTAAAATTTTAAATATTTTTTTTACTTTTTTAGATGCACCTTACTTGATGTATCTAAAAAGTAAAAAATTTGTAAAAAAATATTTTAAAAAATTAATAAATACATAAAAATACAAAAAATGTACTGAATTCCTTAAAGAATAGTGTTTTGGATGGATTAATATTAAGTTTTTATTTGATGACGGAATTAAGTAGTTGAAAATATCTATATATCAATCATTTTGTAACTAATAGTATCTAATTGTGTAGAAGTACTTACCCCCCGTTTCAAAATTAATTTATATTCAATCAAATAAATATATCTAAATTAAATATTTTGAATTTTAATTTTTATAGTAAAAAATAGTTTATAATTTTATGTATTTCAAATAATGACAAAATACTTTATTAGATTTATTTGTTATTTATTAGAAAAAAAGAAACTTTATTAATGAATTTATGTAACACAAAACATCAATAAATACATGATCAATGGTTTAAATTATTTTCCACAAAGAGAGCAAACTCCTTAGGATTTGTTTGGGAAGTAAGTTGGTTTTTTTTGGCTATTTTAGTTTAGAGCTAAAAAGCCTCGTTTAAGATAAACTTTTAATTTTTTTGACTTTTGTGAGAGAAAAAATAAAATGATTATGATTTATATGTGACATTTTATCTTATGGATTAAAAAGTCTATTTTATCTTTCTGTGATTATTTTAATCCCAATCCACCCCAATCTATTATGCCAAACGAGTGCTTAGTTCAACTTGTTTAGAATTCCAAACCTCTGAAGCAAATTAGCTACTTTTTGAAGAACTTCTGAATTATTTTATTGAATGAAATTGATAGTACATCAGGGTATATATATATATACAAGAACTTACAATGGTTATACAGCTATACAATATATCTATCTAACTAATAAACCAACTAACTCTTCTAACAAACATATCTTCTAACTGAATCTGTACTGTTACACATTGTAATTGAATCTGGTAAAGGGATTACATAGTGAACACGTGTACTCTCTATCATCCCCCCTCAAGCGAAGGGCAAGGAGGAGACCATAAGCTTGCTAGTGAGATAGGCAAACCGAGCAGTGGAAAGGGGCTTGGTGAAGATGTCAGCCAACTGGTCAGAGGTAGGAACATACTTCAAGATGAGTTGACGGGCAACAGCTTTGTCACAAACGAAATGGCAATCGACTTCAATGTGTTTGGAGCGACTGTGAAACACAGGATTTGCAGCCAAGGACATAGAGGAAATATTATCGCACCATAAAATTGGAGGAGAAGTGGAAGGAATAGCAAAATTAGTAAGTAACATTTGTAACCAGGTGAGTTTAGCGGAGGTATGAGCCAAAGAACGATATTCTGCCTCAGTAGATGAACGAGAGACAGTTGACTGCTTTTTAGAAGACCAAGAGATAAGATTCTTGCCCAAATAAACACAATACCAAGAAGTGGATCTGCGGTCGAAGGGATCACCAACCCAATTCGAGTCACTCTAAGCTTGCAAGTGAAAATCACTGGGAACAAAGTGAAGAAGTGGATCTGCGGTCGAAGGGATCACCAGCCCAATTCGAGTCACTCTAAGCTTGCAAGTGAAAATCACTGGGAACAAAGTGAAGACCATGAGCTATGGTTCCCTTGATATAGCGCAAAATGCGTTTAACCGAAGAGAAATGTCCCACGGTCGGAGAATGCATGAACTGGCAGGCTTGATTAACAGCAAAAGAAATCTCGGGTCGAGTAATGGTAAGATACTGCAGAGCCCCAACAATGCTGCGATAAAGAAAAGGCTGAGAAAAAGGAAGAGAATCTGCCACAGTAGAGGTGTGTTTAACAGAACCACGTGTAGCACATGGCTTACAATCAACCATACCAGCCTTGATCAAAAGCTCAGAGGCATATTTGTGTTGAGAAAGGAAGTACCCATCAGAAGTAGATTGGACAGAGATACCAAGAAAATAAGAGATATCCCCTAATTCTTTCATTGAAAAAGCTTGATGCATATGAGATAACAAGGATTGAATGTACCCTTGATCAGTACCAGTGAGAAGTATGTCATCCACATAGATAAGAAGGTAGGTAAGAGAAGAAGAAGTCTTGTGAACAAATAAAGAAGAATCACATTTACTCTAAAGAAATCCTTGAGAAAGGAGAAAGGAAGAAAAAGTGGAGAACCAAGCCCGGGGTGCTTGTTTTAAACCATAAAGTGCCTTATGAAGTTTACACACCAAAGTGGGCTATTGAGGATCAACAAAACCTGGAGGTTGGTCCATGTAAACCTCCTCATCAAGGTGACTATGAAGAAAAGCATTACTAATATCCAATTGTTTGAGGGGCCAGTGGTGATGAAGAGCCAAACAAAGCAGAATACGAATAGTAGGTTGTTTAGCCACTGGGCTGAAAGTATCTTGAAAATCCACCCCTTGTTGTTGAAGAAACCCTTTAGTAACCAAATGGGCCTTATGTCGAGCCACAGTGCCATCAGAGTTACGTTTGATTTTAAAAACCCACTTACAGCCAATTGAGTGCTTGGAAGGAGGTAAAGGAACAAGAGACCAAGTGCCTTGATGTTGAAGAGCATTATACTCATCTAATATGGCCTGAAACCAAACAGGTGAAGTAAGGGCTGTTTTATAAGAAGTAGGTTCAGTGGAGACATCAGAAGAGGAAGGAGAAGTAGACTAGCAAAGAGCCTGAGATTTGGATCTAGTAGTCATGGGATGGATATTAGTGGAGGGGGGAGGAAGATGAAGAACAACAGAAATAGAGTCAATGGGAATAACAGAATTAGAGGAAGGAGTGGACTGCGGCAAAGGAGCAGTTGGAGACTAGTGAATAGGAGCAGGAGGGGCAGACTGGAGTAGAGCAGCAGCAATGACAGACTGGGGCAGAACAGCAGCAGGTTGGGGCACAACAGCAGCAGTAGGTGCAGGCTGTTGCACAACAGCATCAGGAACAGGCTGTGGCAGAACAGGGGTAGAAATGGAAGGAGAACAGGAGGTAGGCACCACAGAAATAAGCTGAGAGGGAGACCAAAAGAAGGACTGGATAGTGGACAGAGGATGAGGGGATGTAGGGAGGAAGAGTGGAAAATGGAAAAGAGATTCTAAAATCGAACATGCCTGGATAGAATAATTTTGTTAGTTTTGAGATTGAGGCATCTGTAGCCTTTGACAGAAGGATGATATCCTAAAATACATAAGATTTAGATTTAGGAGCCAACTTATGGAAGAATAAGGACGAAGCCAAGGGAAGCATAAGCAGCCAAAAACCTTAAGATGATCATAAGTTGGTTTAGTGTGATGTAAGAGCTCAAAAGGAGAGCCATTAGAAAGAGAGGAACTAGGAAGCCTATTGATAAGATAAGTGGCTGTAACAATGGCATCAAACCAATAGGTTAAAGGCAAAGAGGATTGATGTAAAAGTGTTATAGCTGTCTCAGTAATGTGTAAATGCTTCCTCTCGGCAACACCATTTTGAGAAGGAGAATGTGGACAAGAATATTGATGATGAATTCCATGGGATTGCATAAAAGCTTGTATTTGATTGTTAATAAATTCACCACCTCCATCTGAGCGAAGTATTTTAAGAGGAAAACCAAATTGTTTTTCCACAAAAGCTTTGAAAATCATGAATTTGGAACAAACTTCACTTTTGTAAGCAAGAGGATAGATCCATGTAAATCTACTATGATCATCCACAAACAACACATAATATCTATAGTTACTTGAGGAACAATGAAAAGGGCCCCAAACATCTGTGTGAATTAAGGCTAAAGGTGCATCAACCTTTGAATTAGAAAGTACAAAAGGAAGCCGATGGCTTTTAGAAACAGAACAAGTGATACAAGACAAATCAGTTTTATTAACAGATGAAGGCAAATGCAACTGAGATTGTAGTAAACGAAATTTTGCTAATGAAGGGTGACCTATCATTTATGCAAGTATCAGGTGATAACAAAGATGAAGCAGTAGAAGTTGAAGTAGTGGAAAAAGCATGGGGAGAAGAGCAAGAATCCACAGGAAAATGATATAGTCCATTAGCATGAAAGCCTTGATGAAGAACTTTCTTAGAATGATTGTCCTGAATGACAAAGGAAGATTTGTCAAAAATAATGGAATAATCATTATCTCGAGCTAACTGGTGAACTGATAGCAGATTGGCGTTTATGGAAGGAACATGAAGAACTTTGTTAAGCTTAAAGGAATGAAGTGGAGTGAGAAGAATACCTTTCCCAGTGTGATGAATGGGAATAGATGAACCATTGCCTATGGTAACTTGATCAGAACTATTATAAGGCTGATAAGAATTCAGATGATGAAGATCGTTAGTGATGTGCTCAGAAAGCAGCAGAATCAAGAAACCATGGACCTGAGGTCTGAGAAGTATTAGCATATGAGATATTAGTGAGATAAGCTTTGGAAAGATGCGGAACAGAAGATTGCTGTGATTGTGGCTGAAAAGCATGCTGTGATTGCTGTGATTGCGGCTGAAAGTGAGGATCAAGTCGATGCCAACACTCAAAAGCTGTGTGATTAGTTTTGCCACAAATCTGACAAACAGATCCGAAATTTGTCCTAGGACGAGTTTGAGATCGACCACGAGATGAATATCTATTACGAAAATTGCCTCTGGTATTGGTGCGAGAAGAACCACGATCATGATGATAAAAAGTAAATCCTTTGGAAGAATTGGAATCCTTCTGTGTTGCATAAGCCATAGTGAGATCAGAATGCTTTTCGATTTTGCCTTCAATATGTAGAGCCTCTGAACAGAGGAGAGAAGACAGATCTTCCATAGATATGGTTTCAGATCGAGTACGAATTGCAGTTTTAAGAGAGTCATACTCAGCAGGTAGACCATTGAGAGTGATAAGAACAAGATCTTCATTATCAAGAAATGAAGATGCAATGCTGAGTTGATCAACAACTGACTTGATGTTAGTCAAATATACCTCCATTGATTCAGAACCTTTTGAAATTGAGTTCAACATGTTCTTAAGTTTATGAATATGAGATTTAGAGAGAGATGTGAAACGTTTTTCAAGAGCAAACCAGACTTCAGAACTAGATCGATGATGAAGAATTGTTGTAAAAATTGCAGGAGAGAGAGTGGCTGTGATACAACTTAAGAGGTGAGCATCGATCATTCTCCATTGAATAGCCTTTAGATTACACACCTCTGTTCCAGAAGAATTGATTATGAAATCATCTGGACAAGGAAATGATCCATCAACAATCTTCAATAGGTTTGTAGCTCGCAGAATATTCTGCATTTGGTTTTTCCAGATTATGAAATTTGTACCATCGAGTTTCACTGTTATAAGAGAACTTAGATTCGAAATCAACATATTAATTTGGTGGAATGGAGGAAGAAGAAGACTCCATAGATGAACCCATGGATTGCTCGTTGGGCTTAGAGAGGCTCTGATACCATGAACAACTTCTGAATTATTTCATTGAATGAAATTGATAGTACATCAGGGTATATATATATACAAGAACTTACAATGGTTATACAACTATACAATATATCTATCTAACTAATAAACCAACTAACTCTTCTAACAAACATATCTTCTAACTGAATCTGGACTGTTATACATTGTAACTGAATCTGGTAAAAGGATTACATAGTGAACATGTGTACTCTCTATCACTTTTTAACTCTCTCATTCCAAACCACTCAAAAAATTAAACCCTAAGCATCTTTAAGGGGATAGTTAGAAAAGGTTTATTAGGCATTTTAGCCAATATAACTTTAAGTTTGAGCTCCAATGGACTAGCTATTAGGTTAGCTACTTTACCATCCGACTTTTTTGATGGTTACAATTGAAGAGCCCCAGAGGTTCTCCAAACAAATATGTATGTATATATCTTGGATTTTTGTATATTTATGTCTTGGATTTGAGATTTTATATATTTTATATATGTATATATGTATGTAGCAATTTTATATGTTCTTTCAATTATGTTTGATGAATTACGGAATAACTTATTTTGTATTTTGTATTTTTTTCTTCTCATTCTACAAGTTTTGTATGTTTGTATGGGAAAATTTATTATTATTGCAAATTTATATTAGTAAAATATCAGCAATTAGTATTTTTTGTATTAAAAATTAATTAAGTTAGTTTAAATGATTAGCTAAAATAAAGAGTGGTTGGAGAACACAATAGCTAAAGTAATTAGGTAAAATAAAAAGTGTACTTTTTTTGTACTTTAGCTAGTGAAAAGTAGAGAGTGTAGTTAGAGTTGCTATTTGGTTTAGAGTTTGATTGGGTGAGATTGTTAGTGTGAAAATTATTAGTGAGGCGATTATTGTTTGGTTTTGATTGATTTTCTAAACATTGAGTTCTTTGTTTGTTTTTTTTGTTTTAGTGAATTTTTTGAAATATTTTAAGTAAAGTTTTTACTTTATAGATGCACTAAAAATTAAAATATTTATGAAAAATATTTTAAAAATTTAATAAATATGCAACAATATGAAATGTATTGACTTTTTGTATTTTTTTAATATATTTTTTGTATTTGATGAATTTTGTAAAGATTTTTCTATAAATATTTTATATTTTTTAAGTGTATCTAGGTTAGGTGCATTGAAAAAAAAAAATCGTAAAATATTAAAATAATTTACTAAAACTAAAAATTACGAAAAATAAAAAAACTCAATTTTTTAAAAGTGGGTCCAATTTTTTGAAACAAAAGAAGATTAAGAAAAATTGTGTTTATTTGATGATTACTGGACTAGTAAAAAGTCTTGTTTGCTTTGTCATTCTATGATGTGATTTAGACTTCGTTTAGCAAGTGACTTTTTTTAGTTAAAAAGTCAAAAAGTTATTAAAAAAGTCAAAAAGCCAACAACCTATATAAAAAAGTCAAAGATTCCATTTTCTTTCTACTTTTTGCACATCTTTTCGTAAAAAGCCAAAAAGTCATCCCAAACATACTAGTTTTTTTTACATCATATTTTAGCCAAAAAATCAAAAAGTTACTAAAAAAGCCTGTTCCCAAACGAGGCCTTACTATATGAAATTTCATAAATATTTTGATATATTTTAATATAAAAACTTATTATATATATGGGAGATTTTTTCAAAAATTCTATTTCTTCTAATATATTGGTACTATATTAACTTAACCAAACCAAACTAAACCAAGTCTTAAATCCCTATCAAATGGGATTGGCTACATGAGTCTTTATTCTCTACGCGACCCTATCAAAGGCTATTCCGTTGTCAAATTAAGTAGATATATTATTTTACTATATGGTACTCTATTATTTAACATATTATGTTTTGTTGATATTATTTTTTTGAATAAATATATTATATATTATTAGAGGAACTTCTAATTATACTCTTTAGTTTTTTACTAGCTAAAAGAGTAAATTACAAATACACCTTTTAAGATTTACGTAAAGTACAGATTGTTTCTTATAGTTTGAAAATTACAAATACCCCCTTATTAAAAAAATTTATTTAATAGAATTAACTATAAAAAATTCATAATTGCTCTCTATACAATAATAAAATTACCTATATTATTAATTAAAACATATTTATAATATCATTAAAATCTGTTAATTGACTTGATAATTTATTAATAAAAAGGGCAATTTGTTATAAAATTAGAAATCTCGAGGGGTGAAATGTAATTTCCAGAACCATAGGGAACGATTTGTATTTTAATCAAATTTCAAGGGGTGTATTTGTAATTTATCCTAGCCAAAATGTAATAAAAAAAATATGCTCTTTATTACATCTAATTCTTTTGTAATCTATGTACTCTAATGCTATTTTTTATTTTATCCATTTATCTACATAAACTGTTTAAAGAGCCTAACAAGCCTCTTCAAATATAGCAAAATTTTTGTTAAAATAGCTACAGTAATAGCTAGTCTATTGGAGTGACTAAAATAGAATGATACTAATTATAATAGCCAACAAGCCTCTTTTAAAAATTTCATTGGAGATGTTTTTATATTTTAATATAAAAAATTAGTTTTACCAGGAAACTTTTTGAAATTTCAATTGATTAAATATTACCTTCGATCAATTATATCACAAGAAATATTGAATAAATTAATAATTTTATCCATTGAAAGTGATTTAGTTGATAACTTAGATTATGCAAATTTGATTATCAATTTTGCAATTAAAAATGTGAGAGTGGTGATATTGAATTAATATTTAATTACAGGTTGTTCACTTTTTATTTATTACTTAAGATCTAATTATTTTGATCATTGTTTTTATTGTAAACTTTGTTATATATTTAAGTAAATTTTAATAGTTATATATAGTAGTAACCCATTTTATAAACACTGTCAAAAAAAAAAAAAAAAAATGGGACATTTATTCATAAATTCCTCTTCACCTACTTATGTTCCACTTATTCAAAAATTATTCTTATGTCTCAATAAGTCTTATGGCTGATATAATTACCAAAATACTCATAATAATAACAATAATAGGGTAAATCGCACAGTAATATTCACATTGATAGCGTGAATATTTTATGATGTGAATATTCACATTATCAAATTTATTTAATGTGAATATTCATATCACAAAATATATTTTTTATTTTATCCATTTATCAAATTTGCGATACATTGGGATACATTCGGGACTCCGATGCCACAAGGTTTGGAAGGGGGTGTATCTCCATCTGCTACCATCCAGTGAACCTGACCCGTGAGGGTCCTTGTTCAGGGGTCGGATGCTGTCAAACCCAAATCCCTAATGGCGTCAAGACCTTCAACATGAGTATCAGTGCATTGTACATTAATTATGAATATTCGAGGAACTTTAGTCCATGCAGCTATATTTTCTTGGCCAGGAAAGATTGGTTCGCCTTCTTAAGCATAGATCTCATAAGTCTCACGAACGTCCACAGAAAGCCACCGACAGTACTTGATTGGGTTGTAGGAGAAGAAACATGCGAATCGATGGATCTGTCCTCCTCCTCCTCCTCCTCGTCCTCGATCTACCCATGTGGACCTAACACTAACTGCGTCAACTCCAACAATTACCCTGGATATTGTTGTGTATGCAAGCCTGGATACCAAGGCAACCCCTACCTTTCTGAGTGGAGTTTTGAGGGGTTGGTAAAAAGTTAATTTTTTGATTTTTTAATTTATTTTGTCTTTTTGTAAATAAAAATTTTGAGAGATGATATAACCTAAAATTGATAAAAATCTGAAAACTAGCCTTCTTTTTTTTTTTTTTTTTTTTTCTTCCTTCTAACCAAAAAGACCCTGAATCACAAGGATGCAAAGGTCTTGTATTCATATCCCCTTTAGATAATGATTACAAATTGAAGTCTTATACAAATATTAATGCAAAAAATTCTGATGTTTCTAACAGAGTAATGTTAACCATCATTTATTTTTATCATTTTATCTTATCGCCTGATTTATTAATTTTAGTGATAAATGCTGCAAATATCGAATTGACTTATTTTTTTTTTACCGTATGATATGCGCGAAAGATTTTACAAAATGAACAGTTTAAATCATCAAAATAGTACTTATAATAGGTTTCACAGGCCTAACATTACCTCTCTAATTCAGATCATAGATGTTTGGGGATCCATGTGTCATTTATTAAGCTCCAGTAGCTAATACAACATCTAAAATGTAAGAAAACATTGTGATGAATATGATGATGTATAATATTACTCTTAATAAATACAAATGGAAACTAATTTTTGTATTTAGTCGTAATAAATGTAAGCAAAAAAATATTATTATTATGTACTTGGTGAGTAAAAAATGTAAGCAAAAAATATATTATACCAAATCAAACAAATTTAAGTATGTCCTAATCAAGTGGATTACCAACATGAATTATTTTTCGCCATCATATGAAAATGGGTGTGAAAATGACCCAACGTATAGCCTAGCAGGCTCCTGCCAAAAATCAAGCCGAGCAGGGCCGGCCCACTTGTGCAAAATCGTGGTCCATGCCCAAGGGTACTTGGGCGGGCCACCGGGCATGGCCTTGAGGTTGAGCCTAAGGCGGGCTTGACCTTTTTTTTTTTTTCAAAATTTTATTTTTTTCCATCAAAATAGCTTGGAAATGAGAGTGGGTCGGGCCTTGAGCAGGCCAGGCTCAGACCGGGTCTCATAGGTCGGGCCTCAAAACAAATAGCCCAAGTTGGGCTTGCATCCGGGCCTAGACGGGCCCAGTTGCGGGCTTTGGGTGAGCCGCGGGCCGATAGGCTAATTTTACACCTCTAATTAGGATTGATATTCATAAGGCATTTGACAAAGATTTTTACATACTGACAATCGTAGCACAATCCTCCCTATGTATCTGGATTTGGGAATGGCTATATAAATACGGGCAACATGTAGGTACATTCTACCGGCATGCCACTTTGGACTTGTAAAATGATTTTTAATAATTTTTTTTACCTTTTATAATAACTCATCAAAAAAAATAAAAATAAAAATAAAATAAAAATCAGCAAAAATTCAAAACTAATAGATAGTTAATGCGGTGAATTATTTAAAACTAAGAATAATTTTTTTTATCCAAAAAAAATTAAGAAAAATTGATTGATATGGTGAATTATTTAAAATTAATATAGGGTCATTTCTCAAATATATAAATTATGTATAGAATGCAACTAATTATATCAATTACCGTTGTTTTTAGAAAAAGAAACTTTCCAAGTTTTCGATTGATTAAATATTGCTTTTGGTAAATTATGTCACAAGAAATATTAAATAAATTAATAATTTTATCCATTAAAGCTGATTTAGTTGATAACTTAGATTATGCAAATTTGATTATCAATTTTGCATTTAAAAATGTGAGAGTGGTGATATTCAAGTGATATTTTATTACAGTTTGTTCACTTTTTATTTATTACTTAAGATCTAATTCTTTTGATCATTGTTTTTATTGTAAACTTTGTTATATATTTAAGTAAATTTTAATAATTATTTATAGTAGCAACCCATTTTATAAACACTGATAAAAAAGTGAGACATTTATCCTGCAGTGGTGCTTTGCAGTGTTGTGAGGCTCCTGCAGTGGTGTCTTGCTGTCATTGGTTTAATCATCACTTTGTTCTTCCTTTTTTGTTGGTTTCTTGCCAACTCTGGTTGGAGTGCTAGCAAGGGATTGAGCGGGCATTCTAGTGCCAACCTGGTTGGGATTGGTTTGTCTTGCTATGATGCTTTTTGCACCCTTCCTTTTCCTTGTTGATGTAATGTGTTCTTGTTTCATCAATAAAGATCTTTTCTTTGCCGATCAAAAAAAAAAAAAGTGAGACATTTATTCATAAATTTCTCTTCACATACTTATGTTTCACTTAATTCAAATTATTTTTTTATGTTCCAATAAATCTTATGGTTGACATAATTACCAAAACACTTTTAATAATAGGGTAAAGCACACATTAATGTTCACATTAATAGTAGGAATATTTCATGATGTGAACATTCACATTATCAAATTTATTTAATCTGAATATTCACATCACCAAGTTGTTAAGAGTTTAAAAAATATTTGTAATAGTAAAATTGTCCATAAAATACCTCAAATATGATAATTAAAATTTGATGGATCAAATGTCCAAAATAATAGGATTTATTGTAATACAATAATATTTTAGACTAAATGAGACACAAGTACCTGAAAGAGGATTTTCTAATAATTTTTTTTTATAAAAAAAATGGTTATATAATTTTTTAATCATATTTTATTTTATTTTATTTATTTATTTTAAATTTAAATTTTTTCAAAATTTTTAATTTTTTTAAATTTTTAAATTTTTTTGTGGTGGTGTAAATGCTTGAAAGACGCCATATGGGAAATAACTTTTGGATGGTGATATATTGAATTTTTTTTCCAAAAATTGCCTTTTTTTTTTTTTTTGATCAACAAAAGAAAATTTTATTGATGAGCCAAAATAGTGTTACAATAATGAAAAAAGCGATGAGTACAAAAAGCATCAAAACGAAACAAACCAATCTCAACTAAGTTGGCACCGATAAGTCCGTCCTATCATTTCCAAAAATTGTCCTTATTCTACATATACTCATCAAAAAGGCAAAAGCTTGCTGAAAAACAAGTAAAATTTGAGTTTTGAGAGAAGAAAGTTGGTGGGAAACATTAAAAATGAACATAGTCCAGTTGTGCTGGTTGTTGTTGCTGCCAATGCCATGGCTATGGATAGCAGCATCGGCAACTTCAACGAAGAAGCCCAACTGCCCTAAAAAATGCGGCAATGTCACCATCCCTTACCCTTTCGGCATAGGAAACCCCCGGTGTTCCATGAACAAAAGCTTCCTGCTAAAATGCAATCATTCAAAGTCATCGAATTCTTCTTCCAAGCTCCTACTCGGTGACTTGCAGGTACTGAATATATCGGTGGAGGAAGGCACGGTTACAGTCTCCACATACGTGCCGTATTACTGTTACAACATGAGTTGGATTGGGCTAGACTATTGGTTATACCAAGTAAACTTGACCGGAACACCATTCACCTTCTCTGCCACTGAAAACAGATTCGTCACGATTGGTTGCGATATTGCGGGATACATTGGGGACTCCGATGGTACACGGTTTGGAAGCGGGTGTATCTCCTTCTGCTACCATCCAGTGAACCTGACCCGTGAGGGTGCTTGTTCAGGGATCGGATGCTGTCAAACCCAAATCCCTAATGGCGTCAAGACCTTAGACATGAGTATCGATTCAGTGAATAATTATACATATTCGAGGTACTTTAGTCCATGCAACTATATTTTCTTGGCCAGGAAAGATTGGTTCGACTTCTCAAGCATAGATCTCATAAATCTCACGAATGTCGACAGAAAGCCACCGACAGTACTCGATTGGGCTGTAGGAGAAGAAACATGCGAATCGATGGATCTGTCCTACGCCTCGTCCTCGATCTACCCATGTGGACCTAACACTAACTGCGTCAACTCCAACAATGGCCCTGGATATCGTTGTGTATGCAAGCCTGGATACCAAGGCAACCCCTACCTTTCTGAATCACAAGGATGCAAAGGTCTTGTACTCATATTCCCTTTAGATAATGATTACAAATTGAAGTTTTATACAAATATTAATGTAAAAAATGATGATATTTCTAACAGAGTAATGTTAACCACCATTTATTTTTATCATTTTATCTTATCATCTGATTTATCAATTTTAGTAACAAATGTGATAAATTAAATATGCTACAAATATTAAATTGACTTAATTTCTTTTTTATGGATGATATGCATGAAAAATTCTACAAAATGAACGATTCAAATTATCGAAATGATATCTATAATAGGTTCTACATGCCCAAATATTACCCCTCTAATTTAGATCATAGACGTTTGGGGATCCATGTCATTTATTAAACTCCAGTAGCTAATACAACATCTAGAATGTAAGAAAAAGTTGTGATAAATATAACGATGTGTAATTTTACTCTTAATAAATACAAATTCAGAGTATGTTTGGTTTGAGCTTTTTGAATTAAATTTTTTGAAAACTGAGTTTTTTGGTTTTCGTGTTTTTTTGTTTTTAGTGAATATTTTTAAAATTTTAAACATTTTTTTTTGCTTTTTTAGATGCACCTTACTTAGATGTATCTAAAAAGTAAAAAATTTGTGAAAAAATATTTTTAAAAATTAATAAATACATAAAAATAAAAAAAATGTACTGAATTCTCGTATTTTTTTTTTTATATTTTTGGTATTTAGTGAATTTTTAAAAAGTTTTTTTCAAAATTTTTTTTTTTTTTACTTTTTAGGTATATGTATATTAGGTATGTTTAAAAATTAAAAAAATTGCTCAAAATATTAAAAAAATTTCAATAAAAACAAAAAACACGAAAAATAAAAAAGTAGAATTTTCTGAAAAGTATTTTTGAAAAATGATAACCAAGCATAGTGATGGGATCTAATTTTTGTACTTAGTCATAAGAAATGTAAGCAAAAAAATATATTATGCGTAGTGAGTTAAAATGTAAGCAAAAAATATTGTTATACGAAATCAAACAAATTTAAGTATGTCCTAATCAAGTGGATTACCTACATGAATTATTTTTCGCCATCATATTAGGATTAGGGTTGTAAAAATGGCATGGCTTAGTCCTGCTCGGACCTAATGGGCTCCTACCAAAAATCGGACCAAGCTGGGTTGGCTCGCTAGCGCAAAATCACAGCCTAGGCCCAAGTCTAGGCCCAGTGGTACTTGGGCTAGGCTGGTGGGCCAGGTCAGTGGGCTTGGGCTTGAGTTCGGGCTTGGGCCAGGCCTGACCAAATTTTTTTTTTTCACCAAATTTTTTTTTTCTTACCAAAATAGTTTAGAAATGAGAGTGGGCCTTGGGCAGGCCAGTGGGTCGAGCTTGAATCGGGCCTAACGGGTCAGGCTCACGGTCCGAGCCTCAAAATGGGACCCAAGCCCAGGTCAAGCTCAGGCCCGGACCGAGCCAAATCTGATCGGGCTAGGCCATGTTGAAAATAAGCTTGATGATGGTAGGTAGCCAACCACCCACCATATTTGACAGCCTCCATTGTTGAAGAAAGATTGGCAGGAAGTAAACAATGGCTGCAGGCTTTCACATTATGATTATATGTTTTTAAACTGTCTAGGCTATCTATAAATAGCTATTGTATTATGAGAGTTAAATGTGTGGGAGAGAAGTAGAAGAAGAGTGCTCTCTGTATTTGTTTCAGAATTGTTTCAATAAATTGAATTTCTGTTTGGTTCAATTTTAAGCCTCTTCTTGTGAATCACCAACAGTGGTTTGCACTCCACTTCCACCAACAGTGGTATCAGAGCCGAAGGTAGCTTGAATTTGCAGAAATTGTGCAAAATTTTCAAGAACAGAGTGTTGTTTCAAAACTTGCCAGAAATCAAAGTTGTTGAAATTAATTTTTTATTATACCAGTGTGTAGCTCTCATTGAGACGATCACACTGAAAAAAAGAACGTCAAAAAACGAGCTCTACAGAGGCCGCACGCGCCAATTGACGCCGTTTCCACGCGTCGAAACGCACACACGCGCCTCCACGCGTCTTCTTCGCCCGGATTGCAGAGTCCGACCTTAAGCACCCCATCCGATCCATTAGCCCAAATTCGGATCCAAAAGTTGACGTCATCGCCAACGTCATTGCTGACGTCACTCTGAGCCAAGCCACAAGCCGAGCCGCCAAGTCGAGTCACAAGCCGAGACTCCGTTGACCAAGCCGTTGACCCGAGCCGCCAGACCGTTGACTGAGCCGCCGTTGACCGAGCCAAGCTGCATTTGACTGAGCCGTTGACTCAACCGCTGACATCAGCGCGCACGAACAATAATCCGGTGTGCCGCGACTAAGTTACAACCACAGATCTGAGCCGTTCAACTTGTTTTGGCTTGATCTGACCCATTCGGAGTCTGTTTCGGGTGATCAAATAGTGCTTTCCAACTATTTGGAGTATTCCGGACACATCTGTCCAGTCGGAATTTGCAAATTCCATTCTGAAAACTTGCAGATTGTTGACAACCAATGGCCAACACAAATAATTTCTTTTAGCCCCAGTTTCCAAAACTCAGTAAGGAGAACTATGAAAATTGGAGTATTCAAATACAAGTCCTACTAGCCTCACAAGATTTGTGGGAGTTAGTGGATCGAGGATATGATGAGCCAGCTACTCTCGAAGATGAAGGAAATTTAAATGATACTCAGAAGACGGCGTTAAAAGATTCAAGGAGGAGAGATAAAAAGGCCTTGTATCTACTCTATCAAGGCATTGATGAATCAAGTTTTGAGAAGATTTCAGCAGCCACAACCTCTAAATGGCATGGAGTATTCTTCGAAATTCACACCGTGGAATTGATAAGACGATCAGAGTTCGACTACAGGTGTTACGTGGCGAATTCGAGATGCTGCATATGAATGAGAATGAGTCAATTTCTGAATACTTCAACAGAATATTGACCATTGTTATCAGATGAGAAGATATGAGAGAAGATGGAATCTCTTCAAGTGATAGAGAAGATTCTCCGATCACTCAGTTCCAAGTTCGAGCACGGGTTGTAGCAATAGAAGAGTCCAAAGATCTCAGTGCCATGACCACGATGAGTTGATGGGCACACTTGAGATTCATGAACAAAGGATCAACAAGAAGACTTCCTCAAGTTCTCTAGAGCAAGCTCTTCAATCAAAGCTGTCTTTCAGAGATGACAGAAACGAGCAAGGGGGACATCACAAAGAAGCCGATGAAGAGGTCGTGGTTACAATAACCGAAGTTCTGGTATTCGAGGAAGAGGCGGAAGAAGTCCAGCCAGAGGAGGAAGAAGTCAACCACACTTTGCTCCAAGAGGAAGAGCAAGCGGTAGAGGAGGTGGATGTACTTACAACAACCGACCAGTTTTGACAAAAGTAATGTTCAGTGTTACCAGTGCCACAAGTTCGGGCATTACAGCAATGAATGCCGAAGTAGAGCAACAACAGAAGCCGGCGAGAGCAAGCAAATTTGCGTGCAGAGGAAACAAACAAAGTTGGACCTACAGTCCTGTTTGTTCACTATGGAGACACTGAAAACCAAAACGATGTTTGGTATCTAGATTCGGGAGCTAGTAATCACATGTGTGGTGTAAAAGAGAGCGTTCATTGAGCTTGACGAGATTGTACAAGCACAAGTCTCATTTTGGTGATTCTTCAAAGACTCTAGTGAAAAGAAGAGGTATATTCTGATCAAGCTCAAAAATGGAGATCATGATTACATCTCTAATGTTTATTATGTTCCTGCCATGAAGAACAACATTTTGAGTATGGGACAACTCCTAGAGAAAGGATACGACATCAGCATGAAAGATTGTCATCTTACCATCAAAGACAATCTTGGTAAATTTGATCTCGGGTGAGAATCTCCAAGAATCGAATGTTTGCGTTGAACATCCAACATGATGCTGCAAAGTGTTTAAATGCCATCATCAAAGACAAAGACTGGCTATGGCATTTGAGGTTTGGACATCTCAACTTTGGAAGCTTGAAGCTGTTGTCAAGCAAGAATATGGTGTGAAATGGCTCCCTCATATTGCTCATACTAATGAAGTTTGTGAAAGCTGCATTCTTGGCAAGCATCATAGAACTAGTTTTGCCAAAGAAGTGTGAAGTGGAGAGCAACAAAGCGCTGGAGCTAGTGCACACTGATGTGTGTGGTCCATTGAAGCCGATGTCAAATGGACAGAATAGATATTTTCTCACCTTCATGATGATTATAGCCGGAAGACATGGGTGTTGTTGTACTTTTTAAAAGAAAGTCGGAGGTGTTCAGCATCTTCAAAGAATTCAAAGCTTTTGTAGAAAAGCAAAGTGGCTACTACATCAAGACATTGCGATCAGATCAAGGTGGAGAATATACATCAGATGCTTTTGAGAAGTATTGCAAAGAGTAGGGAATCGAGCATCAAACAACACCATCCTATACGCCACAGCTGAATGGTGTTGCTGAAAGGAAGAATCGCACAATCTTAGATATGGCAAGAAACATGTTGAAAGGAAAGGGACTGCCCAAGCAATTTTGGGCTGAAGCCGTATCATGTGCTGTGTATCTACTAAATAGATGCCCAACCAGGAGTCTTCATTCTATGACTCCAGAAGATGCTTGGAGTTCACATAAGCCAAGTGTCAACCATCTCAGAATATTTGGGTGTGTTGCGTACACCAAGATTCCAGAAGCAAGAAGAACCAAGCTCGATGATAAGGGAGAAAAATGTATCCTTGTCGGATATGGAGATAGAACAATGGGATACAAGTTGTATAATCCCATTACCAAAAAGGTGATCATGAGTCGAGATGTGATATTTGAAGAAGAAGAAGCTTGGAACTGGAATCAAGATGAAGTTGTTAAAGATGCAGAACTCATTCTTGAAGATGAAACATCAAAAGCTCTTATTGAAATCACAAGAGAAGTTCAAGATGAGCCACAAACTCCTCCACATAGAATTCCTGCACCTAGATCGCCAGCTTCTCACAAAAGTGCTGCATCATCATCATCATCATCATCATCATCATCAGATGATAGTTTTTTCAAACAACCAAGACCAATGAGAAATTTACAGGAAATATATGAAGCTACAGAAGAAGCAGATCTGAATTTGTTCTGCCTACTCGCAGATAGTGATCCACTTACCTTCTCAGAAGCCATCCAAGAAGATAAATGGAAGAAAGCAATGAATGAAGAAATTCATGCTATTGAGAAAAATGACACATGGAAGCTTACTAGTCTACCAGAGGGGCACAAACCCATTGGAGTGAAATGGGTATACAAGACAAAGAGGAATGCACAAGGCGAAGTGCAACGCTACAAGGCAAGGTTAGTAGCAAAAGGTTACAAGCAGAGAGCTGGAATTGACTATGGAGAAGTGTTTGCTCCAGTTGCCCGATTGGAGACTATCAGGCTAATGATTTCTTTGGCTGCCCAGCACAAGTGGCAAATTTATCAACTTGATGTGAAATCTGCATTTCTTAATGGTTTCCTTGAAGAAGAAATCTATATTGAACAACCTTCAGGGTATGTTCAGAATGGGCATGAAGACAAAGTGTACAAATTGAAGAAAACACTTTATGGATTGAAGCAAGCTCCGCGTACGTGGAATACTAGAATTGATCAGTATTTTCATGACAATGGTTTTGAAAAAATGTCCATATGAGCACGCACTGTATTTGAAGAAGGAAGCTGATGGAAGCATGTTGCTTGCTTGTCTTTATGTTGATGATCTAATCTTTACCGGAAACAATCCAGCCATGTTCAAAGACTTTAAAAGAAGCATGGTTCAAGAATTTGAAATGACAGATATTGGATTGATGGCTCATTTTCTCGGCATTGAAGTAGCACAAAGAAAAGATGGAATTTTTATTTCCCAAAGTGGTTATGCCAAGGAAATTATCAAGAGATATGGAATGGAAAATTGCAATCTAGTGAACACTCCTGTAGATAGTGGAGTGGAACTCAGAAAAGGTACGAAGGCAGGTGATGTAGATCCAACTTATTTCAAGAGTCTAGTTGGAAGTCTTCGCTATCTTACTTGCACCAGGCCAGACATACTCTATGGAGTAGGACTGATTAGCAGATATATGGAAACAAACCGGATCAGTCACACCTTTATGCAGCAAAGGTGATTCTTCGCTACATCAAAGGTACAGTCGATGATGGTTTATTCAATAAACCAACTGATAATTTCAGTCTTGTTGGCTACTCAGATAGTGACTGGGGACGTGACTTGGATGAACGGAAAAGTACTACGGGGTTTACTTTCTTTATGGGAGATACAGCCTTCACATGGTCATCCAAGAAGCAAGCCATTGTGACATTATCGACTTGCGAAGCTGAGTATGTTGCAGCTAACTCAGCTGTGTGTTATGCAATATGGTTACGGAACATGCTGAAGCATTTGGGATTTCCACAAGAAAAACCCACTGAGATCTATGTTGATAATCGCTCAGCAATTGCATTGGCAAAGAACCCAGTTTATCATGAAAGAAGTAAGCATATTGACACCCTCTATCATTTCATCCGAGAGCGTGTGAAAAATAAAGAGGTGGAATTATTGCCTTGCAAATCCAAGATCAGTTTGCAGATATTTTCACAAAGCCATTGAAAAATGATATATTTAACAGAATGAAGATAATGCTTGGGATGAAGCAGCATGGAGAATCAAGCTTAAGGGGGGATGTTGAAAATAAGCGTGATGATGGTAGGTAGCCAACTACCCACCATATTTGACAGCCTCCATTGTTGAAGAAAGATTGGTAGGAAGTAAACAATGGCTGCAGGCTTTCACATTATGATTATATGTTTTTAAACTGTCTAGACTATCTATAAATAGCTATTGTATTATGAGAGTTAAATGTGTGGGAGAGAAGTAGAAGAAGAGTGCTCTCTGTATTTGTTTCAGAATTGTTTCAATAAATTGAATTTCTGTTTGGTTCAATTTTAAGCCTCTTCTTGTGAATCACCAACAGTGGTTTGCACTCCACTCCCACCAACAGGCCACAGTGGTCCCAAGGCAAGCTTTAGGTGGGCTGCGAGCTGGTGGGCTGATTTTACCACCCTAATTAGGATTGATATCCTTAAGGCATTTGACAAAGATTTTTACATACTGACAATTGTAACACAATCCTCCTTATGTATCTGGATTTGGGAATGGCTACATAAATATGGGCAACATGTATTGAGTGGTGGGGTGTGGTATGGGTACCTCGAAGTTCTATCAGTGGTCTGTTGACTAGGTGGCAAGGAGTCCGCATTAGAAAGAAGGAAAGTTTCATTTGGGATATGATTTCTTTCACTATTTTTTGGACCATATGGAATGTAAGATATGAGTTGGCGTTTAATAAGATTCAGAGTCAATGGGAATGTGTGCCAGATTTTTTTTTGATGAGAATTGCTTTTTTGGTTAAGGCGAATTCGAAGTTCAAAGATTTTTCTGTAAATGATTTTCTTTTTCAGTTTCATAACATCAGAATTTGTCTATGAGGTCTTGTGTTTGCTGATGCATAATTTTCAAGAGATGTGGTTGGTTGCTTGGGGTCTTTAGGTGAGGTGGAGTGCATTTATAGCTGGTGGAAGTGGCTGTTGGTAGTTAGTTTGGGCAGTTGGAGTGTCTCTTGCTGCCTGCAGTATGTATGGTTCAGCTTTGTTGTTTTTATTTTATTTTATTTCTAGTGTTTGTTGCTATCTAACTTACTCTGCTCTTGTTTGTTCATTTTTTTGTGGAGGTGCTGGACATGTTTTTACGATTCGTCTTGCACCAACCTAAATGGGATGAATTGGATTTGCTTTCATAATTTTGAAACTTGAATTAGTATACTTGATGTTGCAGACATAGATGAATGCTTGGATCAAACAATGCATCGTTGCAAAGGGACGTGCAAGAATACCCAAGGAAATTACACTTGCCACTGCCCACTCGGCATGTCTGGTGATGGCAAAGTTGCTTGCCAAGGATTTCGTGTCACTACTCTCGTTGCAGGTAGCTTCCAAACACTACTATTTTTTCTTTTTCTTTTCTTATTTTTTGGACAAATTACATCAGTTCCTTCTATCATTTTGGTCATTATCGTTTCAATTAACTCGATTTTAACTCTTAATTTTAGATTTTTTGTCAATTTGATTCAATTAATAACATCAATTAGAATTTTTAAAAGAAAATAGTCACTGGTTGAGGTTAACTCACTAAGTTGAACAAGTTTATAATTTTATCTCACTACAACATGTAAAAATTTTAGAGACCAAATGTTTTGGTCTCTAAAAGTGAAAATTTTGTTGCAAAAGAAATTTAGGGATCAATTTCCATCGTCATGAGAATAGTTGCCAAAAAGTCGTCCCGAAAAGTAAAAGATAAGACTTTTAGCGACAATTTTGAAAATGTCATTAATAAATAGACTTTTAGGAACAAAATAATTTGATCTCAAAATGGTTTATTTTTTTAGACAAAAAAATTTGGTCCCAAAATGATAATAATTCATCACTAATGTCCAATTTTTGTTGTTAAAAATATAAGAACGACACTTTTCGCAGCAAAACTATTTGGTCCTTAAAAATTAATTTTGTCCCTAAATTTTGGTTTCTGAAATCTTAATTTTTTGTAGTGCTTATAAAAACATGACGGATACTACTACTTATATGTGCATTTTCCATCAAAAATACTTAAACTTGTAATTAATTAGACGAAATTGAAACAAAATCATAATTCAGAATCAAAATCAAGCCAATTGAAATTACATGAATTAAAATAATATAAGAGTCAAAAGATAGGAACTACCAGTGTAATTTGCCTTTTTTTTTTCCTTCCCATTAATTATGAATCTAATTCTCTTCTTCATTTTTTTTGGTGCTCATAATTTTGGAAATATCATCAGCTTGTTTGGTTATAGTTTTCAGAAAATTCTATTTTTTATTTTCTGTATTTTAATGTTTTCAATGAATTTTTTTAATATTTTAAGAATTTTTTAAAAATTTTTAGATACACCTAACATAAATACACTTAAAAAGTATAATATTTGTGAAAAAAATCTTTAAAAAATACACTAAATACCAAAAATTACAACAAAAGAAAAAAAAAAATTCAATACATTTTTCGTATTTTTGTGTATTTATTAATTTTTTAAAATATTTTTCACAAATATTTTACTATTTAGATACATCTAAGTAAGGTGCATCTAAAAAAATAAAAAAATTACTTCAAATTTAAAAATATTCACAAAAAATAAAAAACCTAAAAAACAAAACTTAATTTTCAGAAAATTGAAACCAAACACACTGATTATGTGTGTATCATTTTCCATATCAAAAGTATCACCACCATTCTTGATGAGATTTTTGCATAAAAAATTATGTTTGCATGCAAATCCTCTTTATTTTATTTACTTCATTTAAGAGATATGGAACTAAACTTGTTAACCATTGTAATGCAGTTTGTGGGATGCTCATATTTCTGGCCTTTATGATAATTGTAGCATGGATAGAGTGCAAGAGAAGAAAGAAACATATAAATTTCCAGCAAAATGGAGGTTCATTGTTAAAGAATCAAAAAATTAGAATCTTCAGTGAAAAAGAGCTTGTGAAGGCAACTGAGAACTATGATAATAGTCGACTTCTTGGCCGAGGAGGCTCTGGTGCAGTGTACAAAGGAGTTTTAGCAAATGGGTCACTAGTAGCTATTAAGAAGCCTAATGTAGCAGACAAGACTAAAATCAAACACTTCCAAAGAGAAGTAATAAAGCAAGAGTTTCAACATGAAATCAGCATTGTCTCTCGGGTCAATCACAAGAATGTGGTGAAGCTTTTAGGGTTGTGTTTGGAGACAAAGTTCCCATCACTAATTTATGAGTTCATCTCCAATGGATCACTATTTCACCACCTCCATGTCAAGCATTCGGCGATGCTAAAATCATGGGCAAATCGTCTGAGGATTGCTGCGGAGATATCACTAGCACTCGACTATCTGCACTCACTTGCTGACCCACCAATCATCCACAGAGATGTTAAGTCCATGAACATACTTTTGGATGAGAAATTCACTGTAAAAGTTTCTGATTTCGGAGCTTCTGTCCTGATTCCATTTGGTCAAAGTGTTGTAGACACCAAAATACAAGGAACACATGGGTACTTGGACCCGGAGTACTTGATTACAGGTTTATTAACAGTAAAGAGTGACCTTTACAGCTTTGGGGTTGTCCTTATGGAACTATTGACAGGACAGAAGCCAATCCTTAAGCGAAGAAATCCTGAGGAAAATGTGAACTTCATTCAATATTTCATTTCCTCCGTGGAACAAAATTTTTTTTCTCAGGTTTTGATGAACTATGAGGATGTTGACAGGAGGGAAAGTGAGCAAATTGAAGCGGTGGCTGAGCTTGCTGTGAGATGTCTTAACAGCAGCAGTATAGAACGACCTACAATGAAGGAAGTGGCTGAACAACTCAACGGGCTTAAGAAATTACATGAGACCTTTGAAGCTCAGGAAAATGATGAAGAGATGGAGAGCTTGTTAGGCAAAGAAAATGATGCAATGTTTTACTCAATATCAGAAACCCATTACACGACAGCATTTGATATTGAACTTCAGTAAATGTGATAGTTGAAGAAATAAAACTTACAAACTTTGTTATTTGCAGAAGAAGCATATGCTTGAAAGGAAGGTCAATTAGGCACCTTGTTGTAGCTAGGAGGTTATGGTCTATCAATATTTTCTATCTATTGTTGGATACTTTTTCTTTAAAATATGTTGTATATGTTTGGTTGTGTTTTAAACATGGTAATAGAACTATTGATGAATGTTGTTGTCATAAATCGAATCATCCAGTGATCTTAAGGTTTTGTTAGGGTCATTCATATGTGATTTGATTTTCTTTGTACCAAACCCACAAGGCCACAACTTGCTGAGTGATTGTTGAAAAATATGGTTTAAGGCCTAATAGTTGGCTACCGTCTGACCAACTTGGGTCTAATTTGTCTTGTTTATGGAAGGCTATTTTGATGATTGGCCTTTCAGTCATGAATTTAGCCATGTTCTTCTCAACAACCTTGTCTTAAACTTGGGATCAGGGAGTGACCCTTGCACGAGTAACATCCCCTTGCTTGTATCCTTTCCTCGATTTTTTTCTCTTTCCCTTCAGCAAAATTAAACTCTGGCAGAAATTTTCTCTCTTTCTTCTGACAGACCCTGCTGGAATCTTTTTTTCAGGATGAAAGAGTGCCTGGGAATCTGAAAATCTTGGAGCGCTTTTAAAATTGATAAACATCTTCAGTCCCCATTCTAGGAGATCAGATTTTTAACATTGGAAAATTGACAAACAGGGCATTTTCTCTGTTAAATCTTTTTGCTCTCACTTTGAGTCACTATTGCGTGGTGATCCAGATTGTTGTAAGCATCTTTGGAGGAATGTGACTCCCCCAAAAGTTAAAAGTCTTCTGATCACAAGGCAAATCTATTAGGAAAAATATAAGATTCCCCACAAGTAAATCAATCAATGGGAATAAAAACTAATGCGGAAAAATTAAATCAAAAGCAACACAAGAATTTTTACGTGGTTCCCTTAATGTGAGGTACATCCACGGGATCGAAATCCGATTCCACTATCAACCAAAGAGTTTCCAAACGATTACAAACGAGACACGAATGGTCTCACAAAATCACCCTTAGGTGAATTCTAAATAATCACAAATAAACAAGAGGAAAGACCTCACCAAATAGATGAACAAAAATTTTCGAAACCAGAGTTGAAGAAGACCTAAAATAATAACCCAAATTATCTTCAAAATAGAGACCGTAGCAGTATTAAATCACATACAAAGAAACCACTGAATTTGATTTGACACTGTTGCTCCTCCACACAGCCAAAACCACCAAATTGAATCAAATCTATTGCATTAAGCCACTGCCGCCACACACCAAAACACACAAAACAATATATATATATATATATATGTGTGTGTGTGTGTGAATTTCTGACCACACTGTCTACTCAATATTCAACTGGAGAGCACTGGCAGAATAAATGGCGCCTGAATGACCTGTAACAGAAAGAAGAGATTTCGGCGATGGTTTGTCCACCCGGGGGCACTCTGACGATCAAGTCAGTTATCTCTCAAAGATATCAAAAGTTCTTAATTCACTATTCTGAGTATAGATTGCGTACCTTAGACCCATTGGGGGTGCCTCTCTTTTATAGTCAACACAATCCTAGTCCCAATAGAAGCCTAACTCCAATGGACTTTAGCTCAGTGCTCATCTTGGACTCTCCAATAGATAAAGATAAACTCCCTAAGAGCTTTATCCTTATCCAAGCAGAGGTCCTCCCTCATTCTAGGACTCTTGTCCCTTATTCGCTTATCCCGGACTTCGATATCTTCGGAGATAACCTCGGCCTATCCGAGATCACCTTGGCATCAAGACCAGGACACGTGGCACCTCGGCTGACACGTCGGCGTCACCTTGGCCACGTGTTGGTACTCAGAAAATATATCTCCACAACTGCCCCCTAGGTTCTATTACCTCGGCATCCTGAGGTGATAGAACCTATATCAATACTTCCTTCTAGAATGTCGGTTAGGCTCGCTTCTTTTATTTATTGCCGAAGTAAGAACTCGTTGGCTCAGTATGACCAAGACCTATAGTCTGCTTTCATCAATGCTTTAGAACCACTAACCAGGGTTGTTTCAAGTTTCTCAGCCGAGATCATCCTCCAGGCCGAGGTACTGCTCCATTAAATCAAGAATTCCAAGAGCTCCTTCACGCGTATGAGCTGTTATGCATAATAACTCAACTGTTTTAGCCATGCGTCTTCCCCTTACTGGATCGTACTTGATACGCGCCTGTAAGTCGCTTTGCGCTTGCGTGCGCCGTCTGGCACATACGTCGTTTTAGGCACATTAATTGCCTTGTTGCCGCCGTTTTTGTGTTTTAGACAAAAACGTCCTTTCTGTCTCCGTCTTTTCACTTTACACCATCGTTTCTGAAGCTTTTTCTCTTTCTAACTTTCTCTTCAAAATCTGCCATTGTTCAAGCTTTCCTAGCCCTGCAACTTTGCTCCGTTCACCTCTTCCGGCGTGATTTTCACCACTCTGTCGCTTTTGCAACTGTCTCTGACTTTGGCGATCCTCACACCGGCCTCACTTTTTCTGGTAAGCCACTGTTCCTCCTGGTTTCAGTTCTTGATTTACCTCGAACTCTGTCATTTTTGCGAACTTGCTCATGTCTTCGATCATTTTAATCTGTACTCTAATTTTCACCATGTGTTTGAGAATGTTTGCTTTGTGATTCTATTTTTGCCCATCGTTTCTTGAATATTCACACACTGCTCACAAATTTGTTCACTTTTGCCACTGTTCTTGGCCTTGTACTCTTGCACACGCTCTGTCACAGTGTTCTTGATGATTTACCACTATTCTTGATTCTGAATCATTGCTCTTGTTTGTGTTTTCTGTATTTTTCCCAGATTCTTGCCTTCAATCTCCGTTTGCTTAGACTTAGGTCTGAGATTTGCCCTAGAACACACAAATCTTAGGGAAAACTGAATCCCCCTTTGATCTTCACAAATTCTTACCCCAGTGTGAACTTTAGGTTTTGCCGAGGTCTTCTGAGCCTTTACAGAATTTTCCAATTTATACATCTTCCCCCTAAGCCGACGTCATGGGTATGTGGAAGCATAGGGTAGACACCCCGACCAAATTAGAATACTTTAGGCAGGAGTTTTCCATTCCGGCCGACGTCCACCTCAGGTTGGTAGGGGAGAGGATTCCATTATGCTCGATGTGAATCTCATGCCTTTCCCAATAGTGGCCTTTATCGAGTGTGGACTTAGGTTTCCACTTGATACCTTTTTCGAGAAATCCTTCATTACTATAAATTGAACCCAACGCAGCTTGTCATCAATTCTTATCGAGTTATCAACGGTAGCCTTAGCCAAACAAGAGAATGCTAGGGTTACTTTTGCCGATATCCAGTATTGCTACACTATGTGTCGCCTGAAATCGAAAAAAGGCCATAGCTATTACCTTAAGCCAAGGTCCACTGAGTACAAGCTCATTGCCGACCTCCCAGACTCAAACAAGAGTGTTGGAGACGATTATTTCATCGTCTTGGGCAACTGGGAGTTTCAGCCAAACGATGACCTCTACCTTTATCCCCTAAGCCGAATAGTTTTCGGGGAAGGAGATGGTAAGGGCCAAGCGTCACTTTTTCTTGCTCTCTTTTTTGAAGTTTTCAATACTTTGTTCTAATGTCTGTACTCTTCTTTTTTTGCAGTTCTTCCCCAGCCACCAAAGGGCTTTCGCAAGTCTTTCTTCCCCAGCAAGGACTTGAAGAAGCTTTTGGATTTGCCAGTCCACAAGCGGAGAGCTCCCTTGCTTCTAAACTTCATTCCGACCTACAAGTCGGTGCTTCCCAACGTCCCAAAGAGGAAGAAAAGCAGTTCTCCTACTTCCGCCACAACTCCTCCAACAGCCTCATTATCTTGGCCAGATCAAGGATCAACCTTTGATCTAGCAGAGCAACTGTCAACTTCAGCCCCATGTCTGATCCCACCCTCAACGCCAACGTCGCCGTAGAACCGCAATTTTCGCCGAGATGGGTCGCAAGAAAGCAGTTGCCGAAGACCTCTTGGCCGACATCCCGTCCTCCGTCGACGCTCAACCAGCACCAACTCAGCCTCCAAAGCCAAAACAAAAAAGGCTGAAGAGGCTCAGCCAAAGGCAACGGTGACTTAGTTGATACTGAGGACACCTTGTCAATTTCCAAATTGGCTTCGAGCGAAAAAACCCCTTCTGCTGCTGAGAAGAGGCCCGCCGAGGCCCAACCATCCGAATCCACCAGATCAAAGAGGCCGAGGTCGTCCTCCACGACAACCTCGAGGCCGTTAAAACATGATTCCCCCTAGGCCCCACCAATTACAATTGACGACAAGCCGGTTAAGGCTGGTGATAGCGCCAACAACATTGAGGTCGGCGTTGCCCTTTCCACCGCCTTACTGTTGCCCGAAGACCTTAATCGTAATGCTCAGATGAGCGAATACGAAAATTTTGCTCTGATGTTGCAGCATTCTGTTCAAGTAAGTTCTATATACTTGATATTTTCCTTTATTTCTCTTTTTTACACTTAGAAAATTTTCTAATAACTTCTGCTTTGTCCATTTTTCTTCAGGCGATCCAACACGCCCACTCCTTCTCAATGCAATCTTTTGAGATAAGAAAGGAGTTGGCCGACAAGACTAGGGAGGTTGCTAGTCTGCAGAAGGCCAGCAAAAGGGCCGAGGCAAAAATGAAGACTTTGGCAGACCAGGCCGAGGCTGCTGTTAAAGCCAAGGATGAGGCCGAAGAAAAAGCGATGCCACTGAGGCCATAAACAAGGTCCTTGAGGCCTAGACGAAAGAGGCTGAAGAGAAGACAGCCGAGGCCCAAAAGGAACTCCAAGACGCCTTGGCCACCAAAGCTGCCGAGGTCAAGGCCGCAGACGAAAAGGCATACGCTGAGGGGGTGGCCGATGTCACGGCAGACTACAAGCGTCAGGTGAAGCAGGCATGCAACAAGGGTTTCACCCTTGGTTGGATGGCTGCTCTAAAAAAGCTTGACGTCCCCGAGGACTCCCCCCTCAGAAATGCCGACGCCCTTGTCTTGCCACTCCCCCCCACTCCAAGCCAATCCGAAGACGATTCTGAGTCTGAGGAGGAAGTGTTGGTGAGGAAGACCAAGGAGGCTGCTGGGGCCAAGTCCCCTACTCCAAATGAGCAAGTCCTGGACTTGACTCAGGATGAGGAGGGTGAGGAGGTCCCAAAAGATGCTACTCCGGAGAAGGCAACATCGGATGCCCCTATCGCCGACAAGAGCCTCGACCAAACCCTCCAAGAAATAGATGCCGAGCTCGTGGCTGACAAGGCCGCCGAGATGTCTTTCCAGCAGTCTTCCGAACTGCAGACTCAACCATCTGGTGCCGCCGAAGAGTCTTAATTTGATGTCTTTGTCCTTTGTATTTCTTTTTTCTTTCTTTGAAACAATGTAAGCTCTTTATGTGGCCGACATGCCATCTTTTGAATGTAAATACAGTTTCTTCTTTTGAATGCTTGTATGTTTGTCTTCCCTTTACTGCTCTTGTGTGGCTCCTGTACTTAGCATATTTTGGATATCTTCAATGTACACCTTAACTGTGTAATCTTCTCAGGGTGAAATACCTTGGTTATACCCACCAGCGGTTTACATCGGCAAGTACATGAGTACTTATAACCTTGGTCTTAACTTGTAAATTTTTTCACAAATTTCAACAAGTGTTCAGTTCAGCTTCAACTTGTAAATTTTTTCACAAGATTCAACAAGTGTTCAGTTCAACTTCAACTTGTAAATTTTTCTCAAATTTCAACAAGTGTTAAACATGATCTCGGTTTAACTCCAACTTGTAAATTTTTCTCAAATTTCAACAAGTGTTAAACATGATCTCGGTTTAACTTCAACTTGTAAATTTTTCTCAAATTTCAACAAGTGTTAAACATGATCTCGGTTTAACTTCGACTTGTAAATTTTTCTCAAATTTCAATAAGTGTTAAACATGATCTTGGTTTAACTTCGACTTGTAAATTTTTCTCAAATTTCAACAAGTGTTAAGCTAATTTTAGCTTGTATATTCTATCTTTCCAAGAACCATTTTCCAACTCTTTGCCCCCTAATGTGAACTTAAGTTTCACTTGGGTTCTCATTATGCATGTGTAGACAGGCCTGCGGGGGACCTCGCTACAGCTCGGACTCAATTTGTTGTCACGGTTCTTAATCTGAACCAAAGAGTCCAAATTCGGCAAATCGTTTTGAGAAAACAGATTTTTTTTTTGAAAGAAGTGCCAAACATGGACTGCTTTGCCAGATACAGAGTCGCCACCTAAATATTTTATTTTTGAGAAATTTAGGAAACCCTGACTCGTTTGCCTAAGGCCACGTGTCCGTCATCACCAAAGTTGCCTCGGCTCGGGAACTTGGGTACGATTGGGGAAGGTCACTTCGTGAGCACCCTCGCTCGCCCGATCAAAGATCGGCCTCTACTAACCATGATATCTAGTTTTGAAAACATTATGCGTTCTTATTCTGGTTATTAGCCTAGATTTACTATGTGATGCGCACAGCATACAAGTATAGACTGGATCGCCTGAATTGGAACAAAACATTTCATATTTGTTTTTGAAAGATGGTTTGTTACCCACAGGTAGGCTTAAAATGCAGATTTTGCCACCCTCAGGTGGGCTTAGAAAAACATGGTTTTGCCATTATCTAGTGGGCTTAAAACTCACAGTTGATGATTTGTCCCAATCCAAATAACCCAACCTTCACCCACAGGCATTCAGGTAGTTATATCACATAAGCAAATAGCCTCATGGTAAGCATGCTATTCATGGTAGTCACTCACACGCATGCAAGGATGCTAAAGCATAAAAACTCACCGAGTACTCCAAGCCAAAACAGAAACTGATTAGAAATCCATGCATGATCCTAAGTATACAGAAATGCCTAATGCAACACATGCAAAAATGCAACTATAGCAGGCTCGGCTATTCTAAATATGGCATATGAGATGCAACAGCTATCAAGTATTCAACTTGGAATTGAAATATAAATGCAGTTAGCATGATGCGCCGAGCCCGGTGCATGCAAAACAGATGAATGAATGCAAACATGCTATCATACTGTACGCTAATTGAAACATGCCCTAATCTAACCATCATAAGCTGGTAAATAAAAGGGAGAAAGACGTGGGGTTGGAAGACATACATCACACACACGTACACTTATTATAACATTGCCCTCGCGCAGAGGGTCCGAATAAAATAATATACAGTCCCAAATGAATACAGTCCGAATAAGTACAAAAATCCTAATTAATTAACAAATTTAACTAGGAAAGCATTAAATTGGCATGCAAGCCAGGGACTGTCTCGACTCTTCTCCGGATGATGAATGATGCATGCTCGGGTTGCCTTTGCGCGGAAATCCATGGCGATGCCCCAATTAGCCTCTGTTTGCAATTATTCTTGGAATGCGTGCCAAGCTTCGGAAGGCTGCTGATTCTTGATTTGCTGCAACAGAGGGGCATGGCAAAGTATTTTCACACATGTATGCATGCCTCGATCCTCGTGCCACCAATCACGCATCTCGATGCATGATGGCCGAGGAGTCGAATTGCACAACTCAATATGGAATGAATGCACATGAAAATACAACTAAGACCTAACTCCATCATGGACAATCCGGAGTGTCGGTGACTGGGGAATTGAGACATGTTCCGTCACTCGGAGTACGAAACGTACCTCGTTTCCCGTGCTCGAGCTAACTCCTATCCCAAACACAATGCAATATGCATGACATGCATGGATGCAACTAAGATACTACCTAACATGCACAATGCTATGAAATGGCATACACGATGCACGAGGTAACATGGCATACATAATGCGCTAACATACAACCTAGCATACGTAATGCTATGAATTGAAATGGCATACACAATGCATAATGGACTTACACTAACGCAAGTGGACCTCAGCCACACTCACATAAGAGGCCATTAGATGAAAATGAGACACTCGAGATGCGTGCACACGTGTACGCAAACCGAGGACCGAACCTAAGACACAGAATGCCACTCTAACAAGACATGGCAAGGCGTGGAATATGGCATACTAGCATGCAAATTTCAGTAACAAAAATTGATGCAAAACAGCCCCGAAACATGGCAAAATGACACCCGATGCATGAAATGAATCCCGAAACACGAAGTTAGGCATACGGAATGACCTATGACTATGCAATGCATGCATTATTCGAACATGGAGTGTGAAGACAGAATCAATACAGCCCAAAAATAAGCATATTTACAGTTCTAAGCAAGGCCAAACAATGAACGCAAATGGGGCTAAACTATCATGCAAAAATGGCCCCGAAAGCAAGATAATGAAGCAAGTGACAGCTTCTGACCCTAAACAGAGAAGGGCCCTTCTACAATGTCGAAGAGGGGCCCAAAATGTGGAACTTTACAGTTTACCACAAGCCACAAAAACAGACACAAACAGATGAAGGTCCTTCAACAAAGTTGAAGAGGGACCTAAAATATGACCTTTTACAGTTGATGATAAAACCCAAAACAGTGTACAAGTATGCTCAAAATACTATGCAAGATAAGGCCAAAAAGAGAGCCATAACACAAAGTATAAAAAGGATGCTTCAAACAGAAAAAGACCCTTAATGAAACATGAATAGAGGGTCAAAATAAGGCCATTTACAGTTCGGACCAAAGTCCAAAAATGCAAGCACAAGGGGTTAACAAATCATGCAAAAATAGGACCATAAGATGGATACAAATGCAAGTGACATATGGAAGCTTCAAACAGTGATGAGACCTTCAACAATGTTGAAGAAGGGCTCAAAATAAACCTCTTTACAGTTCACAACATGCTTCAAAACAGTTCATACATAGGTCAAAAATAATATGCAAGAAAATGGCATACAAGGGAGGTAATGAAGCAAGTGCAAAAAGGAAGGTTCAAACAGTGAGAGGCCCTTAATGAAACATGAAATAGAGCTCAAAAAAATGCTATTTTCAGTTAGGGTCGGAGCTCAAATATGCAAGCATGTATGGCTTAGAAAGCATGCAAAATATGGACCAAAAAGAGGGAAATGGAGCTCACCCTTGTAGCACAATCTTCAACAGCCTCTTGGCTTGAAAAAAGGTGCTCCTTGCCTCTGGAAAACAGCTCCAAGTGGCTGCAATGGAGGTTGGAGGTATGGTGCTATGGCTTGTAGAGTAAAGGGTGTGGGACTTGAGGATTTGAAGGTTGGAAGAGAGGGAGAGGAAGGTGTATGTATGCCAAGCTCTTAGGAGGATTTTTCAACCCTTAAAACTGAAGGGGAGGGCTAGTTATATAGGCCAAGAAGTGGGGGAAAAGAGGGGGAAAAATGGGGGGGAAAACAATTCAAGTTTCCCCCCAAAAGTGCCAAACCCTCGGACATGGGTGAAGTGCAAAACAAAATACATGGCTGGAACACACTCACAGGGGCAAAAATGGCCGGCCAGTTTAAAAGGGCAAAAAAAACCATTCACCAAAAAAGTGGCCGGCCGGCCAGAAAAAGGTGACCGGCCGGCCAGGTCAAAGGGGAAAAGTGGCCGGCCACCCCGTAGGATGAAGCCCCAGAAGTTAGCTTTCCAATGCCGCAAACCTTGCATCAAAATTCCTCCTGTAGAAAAAGTTATGCCAGTTTCCGTGAAGCCGCGCAGATTCAGTCCAACCGGGCATCAACCAACCATATCTCCTCCCCCCGAACTTGGACTTAGGAGATTCTTGAGTGAAAAATGAAGCCCCGGAAGTCTCCTTTCAAATGGCACCAGCCTTGCATCAAAATTCCCCCAGTGCAAAGAGTTATGCCCATTTTGGTGAAGCCGCGCAGTGTTTTCTCTCCTTCCCAGATTCATGCTGAATCACTTTTGACCAAAGAAAGGTGGCCGGCCAGAACAATTGCTGGCCTCCCATGTGGCTACTTTGAAGCCCTTGAAGTTAGCTTTCCAATGGCGCCAACCTCGCATTAAAATTCCTCCTGTGGAAAAAAGTTATGCCAGTTTCCGTGAAGCCGTGCAGATTTGGCCCTACCCGGATTCATGCCGAACTTCTCCTGAACCAGTTTTCTTCTCTCTTCTCCTCTTTTCTTCAACTCCAAACCCCTAAGTAAGGTGTTTTGAAAGATTTTTCAAAGATTTCATCTCTCTTTCATTCATTTCCACTTTGTCCTTGCTCGGTTTACCGAAAAACGCAACATTTGACAAAATGCGAGCCTCAGAACATCGTAAAAACTTTATTTCAAAAACGTTTTGAAAGAGAGGGTTTTAAGACTAAAATCTTTTGATCAAGATCGTTTTGGTCCAAAAAAAGGGGTATGGAGTTGAGATTTGACTCTCTTCTTGCCGAAGAAACTGAACCTTTGCCCTGCACATCTTCCAAAACCATCAGTCGCATCCAAGTCTTAAAGGAGGTCAAAAATGGGGTGTCTACAGCATGTATTCGAGAAAACCTCGTCAAGTATCTTATCAATCATAAGTGTAGAAAAATCAAGCTAAAACTTTATTTATTACTTCGGCAAATAACAAAAACAAGAAAGTCTAATGATAGAAAAATTTCAGATTGCAAGTATTCTAGGGCCTTGGCAACTTTTTGCCCTTATTATCTTCAAACCGATATGCCCCATTGCCCAACACCGAGATGATTCTATAGGGTCCCTCCCAATTCGGGCCAAGCTTGCCCTCTCTGGAATCCTTCTTGTTGCCGACGACCTTTCTCAAGACGAGGTCACCGATTTGAAACTCCCTTGGGTTGACCTTCTTATTATAGGCCCTGGCAAGCTGTTGCTGGTAAGCTGCTAGTTGAATTGCAGCTCTCTCTCTTCTTTCCTCTAGCAGATCCAGATCTCGGGCTAATAATACATCATAAGTCCCATTCTCTACTCCCTGAGTTCTGATCCCTGGGATGCCAATTTCTAGAGGAATGACTGCTTCTGTGCCATAAGCCATGGCAAATGGGGATTCCCCAGTTGATCTTCTCGGCGTAGTCCGATATGCCCAGAGTACACTTGGCAGTTCATCTACCCACTTTCCCTTTGCTGCTTGCAGCTTCTTCTTTATCCCATCCAAGATAACTTTGTTGGATGCTTCTGCTTGTCCATTGCTTTGGGGAAAGCTTGGGGTTGAAAAATAATTCTTGATGTTGAACTTTGCACAGAAGCTCTTGATTAGCTTACTGTCAAATTGTGTTCCATTGTCTGCTACTATTGCTCTTGGGATCTCAAACCTGGTGATGATGTTCTTCCATATGAAGCTCTTCACATCCACGTCTCGGATCTTGGCTAGGGGCTCAACTTCTATTCACTTGGTGAAGTAATCTGTTGCTACCAGCAAGTACTTCCTTTGTCCAGTTGCTTGGGGCAATTGTCCGACAAGATCCATTCCCCACTGGGCAAACGGCCAAGGACTGGATACTGGGTTTAGGTCTGCTACTGGTTGGTGTATCAGAGGTGCAAACCTTTGGCACTTTTCACACTTCTTGACATAGGCTTCTACATCTTTCTGCATGTAGGGCCACCAATACCCCTGGGTAATGGCCCTATGAGCAAGTGATCTGCCCCCAGCGTGGCTTCCACATATTCCTTCATGTATTTCGTACAGAAAATCTTCAACTTGTGAATGATGTACATACCTTAAAAGGGGGCCAGTGAAGGATCTTCTGTAGAGATGTCCCTTTGCTGTTAGGCTGAATCTTACTGATTCCAGTCTGGTCTTGTGTGCCTCCTTGTGATAATCTGGCAGTTTTTCTTTTTTCAGGAACGCGATTATTGCGTCCATCCAGCTTGGTCCCATGTCCACACACATTGCTTCGCGCTCTGTGGTCAGTGGTTCGATGCTCGGGCCCGACAAGTAGTCGACCATTATCGTCCTTGCCTTTCCAGGTTGTATTGCACTAGCCAGGTTGGCCAGGGCATCAGCGTGACTGTTATCATCTCGGCTAATTTGCTGTAGCTGGAAATTCTGAAACAGGGTCATCAATCTGCCGACCTCCTTCACATAGACCGACATCTTTTCGTCTCGGGCTGCGAACTCGCCGGTTGTTTGGTTGACTATAAGCTGAGAGTCACAGAAGACTATCACCTCATCTGCTTCTACTTCTACTGCTACTGCCAGTTTCAGTCCTGCAATCAGTGCTTCATACTCTGCTTCATTGTTTGAGGCCTTGAACCCCAAACAAATGGAGTGTTCTAGTATCTGTCCATCTGGAGATACCAGTACTACTCCTGCCCCCGCTCCTTGTCGGTTTGAACTCCCATCAATAAACAGTCGAAAGGAGTCGCCGATGTAAATGCTGCAGGGTCTGACTTTTTCTTCCTTCCTTTGTTTAGTTGCCCTCGGTTGGGCTTCTCTTTGCTCGCTTAGACATCGTTCACCTTGGCTCAACGGAGCCCGATGTATGATGGATTCTGGTGTGAACTCGGCCACGAAGTCGGCCAAAACTTGGCCTTTGATTGCTGTTCTGGGTTTGAACTCCAGGTTATACTGGCCCAGAGCCACTGCCCATCTGGCTATTCTGCCTGTCAGATCTCCTTGCTGCAACATGGACTTCAAAGGGTGTTTAGTTAGCACCACAATTTTGTGGGCTTGAAAGTAATGGTTTAGCTTCTTTGAAGCCATTAATAAAGCCAACATTAACTTCTCCAAGGGTAAATACCTGGTTTTTGCATCAGCCAGGGTTTTGCTTACATAGTAAACAGCCCTTTGTTCCCCCATTTATTCTCGGATTACCACTGCACTTACCGTATGTTCCGAAAATGCTAAGTACGAGAATAGCTCCTCGCCAGGTTCTGGATTTGAGAGAACTGGAGCCGTGGTTAAATACTTCTTTAGGTCGGCCAAGGCGGCTTCGCACTCATCGGTCCATAAGAAGTCTGTGGCTTTCTTTACTAAGCTGAAGAAAGGTTTGCACTTGTCTGAGTTTCTGCTTATGAACCTATTCAGGGCTGCAGCCCTTTCAGTCAGCATCTGCACTTGTTTTGCCAACGTCGGGCTCTTCAAATCTAGGATGGCCTTGATCTGATCTGAGCTGGCCTCAATGCCCCTTTTGGTCACCAGGTATCCCAAGAACTTACCCGATCCAACTCCAAATGCACATTTCGATGCATTGAGTCGGAGCCGGTATGTTTTAAGGATATCAAAGACTGCTTTTAGGTCGGCTAGATGACCTTCAGGTTCCTTGGTCTTCACGACCATGTCGTCGATGTAAACTTCTACTGTTCGGCCAATCAAGTGTCTGAACATCTTGGTTACCAATCTCTAGTATGTTGCTCCTGCGTTTTTCAACCCAAAAGGCATCACTCTGTAGCAATATAACCCTTTTGGGGTGATAAACGCAGTCTTCTCCTCATCTGGGAGGTACATGGCTATCTGATGGTACCCCCTATAGGCATCTAGGAAGCTCATCCCTCCATGCCCTGAAGTGGCATCCACTAGGTGGTCAATCTTGGGTAGAGGAAAACTGTCTTTGGGACAAGCCTTGTTTAGGCTGGTAAAGTCCACGCAGACCCTCCATTTACCATTCTTTTTTTTCACCACCATTGTGTTCGATAGCCATGTCGGGTAATTTACCTCTCGAATGGCTATGGCTCTAGCCTCTAGAAGTCTGTCTACTTCCTCTTCCACTGCTTCAATGTGCATCAATGTCGGTCTTCTTGCTCATTGGATTACAGGTTTGGCCGACCTGTCTACGTTCAGTTTATGACAAGTGACCTCGGGATCAATGCCAGACATTTCGTAAGGCGTCTAGGCAAACACCTCAATGTTTGCTCTCAAGAAAGCCTCAAACTCTTTTTCCTCTTCTTCGGCTAAGCCCGAGCCAAGAAGCAAGAAGCGTTCTTCATCTCCCTGCTAGATGAGGATTTTCTCAGTGCTTCTTCACTCTTCTCGGTTGGCTCCTTGCCGATGTCCTCTAGGACCTCCATGTCCTCATCTTCGATCTCTGCCCTTTTTGGTTCTCATATGCTACAGGTGGATTTCATTGCTGCCATGGAGCAGTTCTTTGCCTGCAGCTGATCCCCTCTGACCTCCTCTATCCTATGCTCTGTTGGAAACCACAATAGTTGATGCAATGTTGAGGGAACAACCCCCACTGCATGCAACCACAGCCTTCTCAGGATAGCATTGTAACTGGTGGGTGTGTCGATTATGGTGAATTCTGTCTTTATCTTCTTGGTGCCAGCCTGCACCTCCAAGCTTGCTGCTCCCAGTGGCCATGTCGGCGTTCCATTGAACTCGACCATTGGGCCATTGGATTGCTCCATATCGTCTGGGTGAAGGCCAAGCTCCTTGTAACACCTGACATACATGATGTCACAAAAACTGCCTTGGTCAATTAGGATGCGCTTCACTTGGCACTTCCCAACCTGGAGGGATACTACCAAGGCATCGTTGTGCGGATGTTGTATCATCTCTAGGTTGCTTCAGTAAAGGACACTATTGGTCCCTGGCACACCTCGGCTCGAGGTCTTTTCTATCGGACCTGGTACACATGCTGCAAGTGCTTTACCTTCTGGGTCTCCCCGCGTATTTTGTTTTCGTCGACCTTCGAGTGAATTACATTAATTACCCGTGGTCTGCCTGTCTGCGGCTGTTGTGCTGGGAGGGGGGGGGGGTGGGGCTACTGGCGCCTGAGGCAATCTTGCCTGCTCTTCCCTTGTCCTGGCCTTATCCACAAGGTTCCTCAAATGGCCTTGCCTTACCAGGTCTTCTAGGTGTGACTTCAGGGCTCTGCAACCCTGGGTTAGATGCCCATCTTCATTATGGTAAGCACAATGCTTACCAAGGCTTCTTCCCATAAACTCTCCTGGTACCCTAGCTGGTGTTCTGAAATAGGGTTGGGTTCGGATTTTATCCAGGACTTTGTGAATTGGGATTCGGAATATAGTTATGACTGCTTGTGCGGTTCTCAGTCCTATCTCTTGTTTGTTGGATCCGTTGTTACCTCGGCCTCACTTCGGCGAGCCGTTTCCTTTCTCTTGCTTTGTCGCTTTAATCCCTGGCGTATCTTCCTTGGCTCTGGCATATTTCTCAATTCTGGCCATGAGCTTCTCCATGCTTTTTGGCAATGTCTTTGCCAAAGACTTTTGTAGTGCATAATCATCTTTTAGGCCATTCTTAAAAGACACGACCGCCACCTCTTGGTTGCATTCGGGTTTTCGGTTGAACACCTCATAATACCTAAGGCCTTCATCCTCACTGATTCTCAGAGCCATCAGGGTGTCTACCCTTAATGGCTGTAGTTTGTTTGTCACGAACCTAGCCACGAACATCTCTCCGGCTTTCCCAGGTCTTCACACTTCCTTCGGCAATTTGTGAAACCAATCCGATGCAATCTCCCCGAAGGATGAGGGGAACACCTTGCAGAGCAACGGCTCGTTCCTAATGTACAGTGCCATCGAGTTCAAGTATAATCCGACGTGAAAGTTGGGGTCCGACTTACCATAATATATCTGGAACCTTGGCATACTGAATCTTTTTGGTGCCTCAAATTTGTCCAACTCCACGAGAATGGTGGTTTCTGCTTAACGGGAAAATTACCTCAGCATTTTGTTGTTTCCTCTTGAGGTAATCTCAAGTCTTCTTGGTCCGCCCAGGAGCTCGGCTATCTCCTGATTTCAATCTTTTAGGTGCACTACTCTCAGCTTCATTGTGAGCCCTTTTCGATCTTTCTCCATTGGTCGCATCGAAGCACAACTTTTGCCTTGAACATGCCGATGTTATCTGGGATCTGCTTCCTTGGTGCGGTGTGTCCTTCGAGATTCTTCTTCCCTTCTCGACTCTCCTCGCCCAACCTCCTTTGAAGGCCGATGAGAGTGTTTTTCGCTCTTGGTGTGCTATGGGGCTACAGGGATTGTTTTCTGCCCTCCCTTCTGGGCATTGGCCGCTGGAATCGCCGTGTCCTGCAGCGGGAATGGTGGCTGCATGACGTTGTTTTGCATCATGAAATTGACGATCGATTGCAGGTTGCCAATTTATTCGCCATCCCCTTCATCTCTTCGTCCCTTTGTAGGCATCTTTCTTTCCATACTTGGAGGTTATCCTCGTTGTAGTACTCGTTTTGGTCTGATTTCTTCGGTACGTCGCCCTCCTGGCTGACGTCCTTTTCTTCGTGATTCTTATCATGAGTCTCTTCATTGCAGTTGTCTCCTTCGATGTCAAGGTCAATAAGTCTTCCACTCCCTGTGGGAGTGTTGTCCCCTGCTTTCTCTTTCTGTCCGTCGTTGGCCATCTATTCTCCTTTCTTTCCCACAGACGGTGCCAAATTGTGTGTGTGAATTTCTGACCACACTGCCAACTCAGTATTCAACTAGAGAGCACTGGCAAAATAGATGACGCCTGAATGACCTATAACAGAAAGAAGAGATTCCAGCGGTGGTTCGTCCACCCGGGGGCACTCTGACGATCAAGTCAGTTATCTCTCAAAGATATCAAAAGTGTTTAATTCATTATTCCGAGTATAGATTGCGTACCTTAGACCATTGAAGGTGCCTCTCTTTTATAGTAAACACAATCCTAGTCCCAATAGAAGCCTAGTTCCAATAGATTTTAGCTCAGTGCTCATCTTGGACTCTCCAATAGATAAAGATAAACTCCTTAAGAGCTTTATCCTTATCCAAGCTGAGGTCCTCCCTTATTCTAGGACTCTTGTCCCTTATCCACTTATCCCGGACTCCGATATCTTCGGAGATAACCTCGGCCTATCGAGATCACCTCGGCGTCAAGACCAGGACACGTGGCACCTCGGTTGACACGTTGGCGTCACCTTGGCCACGTGTTGGTACTCAGAAAATATATATATTGTTAAATCTTGAGTTTGTTTTACCAAACCCTAGTTGTTACCAAACTAAATTAGGTTTCTAAAAATTAGATATAATATATTAAAATATATTATACCTAAATCAAACCAAATTAAAATTCTTTAACAAACCAATTGGGTCTCAAACTTCAATAAGGAGATATACCCCAACAAAATCCTCCCAACAAACTTTATCAACTCGTGTATCTTTTGGTTTTGATTTAGATCAGTGGATGATGTCCTTCTCGTTTGTCAGAAATCTTGGTTGGTTTGGTTTACAATCCTTCATTGGTGAGGAATTGATTGGCTTGGTGAGTAAAAAATGTAAGCAAAAAATATATTATACCAAATCAAACAAATTTAAGTATTTCCTAATCAAGTGGATTACCAACATGAATTATTTTTCCCCATCATATTAAAATGGGTGTGAAAATGACCCAACATATAGCCTAGCAGGCCCCCGCCAAAAATCAAGCCGAGCAGGGCTAGCCCACTCGTGCAAAATCGTGGTCCATACCTAAGGGTACTTGGGCGGGCCACCGGGTCTGGCCTTGAGCTTGAGCCTAAGGCGGGCTTGACCTTTTTTTGTTTTCTTCAAAATTTTATTTTTTTCCATCAAAATAGCTTGGAAATGAGAGTGGGTCGGGCCTTGAGTAGGCCAGGCTCGGACCGGGCCTCATAGACCGGACCTCAAAACAAATAGCCTAGGTTGGGCTTGCATCCGAGCCTAGACGGGCTCGGCTGTGGGCTTTGGGTGAGCCGCGGGCCGATAGACTAATTTTACACTCCTAATTAGGATTGATATTCATAAGGCATTTGAGAAAGATTTTTACATACTGACAATCGTAACACAATCCTCCCTATGTATCTAGATTTGGGAATGGCTATATAAATACGGGCAACATGTAGGTACATTCTACCGGTATGCCACTTTGGACTTGTAAAATGATTTTTAATAAATTTTTTTACCTTTTATAATAACTCACCAAAAAAAAAAAAAACAGTGAAAATTCAAAACTAATAGATAGTTGATGCGGTGAATTATTTAAAACTAAGAATAATTGTTTTTATCCAAAAAAAATTAAAAAAATTGATTGATATGGTGAATTATTTAAAATTAATATAGGGTCATTTCTCAAATATATAAATTATGTATAGAATGCAACTAATTATATCAATTACCGTTGTTTTTAGAAAAAAGAAACTTTCCAAATTTTCAATTGATTAAATATTACTTTTGGTAAATTATGTCACAAGAAATATTAAATAAATTAATAATTTTATCCATTAAAATTGATTTACTTGATAACTTAGATTATAGAAATTTGATTATCAATTTTGCATTTAAAAATGTGAGAGTGGTGATATTCAAGTGATATTTTATTACAGTTTGTTCACTTTTTATTTATTACTTAAGATCTAATTATTTTGATCATTGTTTTTATTGTAAACTTTGTTATATATTTAAGTAAATTTTAATAGTTATTTATAGTATTAACCCATTTTATAAACACTGATAAAAAAGTGAGACATTTATTCATAAATCTCTCTTCACGTACTTATGTTTCACTTAATTCAAATTATTATTTTTATATTCCAATAAGTCCTATGGTTGACATAATTACCAAAATACTTTTAATAATAGGGTAAAACGCACATTAATGTTCACATTAATAGTATGAATGTTTCATAATATGAACATTCACATTATCAAATTTATTTAATCTGAATATTCCCATCATCAAGTTGTTAAGAGTTTAAAAAATATTTGTAATAGTAAAATTGTCCATAAAATATCTCAAATATGATAATTAAAATTTGATGGATCAAATGTCCAAAATAATAAGATTTATTGTAATACAATAATATCTTATAAACTAAATGAGACACAAGTACCTGAAAGATGATTCTCTAATAATTTTTTTTATAAAAAAATTGGTTATATAATTTTTTAATCATATTTTATTTTATTTTATTTATTTATTTTAAAATTTAAATTTTTCAATTTTTTTAAATTTTTTTGTGGTGGTAAATGCTTGAAAGACGCCATATGGGAAATAACTTTTTGGATGGTGATGTATTGAATTTTTTTTCCAAAAATTGTCCTTATTCTACATATACTCATCAAAAAGGCGAAAGCTTGCTGAAAAACAAGTAAAATTTGAGTTTTGAGAGAAGAAAGTTGGTGGGAACATTAAAAATGAACATAGTCCAGTTGTGCTGGTTGTTGTTGCTGCCAATGCCATGGCTATGGATAGCAGCATCGGCAACTTCAACGGAGAAGCCCAACTGCCCTAAAAAATGCGGCAATATCACCATCCCTTACCCTTTCGGCATAGGAAACCCCCGGTGTTCCATGAACAAAAGCTTCCTGCTAAAATGCAATCATTCAAAGTCATGGAATTCTTCTTCCAAGCTCCAACTCCGTGACTTGCAGGTACTGAATATATCGGTGGAGGAAGGCACGGTTACAGTCTCCACATACGTGCCGTATTACTGTTACAACATGAGTTAGATTGGGCGAGACTATTGGTTATACCAAGTAAACTTGACCGGAACACCATTCACCTTCTCTGCCACTGAAAACAGATTCGTCACGATTGGTTGCGATATTGCGGGATACATTGGGGACTCCGATGGTACACGGTTTGGAAGCGGGTGTATCTCCTTCTGCTACCATCCAGTGAACCTGACCCGTGAGGTGCTTGTTCAGGGATCGGATGCTGTCAAAACCCAAATCCTAATGGCGTCAAGACCTTAGACATGAGTATCGATTCAGTGAATAATTATAAATATACGAGGTACTTTAGTCCATGCAACTATATTTTCTTGGCCAGGAAAGATTGGTTCGACTTCTCAAGCATAGATCTCACAAATCTCACGAATGTCGACAGAAAACCACCGACAGTACTTGATTGGGCTGTAGGAGAAGAAACCTGCGAATCGATGGATCTGTCCTCCTCCTCCTCGTCCTCGATCTACCCATGTGGACCTAACACTAACTGCGTCAACTCCAACAATGACCCTGGATATCGTTGTGTATGCAAGCCTGGATACCAAGGCAACCCCTACCTTTCTGAATCACAAGGATGCAAAGGTTTAGTACTCATATCCCCTTTAGATAATGATTACAAATTGAAGTTTTATACAAATATTAATGTAAAAAATTATGATGTTTCTAACAGAGTAATGTTAACCATCATTTATTTTTATCATTTTATCTTATGTCTGATTTATTAATTTTAGTGATAAATGCTGCAAATATCGAATTGACTTAATTTTTTTTACGCATGATATGTATGAAAGGTTTTATAAAATGAACGGTTCAGATCATCAAAAAAGTACCTATAATAGGTTCCACGGGCCCAAACATTAACCCACTAATTCAAATCATAGACGTTTGGGGATCCATGTCATTTATTAAACTCCAACAGCTAATACAACATCTAGAATGTAAGAAAATGTTGTGATGAATATGATAATGTATAATATTACTCTTAATAAATACAAATGGAATCTAATTTTTATATTTAGTCGTAAGATGATATATAATATTACTCTTAATAAATACAAATGGAATCTAATTTTTATATTTAGTCATGATAAATGTAAGTGAAAAATATTATTATGTACTTGGTGAGTAAAAAATGTAAGTGAAAAATATTATTATACCAAATCAAACAAATTTAAGTATGTCCTAATCATGTGTATTATCTACATGAATTATTTTTCGCTATCATATTAGGAGGGGTGTGAAAATGACCTAGCCTCCAGCCTAGCAGGCTCCTGCCAAAAATCAAGCCGAGCAGGGCTGGTCCACTCGTGCAAAATTGTGGTCCATGCCCAGGCTCAGGGGTACTTGGGCGGGCCACTGGGCCTGGCCCTAAGCTCGAGCCTGCGGCAGGCTTGACCTTTCTTTTTAATTTTTTTTCACTAAAATAGCTTGGAAATGAGAGTGGGCTGGACCTTGAGTGAGCCAGGCTCGGACCGGGCCTCACGGCCTCACAGGCCGGGCCTCAATATAAACGGCCCAAGTTGGGCTTGTGTCTCGGCCTAGAGAGGCCGGGCCACACCAATCTGTGGGTGGACTTTGGGTGAGTTGCGGGCCAGTAGGCTAATTTTACACCCCTAATTAGGAATGATATTCAAAAGGCATTTGACAAAGATTTTTACATGCTGACAATCGTAACACAATCCTCCTTATCTATCTGGATTTGGGAATGGCTATATAAATATGGGCAATATGTATTGAGTGGTTGGGTATGGTATGGGTATCTCCGAGTTCTATCAGTGGTCTGTTGACTTGGTGGCAAGGAGTCCGCATTAGAAAGAAGGAAAGTTTCATTTGGGATACGATTTCTTTCACTATGTTTTGGACCATATGGAATGTAAGAAATGAGTTGGCGTTTAATAAGATTTAGCGTCAATGGGAATGTGTACCAGATTTTATTTTGATGGTAATTAGTTTTTGGGTTAAGCCGAAATCGAAGTACAAAGAATTTTCTGTAAATGATTTTCTTTTTCAGTTTCATAACATCAGAATTTGTCTATGAGGGCTTGTGTTTGCTGATGCATAATTTTCAAGAGATGTGGTTGGTTCCTTGGGGTCTTTAGGTGAGGTGGAGTGCATTTGTGGCTGGTGGAAGTGGGCGTTGGTAGTTAGTTTGTGCAGTTGGAGTCTCTTGCTGCCTGCAGTATGTATGGTTCAGCTTTGTTGTTTTTATTTTATTTTTTTCTAGTGTTTGTTTCTATTTAACTAACTTTGCTCTTGTTTGTTCATTTTTTTTGGAGGTGGTTGGACATGTTTTTGCGATTCTTGTTGCGCCAACCTCATTGGGATGAATTGGATTTGCTTCATAATTTTGAAACTTGAATTAGTATACTTGATGTTGCAG
>JAPPVO010000017.1:139873670-140290557 GCA_030407325.1 Camellia japonica | reverse complement strand
ACGAAGGGCGCTCCGAATCCGGAACTTAATCGCCCTAAGGCGTCATGCGCCAAAGGGCTCCGAATCCGGAGACTTGATTTGGCCGATCGTGATATCCACGAAGGGCGCTCCGAATCCGGAGACTTGATTTGGCCAATCGTGATATCCACGAAGGGCGCTCCGAATCCGAGACTTAATCGGCCCTAAGGCGTCATGCGCCAAAGGGGGCTCCGAATCCGGAGACTTAATCGGCCCTAAGGCGTCATGCGCCAAAGGGGCTCCGAATCCGGAGACTTGATTTGGCCATCGTGATATCCACGAGGGCGCTCCGAATCCGGAGACTTAATTTGGCCAATCCTGGCGAGTGCCCCACTGGGAATTGACATATGATTTTGAGCGACGAGGAAAAATAGTTCGTATTGCAGAGGCGAAATATATTTACAGGTATCAGAGCCCACAGATCGGGTCAGTGATAGGGTTTTCATCAGAACTCTGCTTGTGCCGATTGGGGGGAACCACGTATTTCTTCAATGCCGTGGGTTGTTGGGAAACGCAGGATCTGATGGTAGGTGCTTGGGACGGCCTTCATGATATGTAGCCAGGTTCTTCCCATGATGGCATTATACGGCGAGGGGAGCTTCACGACCAGGAATTCCGCTTCGACCGTTCTGGAACCCGCTCGAACAGGTAATGTGACCTTGCCCAATGGATATTCGGGATTCGTATTAAAGCCGAACAGTGGGTGAGGCGCCGGAGATAGATCCGACTCGTTGAGGCCGAGCTTGATGAAAGTTTGGTAGTACATGACCTCTGAACTACTCCCTGGGTCTATGAGAATTCGTTCAATGATGAACCGGTTTATGCGTAATCCAATGACCAACGGATCAATGTGGGAAGCCGTTGCGTCATTGAGGTCGGAGTCGTTGAAGGCAATTGTCGGAGCTTCTTCGGACGGTCAGTCGAAATACGGCGCCCCTGTAGAGTTGGATGCGATCGAATTGTGTGCACGGCTGGGGGTGTAGGCAGGCTGTAATTACATGGATCACGCCAAGTGGGGGAGAGTCCTGCCTCAATGCTAATGCCTTGGTTGGCTTTCCTGTTTCACATACTGCTGCAGTCGGCCGTCTTGCACCAGTTCTTCCAGGTGATCTTTTAATGCGTAGCAACTCTCTGTTTCGTGGCCGTGATCTTTGTGATATTCGCACCTCCGGTCCCTTCGTCGTGTATCGGGTGGCCCTACCATCTTTGACGGCCATTTGAAGAATGGAAGGTGTTGGATTTTGGTCATTACCCGCGGTGATTGGCTCTGACAGTTCCGTGTACTTTTTGTCGGCGCGCCTCGAGCGTCTACTGTCGACTTGCAATTGTTCATTCGTCGGGTGGGGGCATTGATCACTCGATCGGCGAGAGTCCCGCCTTTTGTCTCGTTTAGCACGTTGTCGCGGCTCAGGGCTCAGAGGTGGCACGGAACTTATCGGTTGAGCAATTTCAGGAGGTGCCGGTTTGGTGGACACTTGTCTGGCTTTAATCCTCAAGGCATCGTCTTCCACTTTGCAATACTCTTCGACTTTCTTCATCAACGCCCAGACTGTTTTGGGGGTCTTCTGGTCAGGGAGTTGCGAAGAGCACTGTCAGGATGTAGTCCCATTTTGAAGGCGGTGACGGCCATGGAGTCGTTGCAAGCGTCGTCAACGAGATTGAAGCACTCCCAATATCGCGCCGAATATGCTCTCAGCGTTTCTCCTGGTTGGATTTGCATAGCCCAGAGAGAGTCGGCCTGTTTCGGCTGTACCTCGTTGGTGATGAACCTGGCCCTGAAGGATTTTTGTAATTGATGGAAACTTCTGATCGAAGCCGGCTCCAGCTTGTAATACCATCTGACAGCTAATGGCCCCAAGCTGCTGGGGAATATTCGGCACATGAGGGCTTCATTGTCTGCATGCAACGTCATGGCCTGCTTGTAGTGACGTATATGATCAGTGGGGTCTGATTTTCCGTCGTAGAGAGTAAATGATGGAGCTTTGAACTTCTTGGGCAGGGCCGCCCTCGCAATTCGTCGGATAAAAGGATCGTGCCGGTCCTCTTCGTCTGAACTGCTTCTTCTGCGCTTGTTCCTTGTGTGTGGACTTTTTTCAGAGGAGCTGGAAGTGTCTGAGCGTCCCTTGTTATGCTCCGTGGATAATGAGTTGGAGTCGCTATCGGTTTCCCTTTCCCTTGGTCGGGCTCGAGGTCGTTGTCTACCTGCCCTCAGGGGTCGTTCGGGGTCTTGGCGCGCGGCTTCTTTGGATTTTGCTACTTCCAGGGCCAAATCTTGACGGAGGCGTTCGTTTTCTTGCGATCATATTTTCCATTAGCCTTTGTTCATTCTGTTTAGCTTGTTCTATGATGGCTTGCATCGTCTCCTGCGCTGAAGTCGTTGGCGAGTCAAAATTCAAGGCGCGTCTCGCAGCGATGGTTTCCTTCCCGAGCATATTTGCCGGAGTGATGTCGTCTCTCTGTGTAGTCTCGTCGGTGGCTATCGGAGGATCTTGCGTCACGCCTTCCATGGATGTACTTGAGTATTCCCACAGACGGCGCCAATTGTGGGGAAGTGGTTTTGGAAATACTCTTCAGATCCTGGGAGACGCTCTTGATCCTCAGCTAGTCACCTGCAAGGACAAACACTCCGGTCGGGGGTGCCGGGGTTAGCACTCCGACGGGCAAGTCAGTTCTTATACTCAAGAAAGCTTGTTTACTAAGTTTAGTGAAGTGATTCTTACATACCTTTCCAAGAACGCTGCTTCTTTATTTATATCTGTTCCTTCTGAGGCCTCGGGCCTGGGCCTACTTTTCAATCATTACCCGTTCTTCTATTCGGCCTCAAAGATCCTTTCTTAATCGGCTTACGTATTGTATTCGGCTCATCCTAGTCTTGCAGGATGCAGCCGGTTAATGTCTGCAGGATGCAGCCGGTTAATGTCAATCTACTAAATATGCCCCTTCCGATTTAGCCATTTATTCGGCTCCCACATTTTTATTTTTTTGTATTTATTAATTTTTTTTGTATTTATTAATTTTTTAAAATATTTTTTCACAAATATTTTACTATTTAGATACATATAAGATGAATCTAAAAAAGTAAAAAATTGCTAAAAATTTTAAAAAGATTCACTGAAAACAAAAAATATACAAAAAACAAAAACTCAATTTCCAGAAAATTGAATTCAAAAAATTGAAACCAAACATACTGAATATTTTTTTGAAAATTTAAAATAAAAATAAAAAATAAAAGAAACTCTAAAGTGGATTATTGTAATAAATTAAATTTATAATTTATAATTTTATCAATTTAAATCCTAATATTTTAATTTATTTTCAATCTAAACCACCAACTATTTTCGTTAAGTAAAATCGACAGAAAAAATATATTTTAGTCATTAAACTCAATAAAAAAATAGTATTTTAAAAATTATTTATACCTAAATGTACACCAATAAATTGGGGTAATTCTATTTCACACACCAATTTCCCTCAATTCACACTTGTTGAAATTTTATCTTAATACAATTTTGTCCTAAATAAAAATACCATAAATCTTCTTCCAATCAAACCCTAATTCTAAAACACACAACCATATGCTCCATCACAAATGCCACCTCTCTCCTCCACCATCCCTTTCCATCATCTCTCTCTTTCGTCTGCAATCACTGTCCTCCATGAACCATACATTCATACAAACCCCACCACAAACCATACACTTTCGAAGTTAACTGTGAAAGTCTAAGATGGAAGAGGATGAGCTAGGAGTGGTGGTGGTGGTGGCGGCGATGGAGGGGAGAGAGTAGCGGCAAAGATGGCATAAAATGGGTGAGTGGATGGAAGAAAATTAAGGATTTTGGAATTGAAGATAAAAGTATTATTGAAATAAAAATATGTGTACTGAGATTTTTTATTTTTTGGATATGTGTATTGAGAAGGTGTATGTATTGATAAGAATTGGTGTGTAGAAATAGAATTACTCATACATTGAGTTTAATGACTAAAATATTTTTTTCCATCAGTTTTACTTAAAAGAAATAGACTAATGGTTTAAATTGAAAATAAATTAAAAGTTCAAAATTTAAATTGATAAAATTAAAAATTCATAATTTATTTTATTACAATGATCAAATACTAAGATTTTTTTGTAATTTTTATTTTTTTTATTTTTTATTTTTATTTTTGATTTCATAAGGCACTAGTCAGTGAGTTTATAGGTACTTCTAGACTAGAAGTTTAAAAATATTTATAACTAAACTTAAAAAAAGTTTATCAAACACACAAATTAATGCAAAAAACCTCTGAAACTATTTTTTCTCATATTTCACTGGAACTCTTTTAATTTAATATATTTTTCTTTTTTTTAGAAATTTTTATTCTCGAAACACCTAAAAAAAGATTGACAAAAAAATTTCACTCGAAAAAGACAAAAAAAAAATCTTCTTTCAAATGGCCTCTTAAATACAATTTTTCCTATATATACTACAAAGAGTACCCAAATGTCACACATCAATAATTAATAAATTCCTTCTTTGCTGATAAAAAAAAAATTATGATAATTAATTTTTTATTATATTTTATTTACTATTTGATGTATTAATATTGTATTGATTGAATGAGTCTCACCATTTATACTTGTTGATAAATTATTACCATTTTGTTTGTTTCAATCAAAAATATTTTCTTATTGATTTTTTTTCTAGAAATATATTTTCTTGGTTGCAATTTTGGAACTTATTAGCTAGTAGTTCTATTAGTGAGGGTCATGGCGGCAAATGGTAGTATTGGAACACGTAACGGTAATAGTAACAATTTGATGATAACTAAAATAACGAGCCATACATACCAAAAATCAGAAAATTCAGAGGTGAAAATTTTAAAATCATTAGCAACTTCTCTAGAATACAATGATACTAGTGTTAGACTTTTTTTTCTTTTTGTTTTTGTAATTTGTCATCGAATAGTTCTCACATGGCGTCAATTAGTCATCGAAATTTCAAATACAATAGATAACTTTTCAAATTTTTACACCTAATCAACTTCTTATTTGTGTAAGAAAGTAAAAATCATGGACAATTGGACAATCCACTAATTTCAGGGAGTCAAATTTGAGACTTGAACGGAACCTTATAAGATTTTTTTGGTGAACCCGGACAATCATTGTGTTTTGGGAAGAGATAAAAAATCAGATTTTTAGATTTTTTATCTCCTCTTCTCTCACAGAAAAGCTGATTATAATCTGCTTATAATCAGCTTTTCACCAAAAATCAGATTATAACCATCTTCCCAAAACACCCCAAAGCTGTCATAAGTTGTATCTATGTGTAAGGAGTGAGTGACACAGCCATGGATGAAAGGGATTTTTTTCATTTTGAGATATTATGGGTTTTTTTTTAAATAAAATAAAATAAAAATAAAAAACTTAGTACCGACCTAATGAATCAATTAATTGAAAGACCAATTCTACCGTCTATTAGGGCCCCAATTAAAATCAGTATAAAATCTTATATGGTCTAACTTCAAAAAGTTGTTTACATCTAGGAGGAAGATATTATGATTTTTCTGTTGTTGTTTTCCTTAGTTGGACTTATGTGAGTTAACTAAGTAAAAAGAAAATGAAATAAATTAAGAAAAAATCAGTTACAACCAATTCATCACAGATGGCCCAAAAATTCGACCCACTTTTTAAATTTAGTAATGTGTCAAGAAAATTATTGGTTGATAGTTAAATATTTTCTAATTATCAACTAATTATCTTTTTGACACATCACTGAATCTAGAAAATAGATCTAAAAAATGGACTTGTATATCATTTTCCTACTGTTACAAGTCCCAGTCTATGATTTGGATTGGTGGGTGATGTCCGGGCCCGTAGAGCCCATTACAAATCTCATTTCAATGATCTAAATAGTTCATTTGATAGAGTTCTTGTATATCATCTATACAAAAAATTAGGTCGCTCTGATATTTGTAACATATTTAATTTAAGAAAATTTACCTATAAATCCCATCTTGAGAAATGGTGATCCATTTAGTCCTAAGGATTTTTTCATAGACCAATTAGTCCTATTGATTTTGAAAATGTAGATTTAATATATTATTTAAAAATTAGATTTACGATAATACTCTTATTTCTATTATGTTCCTTCTTTTTTTTTTTCTTTTGTGCTAGAAAGTTAGGTACACAATATATGGGAATCAAATTTGGTTTGAATTTTTATAGAAAAATCTTTTTTATTTGGAAAACATTTCAAAAGAAATACAAAAATGACTTTAAATATGGGATTATTCAAATATTCCAAAAGGATGTGAGATTTTTTAAATATTTCAAAAGGAGTACAAAACTACTTGGTAAGTTTTGGCCAAATGTATAAGTTCAAACTATAATACTCCAATATAATACTCAAACGTAACACTCCAATGTAAGACTAAAAAAAAAATCTTAGTGTAATACCCTAATCAGGGCCGGCCCTGACTTATTAGGGCCTTAAGGCGAATTTTTTTAAATTGGGCCCTTCATATATCATTATTTAAAAAAAAAAATTAGATAAAAAGATAAAAATTTATTTCTATTGCATTACAATTTAACAAAATTTAGATAACATATATATATATATATATAATAGTTGAATTTCAATTAGTTGAATCGAATTTTTATTTTTTAGCTTACCAATGCTATAAGAACTAAAATTACTTGGGGGTAAGGATGCGAATTTTTTACACAACTCAAGCAATATATAAAATTAGCAAGTTAAGGTTGACTATTTTTCAACATGAATCCAATATGACACGACTCAATAATATGAATTATTAGTTATATATTTTAATATTCACTAAGGGAAGCCATGATAATTTTTTAATCTTTTATTTAACTCCATCTAACTGAATAAAAAAAAGTATGTAAAATAATAATTAAGGCTAATATTTTTTTTTATTTAAGATTTTTTTTTTTTTTTGTTACCTATTTTAAAGTCAATCTAGTAAAAAAATATAGTAATAAGGTACAATTTTTTTAATTAGAAAAATGCAATTGAATTAAAATCAAACATTCTATGAATAATTTCATTTAGTAGAAATAAATTTTTATAAAATTCAACTTATGGGAAAAATTTTAATCTCTCCATACACTTGCTAAGTTAATTTTAATTAAAAGTGAAAATTTTCACATTAAATATCAATCGGACACAAATCAAAATAACACCATACGATAACATGATAATAAATGAATTGAGCTAGTATTGAAGTAATTATGAAATAACACAATATGATACACTCCCTTAATTGGGGGCCCTAAATTTTATTCAAAATTAGGGGCCCGAGGCGACCGCCTTAGTTGCCTCACCCCAGGGCCGGCCCTGACCCTAATGTAACACATAAAAAAATTCCTTACTGTACTTTTTCAAATATAACACTTCAATATAACACTAAAAAAAACCCCTTAATATAACGCTCTAATATAGCACACAAAAAAAGTCTTTATTGTAACACTCTAATGTAACACAAAAAAAACTCTTTAGTGTATTTTTCTCAAACGTTACACTCTAATATAACACTCCAAAAAAACTCTCTAGTGTAACACTCTAATATAACACTAAAATTTCTTAGTGTAACACTCTAATGTAACACAAAAAAACTTCTTAGTGTACTTTTCTTAAATGTAACATTCTAATATAATACTCTAAAAAAATTCCTTAGTGTAACACTCTAATGTAACACATAAAAACTCCTCAATGTAACATTCTAATGTAACATACAAAAAAACTCCTTAGCGTATTTTTTTCAAACGTAACATTTCAATATAACACTCCAAAACAATTCCTTAGCTTAACACTTTAATGTAACACACAAAAAAACTCTTTGGTTTACTTTTTCCAAACGTAACGTTGCAATGTAACACAAAAAAAAAAAAGAAAAGAGAATGTGAGATTCTTCAAACCATTTCAAAAGGAGTACAAATATTCCTTAATAAGTTTTGGGTAAATGTATAATTTCAAACTGTGAGTGTTACGTTTGAAAAAAAGTCACTAATGAGTTTTTTTAGTATTTTTGTGTGTCACATTGGAGTATGTTATGTTAAAGTGTTACATTTGGGATTACACTAATTGGAATGTTACATTTGGAAAAAAGTACACTAAGGATTTTTTATTTTTTATTTTTTTTTATTACATTGGATCATTACGTTTGGAAAAAGTACATCAAACAGTTTTTTTTTTTTTAATGTTACATTCTTACGTTTGAAAAAAGTACACCAAGGAGTCTTTTAGTGTGTTACGTTAAAGTGTTACGTTATCAGAGTGTTACATTAGAGTATTAGGTTTTGCTCATAACGTGGGATTTGTTCTAGAATAAGGGAAGACCCAAAACTTCTATAGTACAAATTGCCCAAATGTGTAATTTTATATTTTGAGAAATCCACTTTTATCCCTAAAAAATTAAATTCAAACATGAAAATGACTACCTTTTATGTAATTTCCACTTTAATAGGACCTTTGAGTTCATAAAAAAAAAAAAAAGGAGGACTAAAGAGTTCACAAGATCACATTTTTCCAAATGTAACAACGTAACACTCAAAAAAAACTCTTTGGTGTATTTTTCTAAACGTAACACTTCAATGTAACACACACAAAAAAAAAAATTTCTTAGTGTATTTTCCCAAATATAACACTCCAATTAATGTAATCTCAAATGTAACTCTCCAATATAACATACTCCAATGTAACACACAAAAATACTAAAAAAACTCCTTAGTACGTTTTTTCCAAACGTAACACTCATAATTTGAAATTATACATTTGTCCAAAACTTACTAAGGGGCATTTGCACTTTTTTGGAATAGTTTGAAGAATCTCACATTTTTTTATTTTTTATTTTTAGTGTTACATTGAAGTGTTATGTTATGCAACCTCCCCCTGGCTCTGCTTATTCGGCTCATAAGGTTTGCCAACTACAACATACTCTCTATGGTCTCAAGTAAGTCCTACGAGCTTGGTTTGCTAAGTTTAGCTCTACCATTCATGACTTCGGCTTCATCTCCAACTCATATGATTCTGCTTTATTTGTTCGGACCATACTTGTTAGTGATAAAAATGGTTCAAGGTTCCAAGTTCAACCACCTCCCTTGATCAAAGTCGGAGAGGTTTTTGTGTGTCTTCATCATCATTTATTGAGATTGTATCCCTTGGTCCATAAGTCATCACACAACGAGTTTACATCGATTGATGGCTTGTGCATTAAGCTTACCCCTCCTTTGATCTATTTAATGAGAAGGAGAGGCAAGGTGGACAAACATCTCCTGGAAATACTCTGTTTCTGCTCTATTCCTTTTCTGCTGCAGCAAGGCAATACCAACAATAGTGGCCGGCCGGTTACCTCTTCTGTACGACCGTCCACTTTTACTGGCCGGTCGGCCACCTTTTTCAGACAGGTAGTGTTTATTTTCCTAGAAAACAAAGCAAAAGCAGTGGCAAAACAGAGGCATTCTTTACAGATAGAACAGTTCTAGCAGCAAAACAGAAGCGTTTCCGAGAGGATGATCGCATTGGCATGCATGGTTCTTTAACCGCCGCTTGGGTTTAATTAGTGTTAAATTAATAGCTTAGAATTTGTAATAGCTTAGTTAATTAATCTTGTGTAGTAATTAGTTAGTTAATTTTAATCTGTAATAATTAGCTAGTGTAGTTAATTTATTTCATTTGATTTGTAATAGTTAGTTAATTCGTAGTAATTAGTTAGGACATTCATTCAGACCCTCATGCGCGAGGGCAAATATGTAATAACGTGTGTATGTCTTCAAACCCCACGTCTTTCTCCCTTTTATTTATTTAGTTATGATGGATAGTACAGAACATCGTGTTTACTTAGCATTTTTCATGATTTGCATCCATTTGTCTCGTATGCATAGGGTTCGGTTCATCATTTTAACGGCATTGTCATTTATTAATTCCTTGAATATGTGGACCACCGCATGCTATCAAAGTGTCTCACATGATATATTAGACAATCGGACCTATTATTTGCATTTTTGTATGTATTACATTAGTCATCTTGTATCATTAGGATCATGCATTTTTTCTAATTCTTTTATTTCTTTTAGCTTGCCTTAGAGTACTAGGTGAGTATTTATTACTTTAGCATATTGCATGCATGTAATTATTGACATGTAAAGCATGATTACCATGAGGCTAAGTGCTTAAATGATATACCTATTTGGATACCTGTGGATGAAGGCTAATTGCTTAAATTGGGAGAATTTTGCTTAATGTACATGTGATATTGCATTTTTAAGTGGTACATACTCAAAACACTTTTTAAACCAAATATGAAATCAAAATGTTCTAACTTTTGCAAATTAGTCTATACTTGTGTACAACACATAGTAAGTTAACCTAATGATCGGAACAAGAGCATATAATATAGATAAGAATCACATCATGATTAGTAGAGGCTGATCTTTAATCGGGCGAGTGAGGTGCTCAATTCATGACATTCCCCTCTCGTAGCTAAGTTTCCGAGTCGAGACACTTTGGTGATAACGGATAAGTGGCCTTTAGCACAAGTCTCGAGTTTCCTAAATTTTTTAAAAATATTTAGGTGGCGACTCTATAATCTGGCAAAGCAGTCCATTTTTGGCATATTTGATTCAAAATCAATTTTCCAAAAGAATTGTCGGATTTGGATTCATTTGTGTTTATCTATTTCACATTACACTATGGAATCAGATTCAGAACCACGGAAGTCCGAATTGTAGGGCTAATCGTATCCGAAAGGAGTGCGAAAAGCAAGCTACATAGACGCATGATGAACTTCACAAACCAGACTACACCTTTTTAGTTCATACCTAAATTGTATAGAAGGAACACTTTTTTATTTATTTTATATTGATACGTGAATTTAGATATTATATGATGTTTCACTTATGTACTAGTATAAAATTTTAAAATTTAGTAATCACAATAACATTATGTTTGTATCGAAAATGACCGCCAATGGGTGTGTGCCACGTATCTCTGTGGTGAGTAAAGGTTGTGATTTTATCATCCCAAAATGGTGATAGGTTTTGAAATGGGTGTGATGTAATCATGGTGTGATTTGCTAGTCAAATCCCTAGGAAGTTGGGATCCATGTGGGCCCCATTTCTCTTTTTTCTTATTGATACATATCTTTATATATCTCTATATATTATATATATATATATATATATGCTAGATAATGAATGAGGAAGACAAGTGGCAGCAATCTAGAAGGTCTTGTATCCACTTCACAAATCCTCCAATAGTCCCATTTCAAAAATGTACAACGGCTCCTATAGAGAAGGTGTACGTTGACCAAGCAATGATAACTAACAAATTGTTGAGAAGAATGAGGAAGTTGAGACAGATGTTACTCCAGAAGGCTTCCAGCAAAATAACTTTCAAGATTTTATGGAGGTTTGTCAAGAGGTTGTTGTAGATTTTCAGGAGACAAATGTGATTTTCAGAAGGACTGAGCATTTATAAATACAAGAAATAAAGATAGAGCAAAACCCAATCAATCAACCATTCAACACAACTTAGTACATAGGCCAATGCAATTTATCCTTAGTTTAGCCTTAGTTCAACTTATGAGTAGACTTGAAAGACATATTTGCCATAGATTTTAGCATTAGATCATGACATGCATGTCAAATTAGTTGTTTTTGGCCTTCATTAGCATTGTTTTGAAACTTAAATTGTGTTTTCATTTGCAACTCAATTTCATATTTTCAAATTTATTCTTATACTTTTGTAATGTTCAATCCATTTGAAGTCATAACAGTAAGTGTTTTTTTTTTTTTTTAAAATTCATTTCTTCTTACTTCTATTTTGATTTTACAAACTCTATAGAGATTTTAAGTCCTCTTAATTGAGGCAAAACAAAAACCAAAAGGTCTTTATCCCTTTAAACCTCACACAACATCCTGTTTTTAGAAGTCGGATTTTTTCAAGTATATTTTCATCAACTTAGGCACTATTACCTTAGCATATCCCCAAATCACCAAAAATGTTTTGTGTTGAAAATTCTAAATACCCTCAAGATAGTGATTTGTAATTATGATTCAATTTAAAACAATGAATATCTATCTCAATCAAACAATCAACAACAAATCGATACAACGATTTGACGTGAACAAATCACAATTGGAGCACCTCTGATTGTAATAAAAAATCACAAGCCAAAGCTATAAACTAATCCACTAAGAAGACAAAAAGAATTACATACAAGAACCCTCAATTACCTAACGAATTCACACCCGAATTGAACTGAACTTGATGTGCCTCTTCAGTCACCGTCTTCACCTCGGAATTACTTTGTCCAACGTTGAATCCACAACGTCAATGTCAAATCCATGACAATGAGTCACTCCGGAATGCACCAAAGCTTCAAGCCCAAGTTCTCTGGAATCCACCAATGAATACCTTTATCTTTTTGTGAATAAAAGAATAAAACAACCCTTAATGATAGTCAATATGAAACTCGTTGATCAATCAATCACCCATAAATCATCAAGGAAACTCATATATAAACACCTTTCAATATTAAACACTTTTTATTACTCCTCTCTGAGAATTTGGACGGATTTTACCTTAAAAATAGCAAAGAGCGCAATTTATACTAAATAGAACCGTGAAGATTGCTCGAGTGGTGTGAGAAAAGGTGGTGCTCACATATAGGTCAACCATTCGAGTGCAACATCCACTGTTCGAGCGACGAAATATTTCCAAGAAGTTCAGAATGCAGACATAAATACTAAATGAACTATTTCACTACTCGATTTCCGTACTTAGTCAGCGAAGTGGCAAATAGGGAGAGCTCAAAAAGATACGGAATGTTAGCACAAGCTACTCTACTCAGACTTAACTCGGGTTGGATTTGCATCTACATTCTCATAACTCACCGATAAAATAGAATGAATAAAAATACAACTGAATGAAATTTTGTCTAACGGGATTACCAATTACAAAAACCTAGCCAAAACTTGTGTTTTAGTCAAAAAAAAAAAAAAAAAAAAAATTCACAAACACATTATTATTATTTATTTATTTATTTGTTGAATTACATTTTTACTATTATTTTATTTGTTGAGTGGCATTTACCCTGGGCCTAACAACTCTTGGGCTTTTTCTACAACTTGTTTCACTTTAGGCTTTTTACCGCCTTCGTTGTCCAATGCAATACGACGACGTTAAATGAACAGCTATAAATATACGCAAAAGCCCCAAAAATCATTCCTTCAAAGCTCGTTACAAAAAACAAAACAAAAACAAAAACAAAAAAAAGCCTACAAAGATCGAAAGTTCATAGACTGCTTCAGATTTCGAAGATCATCAAAATCGAAGATTGAAATCGAAATCAGATAAATAATAAGACGATAAAATGGTATGCAAATTCAATCTCTGATGTCTTTTATATATATATATGTATATATTTCTGTTTATATTGTGTGTGTTTCAATTAGGGTTTCATCGTTATCAGACTGTAAATTTGTCCGATTGGGTTGTGTTACTAATTCAATTCAATCAATCAGGTCGATAGAAATTGATTAGAATTTGGGAATTTGATTTGTATATGTTCATCATGGGCCTTGTTGATTTGATTGATCTCTTGTATCTTCTAGGGTTAAAAACGTAAGGTGTTGAAATCTTCTGTTCTGAATGAAGTGAAAGAATAAAAGTATTGTATACACACAAATATTTACTTTTGAGTTGCCTTTGTTTTTGAATTGAAGAAGTTCTAGTTTCATTCTTCCCAATTCCTCGTAATACATAATGAGTTATTGGAAGTTGAGTCACATTTAACTGTAATTATGTTATAAAATTGATACAAATAGAATTTTATGCATTGTAATCATATTTTTTAATTGCCAATTATGCCACTATGTCAATCTTGTGTGCCAAATCAAACATGATTTATGTCTTGAACTATGAAAATCTCTAAGTTTAAGTTCAAAATTGAACAATTATAGTACTTTTTTACAATAATAAAATGACCTCTGTTGGCATCTAGATTACGGATTCAAATTTCCACCCCATAAAATAAAAACTCAAAATCAACTTTATCTCCTATGGTTTGGCCTCAAAGAACTTATCCCCTGTCATTTAGATATAGGCAAAGACCCTCCACATAATTTTGGCAGTTTTACTTTACATCCCTACTTCCTTCCAAATTAATAGAATGTGGGATTAAGCCCATATGTTGAGAGTTCGCTTGAAAAAAAGAATTTAAGTCAAAATAAATTTTTCGGTAAATGGACATTTATAGCCTTAACTTCATTTTCTTTCTCCTAACTACTGCAACACTAACCCAACTACATGTTCTTCCTCCTAACTACTGACTAAGTAGCACAGACATAGACGCAAGACACAATATAGACACGCCAACACGACGATTTTCAATAAATGTAGGATACAATATGCTTGGGACACGTTAAAAAATTATATTTTTATAAATCTATTATAACATATGAATAGTTTATTTAAACATAATGAAAAGAAGGCAACATAATAGTGATTAAAATTAAAAAGTCATATATTTCATAATTTAAATATCAAGATATCATTCATGTAACAATTGCATATAGAAAATACAAGGCAATTGTGGAGCATTGAAATACACATGATGTATTTGTCTAATAAATGTTTCAAAACATATTTAAGAGTGCACAAGTTGTATTCTGAAGAATGCGGAACATTATGAAGAGATTCATCCCATGGGTCATGTTTGGAGGGTTAAAGAAGTGTTCCCAAAGTGTTTGTAAAGTGTTAAATATTATGAATTTAAAGTTTTAATTAAGACATTTTGAATAAGTTTCGGACATGCTTATAGGAGTGTCCGCAGAATGTCAATGTCCGACATGAGTGTTTAATACGACACGCTTCCTCCATAGAATTTTTGTTCTTCTTAGACTACTAAAAACCCCAATCTTACACCACCAACCACCTACCTTGTTACCACCAGCTCCTCCCCCTACCAGCCTCGTATTTAGTGGAGTTTGCAATTTTGACACCACTATTTCATGTTTTTTATGCTAAAATTACCATCACTAATCCCATACCCGGAACAACAGAAACAGTGATTATAATATCTAGCACACCTAATCAAGCCCATGTTGCACAGAATATTATTAAAAAATTTGTAATTAATGAGACATAAGTTCCTTGACCTGTGGTGTTGAAATAAAGCTCCGTAGCATCTTGTTTTATGTGGCCATAACAATCAAAAGTATTATTTTCATCAATGGTGTTGACGTTTGGCATGCACTTTGCCGATAGTTTCCTTGATTACTTAAATAATTATGTAGTTATTACAAGCAATAATGTAATATACGAAACCTAATATGTGTTGTTTAAAACTGGCTACCTCAGCTGAAAAGCATAGTGGCTGGCGAATGTTGAACTTCTTAATTTGTGTTGTTCAAATTCTTGCCATTACTTATGTGCATACTTGTATACATGTATATATACATGCACAATGTATATATGTTTGTGTATTTATATATTATAATGTTAGATTAAATTAGAAATTAAGTTAAAAAATTAGAAATTAGGGGATTATCTATGGTTTGTTGTAACTTCCTTATAGTATAAGAACAAAAAATAGAGTGTATTTGGACAAAAGTGGAGTGGGAATAGCTGCACCCTTACTCTATTAGACGATTATGAATAATGATTTTTCATTTTGCTTGAGCGAAGCTTTCATTAGATCTAAAGGTTGATGTCTCATCTGATAATACAGTTTATCTCCGGATATCAATTATTATCTTAGCCAGCTTTCCATTTAAAAAAGAAAGAAAGAAAGAAAGAAAGAAAGAAAATACCTTGGTTGATCTGTTTTTATCTTTTATTTTTTAAAGTTTATTAAACTTTTTTGTTTGGCTTTTCGCAGTCTTCACTTGCAGCTGCCAGAGCAGACAATTTTTACTACCCCCCAGAATGGACCCCAAACCAGGTATGCTTGCGTAGTAGTTATGTACATATATATTTCTAAGTTTAGCTTTTAAGAGGCATGAATTCTCTAGATTTCTTACATCATTTTTCTTTTCAGGGTTCTTTGAACAAGTTCCATGGTCAACATGCTTTGAGGGAGAGAGCAAGAAAAATAGACCAGGGCATTTTGATTATAAGGTACTGAACCACACATTTGATCAAGTATGCGACTGTTTCATTGTATCTCAGAAAGACTGCTTGTCTTGTCGGAAGTATCTATATGTTTATCGTGATTTATTTAGATGTAGCTTTGTGACAACCTGAAGTGCTTACCTCTTCTTGGATGAGAGCCTTAGCACTCTCACAGCTGTATTAGAGGATCCTAATTATTTAACAGGTCGCATTTCTGGTTGAGGCAGCTGACATGTTGATGTTACATGTAACATACAATGTCAAAAATGCATTTTACTAATTTTATATCAATTATACTGCAATAAATACATATAATTATAGTCTTAAATACAACTATATAAGAAGTGCCCCGATGGAAGTATTGGACACATATCACACATCCTTGTCCAAGTGTCGGGGGTTCAACATGGGTATTTGATTTATTTTGAAGAGTCCATGTAACATAGATTTGTAGCCTTTCTACTTCAAGACTGGGAATCAACATATTGGTGAGATTGTAGTTTTTACAAATTTAAATTTGTTTCATCTGACCATTAGTCTGTTCATTTAATATTTTATGTTTCATCTTTGGTGATAATAATTCTGAAGATGTAAAAGAAAAAAGTTAATATTTTCCACTAGCAGTGATTGGAAGATAATTAAAAATTATTGTTCATTGTAAATCATCCTTGTGAGATTCTAACATTAAAATTTACCCATCCCTATTATTCGAGTTAGATTTATAATACTACAGCCTCATTTGGGAACAGGCTTTTTTAGTAACTTTTTGACTTTTTGGCTAAAATATAATGTAAAAAAAATTAGTACGTTTGGGATGACTTTTTGGTTTTTTTAACGAGAAGATGTGTAAAAAGTAGAGAGAAAATGGAATCTTTGATTTTTTGGTATAGGTTTGTTGGCTTTTTGGTTATTTTAGTGACTTTTTGACTTTTTGGCTAAAATCACCACTTGCTAAACGAGGCCAAAATACTGTTTCTTACATGTTTTGTTATACGCAATGTCCTTTACAATAGCATGGGGCATCCTACTGGTGTCAATGATGTTGTGGACTATTTGAAACCTTGATTCAAGAGTACTTGCATATTTTTTGAAGATCTAGTGTGTGAAACACAATTGAGAAATACTACTTTTATGTCCAGAGCTAATTAACTATTTGGGTCATACTATGTGAGAGATTAATTTAGAAAAATCCATTTTTGTCTATTTTGTTGGTTCATAATATACATATATATAACTCTCTAACGAAGTGTTAGGTTTGAGATAATAATTATATCTTTCAAAATGGTTATGTTTCCCATATGCATTCACTTGCTCTACAACTTAGCACTTATATACAATCAATAGTTCAGTTTATCTGTGGAATTCCCTGTGAGAAACATTTACCATTGTGTGAGCTTCATTTGAAATGGCTAGTTGCTAATTATCATTTGCTTCCTTTTTAGGTTTGAAATGCCTTACAATATTTGGTGTGGTGGATGCAATTCTATGATTGCGAAAGGTGTGAGGTTCAATGCAGAGAAGAAGCAAGTGGGGAATTATTATTCTACGAAGGTAAGCTGTTCTTGATAACAATTGGGTAACTGTCTCTTCTATGTGGCACTGTTGGAGCTAAAAGTATTTCAAGGTCTATTCTTTTACTTTTTTTTTGTGTGATAATGTCAAGGTCTATTCTTTTGCAATATTGTTAAGGTGGCACATATGGGGTATGAACAAACCTGCTGATGGATATATGGGCACGCACACAAATTCTAGGGGGGAGGAAGATCATAGGCCATGTAGAAAGAGCTTTCAATGCCAGTTAATTCTGAATAAATTATTGGGTTTACTATGTTACATGGACTCAATTACAGGTGTCAGGTGCAAGTGTGTATCTAGAAATCAGACCTATTAAATCTTAAATTTAAGTGTAGACAGATTCATTTATAAAAGGTTCATATTTTTATAATTTCAATACATTATTTGTGATAAAATGGTGTTATATGTGACATATAGTGTCAAAAAGGCATTTTACTCATTTTATAGCAATTATACAACAATATATACATAATTGTAGTGTTAAATACAAATATGTAAGAAGTGCTTGATGGAAAGTATCAGACACATCTCACACCCTTGTCTATGTGTCGGGTGTCTGACATGGGTATTTGATTTATTTTGAACATATCAGCATGATCAAAAACATGATATTGGACATTAAAGAATCTCTCTCTCTCTCTCTCTCTCTCTCTCTCTCTCTCTCTCTCTGCGTTTCACAAGTGGTTTTGGCTAGTGACTTTAGTATTTTTCTCAGATTAATTGGCTAGCAGGTTGTGCCACAATAGAATATTTTAGTTTCAGATGCTGTTTCTATTGATGTCGCACAATATTTGTCATGTTATCAGTATGAAGCTCTGCTAACTCCCGAGTCATTTCCTGTTCTTGATGAAGTTGTGTTCTTCATTAACTGCTAATATCTACTCTATTTTTTTTCCTCTTTCAGATATGGAGTTTTTCCATGAAGTCTGCATGCTGTAAGCATGAGATTGTTATTCAGACAGATCCCAAAAATTGTGAGTATGTGATCATTAGCGGGGCGCAAAAAAAGACCGAGGATTATGATGTTGAGGATGCAGAAACCTTTGCACTTCCTGCTGATGAAGGTACTTTTGATTGTTAATATTAAAGAATATATGGATGTTAGATGGTCTCGTGGATACAGAGTGTGTTCATTATCTTGACCGATATTTTTTAACAAATTTATTAGGTTTAATTTTAGTGTTATTTGTTTTTTTCTTTCCCTGATTATTATGTCTCCTATTTAGATGTTATGTAAATGTTCTAACATTTTTTAATTTTCCAGAAAGAGGTAAGCTTGCAGACCCCTTTTACCGCCTTGAACACCAGGAAGAGGATCTGCAAAAGAAGAAAGAAGCTGAGCCGGTATTAGTGCGTCTTCAGCGAGTATCTGACTCCAGACATTCTGATGATTATGCCCTCAACAAGGCTCTCCGTGCCCAACTTAGGGTACTATCATCGAGTTTATTTTAATTTATCATTATCATCCCTCCCTGATGTCTGATGTTCTCATCAATTTCCCATTTCCTCAGAATCAAAAGAAAAGAGTTGCCGAAGAAGAGCTTACTTCCAGGAAAAAAGGCCTTGGCATAAGACTACTTCCCTTGTCCGAAGAAGACACTGCAACTGCTGCACGTGTGAAGTTCTCTTCCAAGTTCGATAGAAATAGGAAAGAGAAGCGAGCATTGATTAATGCCACGTCTATTTTTCCTGGGGCATCGGGCTCTTCCACGTCTAATGCAAGAAGGCTGGAGCTAGAGTCCAAGAGAAGAAAAATTAAGACATCGTCAGCATCCAAACTACTGGTAGGGGGTTTTAAGCCATCATCGTGGTCGGCGTGTCCTGTTTCCTCTGGCAGACACAAGAGGACTTAATATTGCCATTAGACAATGTCAGTTGTGAGTTTCCTACAAATCTTATAATGTTATATTTCAGGATAGGATTTATGACAACTAGGTGACTTTTGAGGGTATATATAAATGTGGATTGTGCTTGTGTTTGACCTATTGACATTGGTGCCAAAGACTGTATGTGTATATCAAAAATGCTACAGATCACGAAACGAGAAATGTTTCACGAAAACAGTGCCGAAGCTGTGGCCGACTGACTGGAAAAGCTTAGGATCTGGCTGACCGGCATCAGCTTCAAGACTATTTAGTGAAATTTTGTTTGTGGTCCGTAGCATTGCTGTGTGTACATTTGTATGACCCTTGTGAGGATTTGGAAAGCAACTGCTTGTACACATATTTCTTTTATTGTGTTTGCTTAATGTTGTTTTGCTTTGTTTTTTTTGGTTTCTCCATTTCTTTCTCTTTCCTTATATGTTACATCTTTCATTTTCAAGTATATGATTTGGTTTCAATTCATTATTAAGAGAAAGGGGAAGACAAAGTTGAACAGTTAAAAATGTACTACGGTTTATGAAGGCAGATTGGGGTTGCTAAAGCCATATCAAACTACCATGTTTGGTCCAAAGATTAAGACTTTGAATCATGGATTTAGGTAGAGATTTGAGTAAAAATTCATTTACATCTCTCTCTCTCTCTCTCTCTCTCTCTTTCAAATTCATATTCAAAATATTTTAAATCTTTAGATTTTCCCATTCAGATTAGTAGGGTGCTCAATTTTTTGAATTTATTTGAAATATCAGTTTGTGCAAATAGACCAACTGTCAAAAGGTTTATGGGATTATTAAAGTTGAATCAACATTGTCATATCTGTGAAATTTTTGTTACCTCATTTGTTAAGGGTAACACATGAATAATAATCATATAATATTTTAGATTATTGAATAATTACCCGACTTTGTGGTATTACGGCACCTGATATTGATTTTATTTATTTATTATTAGTAGTAGTATATATATACGCATTGTTTTATGAAAAAAGAAAAACAAGAACTTTATTCATATAAAAAATGAAAATTTGCCTATAAACTCCATCTCGAAGTATGGTAATCCAGTTAGTCTCGAGTTTTCTTATAGACCAATTAGTCTCATTGATTTTGGAAAGAAATATTTAATATATTATTTAAAAATTGAATATACGGTTATACTCTTTTGTGTGTGTTATAGAAAGATAAGATACATAATCTATAATAATCAAATTTGTAACGAATTTTTATATGGGAATATTTTTTATTTGGGATGACTTGAGATATGAAAATTTTCAAATATTCCAAAAGGATGTGAGATTGTTCAAATATTTTAAAAGGAGTACAAAAACTTCTTAGTACGGTTTGAGTAAATGTATAATTTCAATCTATAACACTCCAATATAACAAACTCTCAAAAAAACTCTTTATTATACTTTTTCCAAACATAACACTCTAATGTAACACTTTAAAAATAAAAAAATAAAAATAAAAACTCTTTAGTGTAGCACTCCAATGTAACACACAAAAAAAAAAAATTTAATATTCCAATGTAACACTCAAAAAAAAAAATTTGCGGAATTCTTTAGACCATTCCAAAACGAGTACAAAAATTCCTTAGTAAGCTTTGGGTAAATGTATAATTTCAAACTGTGAGTGTTATGTTTGGAAAAAGTACACTAGATAGTTTTTTAATATTTTTATGTGTGTTACATTGGAGTGTAACGCTTGAGATTGCATTGATTGAAGTGTTAGGTTTAGAAAAAATACATTCAGAAGGTTTTTTGTGTATTACATAGAAGTGTTATGTTTGGGAGAAGTTCGGAGTGTTACATTGCTATGTTTGGAAAAAGTAAATTAAGGAATTTTTTAGTATGTTATATTGAAGTGTTACATTATTAAAATGTTATACTGGAGTGTTACGTTCTTATTCGTAATGTGGGATTTGTTCCAGAATAATAAAGAAAAATCCAAAACCTCTATAGTGCGGATTATCCAAATGTGTAATTTCACATTTGGAGAAACACACTTTCATTCCTTAAAAATTAAACCCAAATATGGAAGTGACTACCCTTTTGTATAATTTTCACTTTAATAGGACCTTGAGTTCATAAGGAAAAAAAAAGATTAAATAATTTACAAAATCATATTTTGAAATTTATTAGTGCTTCATCCATAAAAAATTCATACAAAAAAAACTTGATATATCAATATCATTCTTATAAATATATTCACTTTTATTGTTATTTTATTTTTTAAATAAAAAATCTATACTGTGCCACGTGATTCTGCACATCAATACTCCTTCATGAAATGTTTAAGGTCCCTTCGTTTACAATGCATTACAACTAATTGTACTCGAATCAAATGAGCATGCTATCACTCATGCTCTTTAATTGCTAAAACATGCTTTTACATATATCATGTGGTTGGCTTATTAGAAAAGTTGAGCTCCCTACAACACTGCAATAATATACAAGAAATTATTATGATTGAAACAACAAATTTAAAAAAAATAATAATAATAATAATAATAATTAACCTTGAAGTTAGCCTGGCATGCATGGTATATATATATACTATTGCACTGGTTCTTGAATGTGTTCATAAAATATTATCTCCAAAAGTACATTTGTGATGATAATAACTGAGGCCATTAAAGTTCAATTCATGCTTTGCATACATTATTAGGACTTCACTTTCGGCTACCAAAGCAAAAATAAATAAATAAATTTAAATAAATATAACTAGATAGACCATATTTGCAAATGATTGAATCCAATGCATGGCACTGTGTCCACATTGACAAACACACTTGTTGGAAGCTTTGTTATATATATATATATATATGCTCTCTTTATTTGACTCCACAGCTCATCAGATCAATCGAAAGTCCTCTTTCTATATATATCTACATAGATAGATTTTTAACATACATGCTTATCAATGCTCTTGATTAGGACATTTTGAATCCTATGGAATTTTGGGTGAAAGAAAAAAAGCTGAGGTTGAAAGACATCCTCTTATTGAATGATTGTAACTGAACCCTATTTTACTTTCCGAAAGGCACCAAATTTTGCATGGTTTGAGAGCCTGGGAATGAGATAGTTACTCAACTCATGCTCCCAGTCCTAGTCCACCCATTTGTTTATTTTTTAACCAGGTATCTGAGTTAATTTGTGCACAACTCAACTAAAACATGTACTTGCTTAAGCTAACATGAGATCTTCTATCTTCTATCTTCAAATCTCTTTATTATGATATACTAGTATTCTAAATTATTATACTAGATTATGCTTCCAGATTTTTATATCTCAATATATTCACATAATCTATAATAAATTCCTGAAATTTTCACTGAAGGGTAATTTTTCCTTTTTTTTTTAAGGGACCAATTCTCTCTAGTAGGGAAAGAGAAAACTGGACTAGTCATGCATGTTTGGCTAAGTGGACTCATTACAAGACCTATTATAGTGGCATGAATTATTTATTTTTTAAGATTTTTATGTGCATAATATTTATTAAAAAAATAGATTGATTTGATTATTATAATCCCGTGATTGTATCATATATGTTTTCAAATAAATAGATGAGAAATGTAATTTTGAACACAGATCATTCCTTTTTTTTTTAACAAAAATAATAAAAATCGTATGACTATTGAATCAATGAACTATAATCAACCACGTCAATGAACTACAATCAACTCACGCAGACAGATAAGCACCTTTCATGTTAATACTGTGGTGAAATAAACTTGCTACTTTAGTGTTTAATTTTTTTTTTCTTTTCAAATTGTGTTTTGAAAAACTATTTGAATTTGATAAGTAAATTTAAAATGACTTGAGCTTGGTAAAAAAGAGTAGTCTTAATTAGTTTTTTTTTTTTTTTGGATCGAGGTAGTCTTAATTAGCTGCTTAGAGAGAATCCATCAATTTGTTCAACACACAAAAAAAAAAAAAAAAAAAAAAAAAAAAAAAAAGAGAGAGAGAGAGAGAGAATCCATCAATGAAACCCCTGAAGGTATGTTTGGTAGAGAGAGAGAGAGAGAGAGTCTCAAAGTTGTGCAATAAAGTCACAGTTGTGTTGGTGTGTGTGTTGGTTCAGGAGTTGTCAAAGTATAAACTGAAAGCGACCTGTGGAAAACCTTTATCAATCCACAGACATAGAGGCTTTTTTCACAGTGAATATGAACAAATATTTATAATTCTTTTATGGAAAGAAAGAAGCTAATCTTTTTTCCCACCCCTCTTCATGACTTGGCAAAAGTTAGGTGTTTGAATAGTTTTTCATGGTTAATGTGTATAAAATAAAGTCAAGAAGTTTGTCTTTAAAGCATTTCTTTTCTTAATTGCAGCATGCTTTTTTTTTTTTTTTTCGTAAGAGTAACATGACCATCTTACGTGGTCTCATCTGCTAATAAAATATTATAACTAAAATTATTTTTTGTTAATTTGATCATATAAGTTTAATTTATTATCATGTGAATTTATTTATTTATTAGTAATATTGACACATGATATTAGCACAATATGAGTAGGAATGAATTTAAGGAGACGGCTAGTGCAACCAATTCTCTCTTAGCTTTGAAAATTCCTATGTTAACTATGTAATAATATTAGCTAAGAATATTTTCAAATTAATCAACCCTTATTTATTTTTAAATATTAGTATTATAGGTTTTAGTGTAAGAAACTTTAGTTACATATATATATTCGTTGTTAAGGGTAGAATTTTGCATATGTTTTTATGTGATGAATCATGAATAGTGATGAAAGTATAGCTCAAACCAAGACCCAGCAGCAACAGCTCAAACAGTCCAAGCTCAGCAGCAGTTTAAACAGACTATGTTTCCATTCAGAGCTCAAACTTCATCATCCACATCCACGTGTGAGAAGCTACAAGCTGAGTCCAGTATAATCATTCCATATCCATTATAATATATGTCTGATATTATTGTAACAGAATTTAGTTAGAGTTAGTGTGATTAGTTAGAGTTAACTCATCATAGTTAGTCTTAAGTAAAAAAGGTTAGGTTGTTGTATAAATACTATACATTGATCTGTAAAACTAATAAAAGAAATGAGGTTTCAAATCTTCTTTATGGTATCAGAGCCTATACTGCTCTCACGAGCTTGAAGATCCATCAATGGCGACCTTGCCTTCTTTTCCTCAGCTTCTTTCAAATCTTTCACTTCTTATCTCCAATCTAAATTCTTTTGTTACTGTTAAGCTTGATTATTCCAATTTCATTGTTTGGAAAAATCAATTTCACAACATTCTTTGAGCTACTGGTTTGCTCTGTTATGTTGATGGTTCAACTACACCTCATTCTCAATACATCAGAGAGTTACCGAATGATGAATATACTCAATGAATGCTCATTGATTCGCATCTTCTGAGCTGTATTACAGCCACATTATCCTCAGCAATCTTCACCACAGTTTTTCATTACAAGACTAGTCATGAAACCTGGAGCATACTTGAGAAACGATTTACTTCTCTCTCAAGGTCTCATATTCATCAACTCAAGAACAAGCTTCATAATGTTGTGAAAACATCATGTTCAATGGAAGAATATATTTCTCAGATTAAAGCTCTATCTGATCAGTTGGCTATGGTTGTTTCACCAGTTGAAGACGAAGATCTTATTCTTCTCACATTGAATGGCCTTCCTGCTGAATACAATGCTTTTAAAACCACAATTCGAGCAAGACCTGAGTCCATCTCCATGGAAAATCTGTCATCACTGCTCTGTTCAGAGGAAATTCATGTAGAGTCAGTTTCTAAACAAAATTCTTTTGATCTGCATGTGGCTTATTCGGCTGCATATCAAGGTTATCCTCAGAAACATTCTTCTCAATCTTCAGGATTTCGCAATTCTTTCTCTGGTCAATCTCAATTTAGTAGAGAAAACAGATCTAGTGGTAGATATTTCCAAAAAAGAAGAAGAGGTCGATCTGGTTATCACACTTCTAATAATAATTCATCTAGTTATCACACTTCTAACAACAACTCCTCTGTGGTTTGTCAAATTTGTGGCAAACACAATCATGTTGCTCTCAACTGCTGGTACCGAATGGATACTTCCTATCAGTCTGCCAACACTAAGACCTCTCCTATTTCATTTAAGTTTCAGAATAAGGCCTACATTGCCTCTATCTCTTCTTCATAAGACAATTGGTTTTTAGATTCTGCAGCCACTAGCCATGTCACTCATGGTCTGCAAAATTTACAGTCCTATCAGCCATATCAAGGTTCAGATCAGGTCATGGTTGGAGATGGTAATGCCTTGCCTATTCAACATAAAGGAACTGGTATTTTACTAACTCCTTCTCGAAATTTCACTCTTACACAGCTTCTTTATGTTCCTAAAATCTCTGCAAATCTCATTTCAGTTCATCAATTTGTGTCTGATAATCACTGTTCTATTACTTTTGATTCTTCTGGTTTTGTGATCCAAGACAAGAGTAATAAAACTATTCTCTATAGAGGTACTAGTTCTTATGGCCTCTATCATCTTCCAGCTGTTCTTCCTAGATCTTTCTCTCATCAAGTTTGCCTCAACACCACTACTGCTCTTTCTACTTAGCATGCTAGCTTAGGCCATCCTTCTTTGCATAAAATGCAACTGATTTGTAATAAACTGAAATTACCTAAGATTGTTTCTAGTTCTTCATTTCCTTGTAAGCATTGTTGTATGGCCAAAAGCCATTGATTGCCCTTTAGTTTGTCAACTACTTCTGTTAATAAACCATTGACCCTTATTCATAGTGATGTATGGGGACCATTTCACTCTTCTTCTTCCATTAAATACTATGTTTTGTTTATTGATGATTTTAGCAAGTTTACATGGCTTTATCCTTTACATTTTAAAAGTGAAGTTTTTGCAAAATTCATTGAATTCAAAGCTTTTGTTGAAAATCAGTTCACTGTTAAATTGAAAATTCTTCGCACTGATAATGGCACTGAATATCTGGGTCTTAAGTTTCAAGAATTTCTTCGCACCCATGGCATTGATCATCAATTGTCTTGTCCCTATACACCACCACAAAATGGTGTTGCCGAAAGGAAACACAAACATATCATAGACACTACTATTGCTTTGCTTCAACAGTCTGGTGTCCCTCTTGCTTATTGGTTTGACACTGTTGCCACTTCTGTTTACCTTATTAATCGTATGCCCAGCTCTAAGCTTCGAAACCAGTCTCATTTTGCACTTTTGTTTCACCAATTACCTGACTATCATTTTCTTAAACCATTTGGTTGTCTGTGTTTCCCTTGGCTCAAGCCATATGTTCATTACAAGTTTCAGCCCCGTTCTATTGCTTGTGTATTTCTTGGCTACATACCTTCAGTCAAATGGTATAGGTGTCTTGACTCAAGCACTGGTCGTATTTATGTTTCTAGGCATGTTGTTTTCCATAAGCAAACTTTCCCTTTAGCTGCCTCATCTGTGCATGTTCCTTCTCCTTCACTGTCTCATTATCAGTCTTTCTTTTGGCCATCTTGTTCTCATTCCACACCAGTTGTTCCTACTACTTCTCCATCCTCCTCATCAGTTATTCCTCCACTGTCTCCATCATCTCCAGTACTTTCCGCTTCTGCTTCTTCTTCTTTACCTCATTCTTCTTTACCTGCTATTCCTATTGATTCTTTGGTTGTTGATCTTCAGTCCTATTCTCTTCATTCTTCTTCTATTCCTGCTCCTATTGTTCCTTATCTTAATCTTCATCCAATGGTTACTCGATCTAAGGCAGCTCGTCTCACTTTGTCTGTCATTACTTCTACTGATTCTGAACCTTGTTCATATAAAAAGGCTGCACTGTCTTCTGCCTGAACCAAGGCTATGAATGAAGAGTTTACAGCTTTTCAACAATAGTCCACCTAGACTTTGGTTCCTCTGCCTCCCACCAAACAGGCTATTGGATATAAGTGGGTATTTCGTCTCAAATGCAATTCTGATGGTACAATTGCTCGACATAAAGCTCGTCTTGTGGCCAAAGGGTATCTCCAAGAAGAAGGTTTAGACTATCATGAGACATTCAGTCCAGTTGCTAAACAACCCACTATTCACATTTTGCTTTGCTTGGCACTTCATTTCAGTTGGCCTATTAAACAACTTGACATCTCAAATGCATTCTTGCATAGTATCTTGGATGAAGAAGTTTATATGACCTAACCTCAAGGTTTTGTTGACAAATCTAAGCGTCAGTTTGTCTACAAGTTGACTAAAGCCTTGTATGGTCTTAAACAAGCACCCCGTGCTTGGTATTCTACATTTTCTAACTATCTTCTTACCAATGGGTTTGTTGTTAGTTCATTTGATTCCTCTCTGTTTATTCAACACACTGCTACTACCATAACTTTGTTGCTAGCGTATGTTGATGATATCCGAGTCACTAGAAGTGATTCAGCCCATATTGTCTCTCTCATTACTCATTTGCACACTGTATTTTCTATGAAAGAATTGGGTCTCATCAATTATTTCTTGGGTGTCTCTGTTACTCTCTCTGACTCTGGCTATTTTCTTTCTCAAACTAAGTATGCCTTGGAAATTCTTGCTAAAGCTGGAATGTCTGATTGTAAGCCAGCACCTTCTCCCATGTCTGTCAAGCCTTATTCACTGTTTTCTCCTACTGTGGCTTATTCTAATCCTTCCCTCTATCGCAGTATTGTTGGTGTTTTTCAGTATTTGACCATTACTCGACCAGATATCTCTTTTGTTGTTAATCATGCTTGCCAAACTATGCATTCTCTTTCTGAGGCTAACTTTTGCGTCTGTCAAACACTTACTGCGATTTCTCAAAGGTACCATTCATTAAGGCCTGTCATTTACTCCTGGACCTCTTGAGCTTCATGCCTTCTCTGATTTAGATTGGGCTGGGAGTGTTAGTGATCGTTGCTCTACTACTGGCTACTATGTCCTTTTAGGTCCTAACCTTATCTCTTGGTCTGCCAAGAAGCAACCTACAGTCTCTTGTTCTTCCACCGAGGCTGAGTATCAAGCTCTCGCCCAAGCAGCAGCTAAGTTGAGTTGGCTTCAAATGGTTCTCACTGATTTACACAGAGCTCATCCATGTCTAATCCTTTGGTGTGATAACTTGTCTGCAATTTCCTTGAGCTCCAATCCTGTGTTCCATTCTCGATATAAACACATTGCTGTTGATTATCATTATATCCGAGAACGAGTTGCCTCCAAACAAATCTTTGTCAAGCTTGTTGTCTCCTCTGATCAGCTTGCTGATCTTTTTACAAAGGCTTTACCAGTTTCTCGGTTTCACTTTCTTCATGACAAGCTCATGGTACTTTCTTTCCCTAGCTTGCAGTTAGGTGATGAAAGTATAGCTCAAACCAAGACCCAGCAGCAACAGCTCAAACAACCCAAGGCTCAGCAACAGTTCAAACAGACTATGTTTCCATTCAGAGCTCAGACTTCATCATCCACATCCACGTGTGAGAAGTTACAAGCTGAGTCCAGTGCAATCATTCCATATCCATTATAATATTTGTATGATATTGTTGTAACAGAATTAGTTAGAAGTTAGTTAGAGTTAGTGTGATTAATAATTTCATTGTTTTTATTACCATTTTAGATCACGGATATCTTTTACTATTTTATTACCATTATTTGAAAAGAAAAAATATTAATAATTATTCAAACAGATGATGATACAAAATTATAACAAAAAAAATTAGTGATATGTTATATTTTTTTTTATAAAATAAAAAAAGGGTACATATAAACAAATTTCTTTTTATTTTTTATCCTTAGGCATAAAACAATGTGTGTCACTTGTATTTATTACTTTGGTCTCCATCACCTTTGTATCTTAGTGGTAAGCAAATCGAGTAAAAAATCTTTTTAAGAATAACATTTTACTTTTTCTTTTTTTCTTTTTTTGAAAATATAATATAAGCACAACTTGAATAATTATTTGAAGTAAAGTGATTAGTTGCAACTTGAATAAAACTTCCAATACTTAATACAACTAACTACCTTTTGGCTAAGAGTATAAACTTTTAATAAGAGTATAAAATATAACTATATTGTACCAAAACACATGAAAAGGTGATCTGATCCCATATATTTTAAGCCAAGAGCCCATAAATTGCTTCCTAGCAAGTATTATAATTTATATAAGCACTTATGAGTAGGGACAAAACGTCATGACAGCGTGGGATTGATGTCATAATAAACCCCACAAACTATAAGGGCTTCTTGTGTTGTGGTGTTATGGGTAGTGGTGGTGCAGCTATCATCAAGTCTTTGAATATGAGATTAAAATAACACAAACACAATAGAGTACTATATGTATATATATGGTATTAAAATAAATAAATAAAAAATAAAATTTTAAAAATGTTGAAAAGAATGGGGACCACAGTAGAGCCATGCGTGTGACCACCAAAAGGGGTCCAAAAGACCTTTCTCTATAAGCTACCATGCCCTAAAGTAAAATAAAAAAAAAATAAAATAAAATAAAATAAAAAATAGAATAGTAGCGAGAGACAGATGGATCAGAATGAACAGCGCTCAGCTATACATAGTCTGATCTGATCATGGAGGGGTTGAAAGGCAAAAACATATGGTGGTCTTGAAGAGCAAGTATATGTGTTGTTATGATTTAATTTTTATTAGTTAATTAAAATAGTAGAATTCAATATTTTTATGATGAATGTTAGGAAATAACTGGACAAGTGTTATTCTATGAATAGCGTGAAGTATTACTCTAAGACTACCAAAATAACTTCGAGGTTGAAAGGGGGTCACTTTATACCAAAGAAAGTGTAGGAGAATCATAGGAGAAAATGAAATTTATCCAATACATTGATAGTGTACATTGAGATAGGTGAATGTCTCTCGTCCCTATACTCTATACGCTTTCATATTCTATTTTATGGGTCTTATTCTGAGCTCACAGCGATGATCTGAACCGTTAACTCATTACTCCAACAATAAAGATAAATTGTGCAAAAAATTAATTTCATCAAATATCATCAAACGTGTGAACTCAACCTTATTCTAAGCTCACAATGATAATCTGAACCCTTAACTCGTTGGCCTAACAGTAAAGATGAATTGTGCAAAAAATTAATTTTATCAAATATCATTAGACACATGAACAAATAACAAAAACTCAACCAAATAGAGAGGTGTTTGGGTGTATATGAATGATGATCATGGTGCAAGGTAAGACGGTGAAGGATGGAGATATATGAGGGTGATGAAGGTAGAGAAGTGGAGGTTGGGGGCAAATAGAAGGGTAAAGAAGCAATGAAAGTTTTAGGGTGAATTTAAAGAGAAAAAAGAGGTGGGAATTTAACTTTGGGGTTCAAATTTTGAGTTTTGGGTCTTAAAATTGAATAAAATTTGATTTGGGGAGTAAATTAAGAAAAATTATAAATTTTTAAGACCAAATTGAGGAAAAAAAAATATTTTGAGAGTCAAAGTGAAAATTTGTGAAACTTCAAAGAATAAAGTGTAATTTATCCATTTTGCCACGTAATGCCACAAACCGTCCACGTAGCATTTTTTGTCCAAAATTGGACCCAAGTTAATTTTGAGGGTAAATTAAATATTAAAAAAATTAAAATAAAAAACTACAAACGTTAGAGGCTATAGTAAAAATAAAAATTGACAAAAAAAAAAAAAAAACTTTGAAAATCAAAGTAAAAAAATTATGAAACTTAAAAAGGATAAAGTATAATTTATGTCCGAAACAATAGCACGGTGGTTGTTCTACCTCACACACGTTATCATTATGGTGCTTACCGCTCTAATAGTGTATTATGCTCTATCATTGACAATAATTTTTTTTTTTTTAAATTTATCTCAAATGTTGTACTACTTTTCATGGCAAATTATATCAATGCCAAACCCAAACTTTTATATTTGATACAAAATTTAGTATGAGAACTTCTTTCTATTTTATATTTAACTCTTGTAAAATAGGATTATTATTTTCAAAATATGATATTTTAATATTGTAAAATATCAAAATTTAGTTTGGTGATTTACTTTTGGCATCCTAATTTTTTTCAATCGTGTAATTTGCTTCCAGCTTGTCAAGGCCATTCAACCAAAACTTTTCTCCCACTCTCGATAAGTTATTTTGTACCCATAGGACATGGCCAAGCAGTGCTACCATAAGATAATTGTGATTGGTGCATAATGGCAATTGGGAGCGACATGAAAGTTTGTTATTAGTTCGTAACATGGGTATATAATAGGAATAGTAACTCAAAGCTTGTTAGTTATGCTTGCATGGTTGGCAATAGTTGCTATGGTGACATGGAATGCCTCTAATTTAGGAGTAATTATATGTTTTTTAGAAATTTTGTGTTGGCGGTATAATAACTAATAGCAAGGGTCTTAATAATTATACAGTCTTAAAAAAATGATAGTAAAATTATATAACTTTATTGGATAAGCACACAGTCACGTAGTCTTCTTGACTCCTGATAATTTCTACTAATTTATGTACATTTTGGGTAACCATTTTGGTTAAATCATTCAATAATGTTAGGATCAATGACACAAACAAATATAAAAATGATAATAATAATAATAATAATTTATAAAAAAAAATTAGTGAAATATTCTTCTCCAACTTCGTGTAATAGAGGTCTAAGAATTTTTATTTATTTTTATTAGTTAAGGTCTTTCAATGAAATTTCTTTAGGATCATACTAGGGAAATTTTGAAATTTCTTTGTGAAATAAAAGAAATTTTTTTGTGCTGGGTCGAAATTTTTCTGAGCTAGATACGAATTTTTTAAATCAAATTTTCTCTATAAAAATGTTGAGGAATCCCAACTATTATGAAAATATTATATGTCAATTATTATATAAAATTTTAATATTAAAGACATTAAAAAAAATTCTCCTAATTTTCCTAATTTATAATGTAAGTTCGATTGTATAAAAGTAGAGAATTTGAATTATACATTTTTTTTTTAAAGTATTTTTTCTATAATTATTTATACGGCAATGCTACGTAACTCAAATTTTGTGGCTCAAAAGTGGCTCAAATGGCCAAAACGTCGTTTTGGCCATTTGAGCCACTTTTGAGCTATAAAATTTTAACTACGAGACATTTTTCTTATTTATATTTAATTTCTTAATTCAAACATTATTATAAACTACAACAATGCTCCAAAAGTATCCTCAAGCCCCCTAATCTAGTGTCCCTAAACCAGGAAGGGATGCCTCTGTTGTACAACAAGTGCCTAAATATAATCTATTCAATTCAAGAAGGTTGTAATTCTAAAAGGACTAATATATTCATAAATATATATAGAGTAATGTTAAAGATCTCAAAAAATTTATTAAAATTTGAGAAAATATTTGATAAAAATTTTGATAATTTTTTTAAAATTTATAATATTTTAGATATGTCTATACTATATATTAAATAAAAGGGAGTTTTTAACCTCCAAGACCTGTGGAAGCTTTAATATCCTAATTTGAATTTTCTAAATTTTTTATTTTTTATTTAAAACAAAAAACTCAGCATTTATTGATTTAGTCAAAATCTCTTTGATCAGCATTTATTAACTTTTTTCAATTCACATGTCTTTTCACATGCTTGTATTTATTGATTTAGTCAAAATCCCCTAATCAGCATTTAAAATCTCCTCATATAAATAATTATAGATACAATCCGTGTATAGTTATTGCAATATCATTTTTAACTTCTCTCATACACTATGGTTAGTGATAAGATTGTTAAATTATTTTTATAAAAAATTTAAAAAACATAATTTATATATTAAAAAAATTTTAAATAAATATAAATATTTATAATTATCGTGTGCATGGCATAGGTGATAGGTTAGTATATATATATATATATGTGGAAGTGAAATTGAGAGAGAGAGAGAGGAGGGGGTAGGGGAAAGGATGGAGTAGGTTCCAAGACACAATGATTACATGGAGGGTGTTGGGAGAAGGAGAAAGGGGGGTGGGGGGAGTGGAAATGGCTTGAGTAAACATGAGTGAGTATGGAAGGAAGAACGTGGGAACTTGACCCAGGTAGAGTCCAGTAGAATTACCCCCCAAAGGCCAAAGGAAAGCTTCCTACAAAAGCCCTTTTTATCATCATCATCATACACATTCACACATTTCTCTCTCTCTCTCTCTCTCTCTCCTCAATGCTTTAATATTCTTGTCATTCATTGGTCGGTCGACAATCTGTTCGTTGTGTGTTCACTGTGTTGTATTGTGTTTGTGTTTCCCCATCTATCTCTCTCTCTCTCCTCTCTCCTCTCTCCTCTCTCCTTCTGCCGCCTAGCACTAATAGAGCGTAATTATGCACTTGGAACCAATCGCAAAGCAACAAACATTTTAGATAGTGAATCCTGTTGTAATGTACTATTTTCATAAGTCTGGCAATCTATACTTATCACCTAGATTTTTTATGTAAATAATTATATAATGGAATTTATATAATATAAAATTTATCTATTAAATAAATTTCAATTATAAAATAATAATTTTAAGTCATTTTTTGTAATATTATTATCAACAATGATTCATTCCACTAATTTGGGAGCACTAATTGACCACTAATAAGGTGGAAATCCAAAAAAAAAAAAAAACACAAGAACAAAACATCCCATCATGTGAGACCCACACCACTTTAGAGCTATTAGTACTCCTCTTTTTAGTGGTCTTACACATTTTTCTATTATTATTTCATTATATCATCACACCATTGTTAAAAATCACTTCAATTAATCAAATAATTTTTTTTATTTAAATTCTTATTTTATAGTAATTATTATATCTATAATATACTCACAAGGGCCTGGCTTTTCTCCAGTTCGATCTGGGACTGGAGAGTGCTGTTAGGCCCGTGGGGTGCCTACCATGGGTCTCGTTTCGATAATTCAAACCGTTTAATATGTAGAACTCGTTGAGTACTATGTACTTGTAAAAAATCACGTTGATCGAACATCGATAGCTTCGTGATCAAATCAGTTTTATATAAAAAAAATGGACAGTGAAAAATAAAACGGTTGACCAAACACTGACCCAATGAGATAGCTATCGATATCTGATCAATGTGATTTTTTACAAGCATATAATACTCGACGAATTGTACACATTGAACGGTTCGGATTATCAAAACGAAACCTGTGTGGGCCCCACAGATCCAACAGTACCCTCCAGTTCGATCTGAGACTGGAGAAAACCCACTACCTACTCGCAATCAATTTAAATTATACATTGATTTTTTTGTTTTTCGTGTATATATAACATGGAAAAGTCTAATGATGTGCACCCCTATCCTATCACAAATTGATATAATTTTATCACAAAATATTATAATATTAACCATAAAATGCATAACATCGTCATAAATTAACATAATAAAAAATGTCATAATCAAGTTATAAACTTTTATAACATCAATAATAAAATTTTAAACATTTTATTACGTTAATTTGTGATGAAATTACGTATTTTGTGATTAACGTTACACCAATTTATAACAAGGTACATATGGTATACAAATCTAAGAAGGTGCACACTGTAGGCTTTCTGATATAGCATATATGAGTATTGTGTACAAAAGTATTAAATTGTTAATTATCAATTTATTTAAAATTATAAAATTATTAGTTACAAACTCATTTAAAAATTTAAGCAAAACAAGATAAATAACATTTTTATTTATATTATATTCTCCAAATGTTACCTCATGCGTGGCCTGTTTCTCTTACATAAGTAAGCCGATATACTAGTATTTTTTTTTTTTTTAAGAACAAATACATACAAGTATTGTAATTATGGAGTAGATAGTGAAATATAAATACGAAATTCATTGTTTGATTTAATACCATATTAAATTATTGAGTACCAACTCATTTAAAAATGTAAATTGTTAAAAATATAAATAATTTTGTTATCTGTATTATATTCTTAACATTAAGTAACAAATAAAAAAAGTTATTCTGGGTATGTATGGGAAATAGTTTTATTAGTGATTTTTTGACTTTTAACTAAAATATAAAGTGAAAAAACTAAAGTGTTTTAGAATGATTTTTTTACGTGCAAAAATTAAAAAGAAAATGGTTTTTTTTATAATTTTTTTATATAATTTTTTTGACTTTTTAACTTTTTTTAAGTAATATTTTAGCTAAAACCACTTGTCCCAAATGGATCCTCTATCTTGTATATAAATACTTTGAAATTTTGAAATTAATTTTAAATTATGTATTAGTTGGTAATTGTGTCAAGTATAATTTTAAACACTAAATACAAAATTTGAAACATATTAATAAAGAATTAAACTAGGTATAGCAATTTTTTTTAGATAAATTATAATACATCTTCTGAGATTTACTTAAAATACAAATTGCTTATTATAGTTTAAAAAATTAAAAATACCCCTTTATTAGAATTTTTTATTTAACACAATTAATTAAAAAATAAAATTCATAACTATTCTCTTATATAATATTAAAATTACTTCAATTATTAATTAAAATATATTTTTAATATTATTAAAAACTTTAATTAATTTAATAATTTATTAATAAAAAAATCATTTATTATAAAATTAAAATTTTCAAAAAGATCAAATGTAATTCTCTGAACTACGGAAGATAATTTCTATTTTAAACGGATCTCAAAAACGTACTTATAATTTATCTTATTTTCTAAATTTATACAGTAAAAAGATCCTTGAAAGCTACACAAATGGATTGTGAGAGAGTAATAAAAAGAATGCCGTAAGAAGAAAGGAAAGGTGACTTAACAGTACTATCCCTTACACACACACAGCATAGGAGAGAGAGAGAGACCTCTATATATTACTAGTGGGGAGGGATCAGGCAGACTATTAGGTCCCAAAACCAAACAAAACAAAATAAAAAGATACCCACAACACTACAGTGCGCAATACAGAGACAGAAAGCTATGTTCAAGGTATGATAAAAGAGATCATCAACCCACAAAGTATATCAATTGAGAGAGAGAGAGAGAGAGAAGGGGCCAAATAGCCAATACTCTTCATCACAAATCAAAGCAAAGGTCTGTCTTTACTTCCATTTCTGTTTCTTCCTTAGTTTTCTGATCCTTGGTTGTTGGTTGTCTTTATATTCTCACACCCTTTTCATCTTTATATGAAAGAAAGATTATATGATTAGGGAATAACCCTAAAGCCCTTCAAATCCAACCTTGTTTTGTAGATTCTTTCAGATATAAATATATATATAGAGAGAGAGAGAGAGGGAGAGAGAGGAAGAGATAGAGGAGAGAGATGATGTGTGGGAAAAAGGAAGAAGAACAAGGGGAATGTTCTCAAAGTATCCAAAACAACATACAAAGCTACCAACAACAATTACTTCTTCAACACCATCATCAGATGCAGCAACAACAACAACAACAACAACAACACAACACAAATGATTCATATATAGGAGGTAGGTCAGCAGGGATGATCTACCAAGAAGAAATCTCTCCAATCATACCATGGTCTTCTCTCCCACCGGGTCATTCCTTAAACCCGGTTCATTTCTCCTCGAACTCGGCCCGTGACCACGACCCATTTCTCTTCCCACCTCCACCGCCATCACCATATGGAGGTTTGTTTGTAAACAGGAGACCTCAGGGTCTGCAATTTGCATACGATGGTTCATCATCATCGGACCACCACCTCAGGCTCATATCGGACACGATTGGTACGGTGGTTCAGCCAGGCTGTTCAGCCCCGTTTGGGCTTCAAGCTGAAATAGGTAAGATGACTGCTCAAGAGATCATGGATGCTAAAGCTCTTGCTGCTTCTAAGAGCCACAGTGAAGCTGAGAGGAGGCGTAGAGAGAGAATCAACAACCACCTTGCTAAGCTCCGCAGCTTACTGCCAAGCACAACCAAAGTAAGTCAAAACCATATATATATCACCATTTTCAAACTATAAAACCAAAAAAGTCATATTATTTGCTATTAAAAAAAATAATTACAAAATCAGACACAACTCATGTGAAAGGTTTCAGTTCTTAACCTTTCGACATAGTTATATCCTCACCCATTATGGCATGTACTATTATGCATCTTAGTGTTTTTAATATTCTGATCGCATTACTTTTTTGGTAATTTAGAGACAAAAAGTCTTGTCTAGGATAAAATTTGTATCTCAGTGTCTTAATCGAATGAAAGAATTTTGGTCCACTAAACTAAACTTGATTGATTCATCATATACCTTTGGATTTGTATTATTTGCGATTTTAGGTTTAAAGATCTCTATACATTTTTATTAAGATTCTACTTAGATAGGTCATGGTGTGTAGATTACATATACTAGAAATATTTTTTGGTGGACTATGTAAGCAAGAATTTATTTAGAAAGAGGGACACAAACAAACTCAAAATGCATTGTCATTTTTAAGATGTGTCGATTCATTTTCTATTGTTTTTGATTAATTACTTGTTAAAAGTATTCGTTTGGTTTGATGTTATAGACTTGTGGTAGTTCCGAGGAGGAGAGAAGGGTACAAGCATTAATGTCGCTAGGTTGATATGATAAAGAGAAACCATGAACAGCTGAAAAGCTTCCATAGAAAATTCTTGCCGGAATTGCAGTCAAACTCAGAAGAGAATGAAAAGAAATAAAGACAGACAAACAAGCATTCTTGTCAGTCGCTACTCACCACTACAAATACATACCCCCCATGCCTACAAAACCCTATCTACCCATTATCAAAACTCAACTTTCTAGTTTGAATGAACAAGCTAGCTACAACAACTCTCTAAAACCCTTCTCTTCTTTTCACATAACACCAATCACTTTACCATGTAGTTGTCTTTAACGTGTTTTCAAAGTTTTTATTGTTCATAAAATACTACTAACTATAATTTCATATAAAAAATTATGATGTATATGTTATTTAAGGATTGACTTATAGTCACAATTTTACATAATAGAATTAATATATGTATTTATATTTGTGATACAATTGTATATTCATAGACAATATATTTACAAGTATATAATTGAATATCAATATCAAAAATTCAAAATTTCGATATATATTGATTGATATGATACATATGGACTTAGTTTGACTCTCTCTCTTTTTTTATGAATCTCATTCCTTATGTAAATTCATCTCTCCCTTTTCTTTATCATTATCTCCTATTTTGGTTTTAAATATTGCTTGTTATGTATCATATTATTTCTCATATTTTAAAATTTTGAACTTCTAATACTGTTATTCGTTAATATATATTAGTTCATACTATTTGATATTAACTGATGATATATATTGATACTGTTATTTAAGAGCATGACCCTACCTAACGCCATGTCAATGTCTGTGATTCAGACAGACAAAGCTTCATTGCTAGCTGAAGTAATACAACATGTGAAAGAGCTCAAACGCCAGACTTCTGTAATTGCCGAGACGAGCCCGGTCCCAACAGAAGTTGACGAGTTAACAGTCGATGCATCATCGGACGAGGACGGTCAGTTTGTGATCAAAGCTTCACTGTGTTGTGAGGACAGGTCTGATCTATTGCCTGATCTCATCAAGACATTGAAAGCTCTAAGACTGAGAACACTTAAAGCTGAGATCACAACACTCGGCGGACGAGTAAGGAATGTATTGTTCATTACCGGGGATGAAAACTCCAACAGTGGCGGCGAGTCTGGCGACGAACAACAACAACATCAGTACTCTATAAGTTCAATTGAAGAAGCACTTAAAGCAGTAATGGAGAAAACAAATGGGGATGAGTCTTCTTCAGGGAGTGTGAAGAGACAAAGAACCAACATGAATATCCTTGAACACAGGTCTCTTTAAATTTGCTTTGTCCCACTCACTTTTGTATGTGTTTTTTTTTTGGGTGTGTTTTGTGTATTTGGTGTGTGATTAGAAAAAGTCTAAGTGCACAGTTGACTTTCACAGAATAGGCTGTTGACGTGAGATAAAAAGATCGGTTTCGCAAGATCTGGGCGTCAAATGTGTGTGACTTATTTTGTGAATTTCATCAGTGTTCCAAATACTTTGGGTGTGATTTTGTATCTTCATCACTCGTGAAAGAAAGAATTGTTATCTACTCAAAAAAAATATATTTGAAAAAGTATTCACAATTATAATTATAATGTGTGGTATATGTGTAACTAACAACCCAAATGAGTATCATCTACACAATATGAATTTTAAATATTTTTTTTTTAATATATAGCATTTAGGAGAGAAAAAAAACTAGAGAGAGAGAGTGAGAATTAAATGTTTGTGGTTGAAGGATGACTCCAATTTTTAATTTTTTTTGGTGGGTGTTTGATTTGGTTTGGTGGGCAGAGGGAGAGAGAGAGAGAGTTTGTTAGAATGGAAATAAACAGTGAAGAGATCCTTTTCTTGAGGAGAGAAAACTTTAGATCAATTCCAAACATAGGATCAGACTTGCAGTCTTATATTTGGGTCAAGAATAAAATGTGTGATAGAATTTAAGTCACACATTAATATTGTTAGATAAATTCTTTTAGTTAGTACTATTACTCAACTTAAAATAATAATACATTCTTATTTTTATTTTATAATCTTTAAATATATAATGAAAATTGTGATTACAAACACATAATAGAGAATACATGATAGAGAATAGAGAGGATCAAGTCTGACTTACAATTGTTTTCAATGGTCCGGTTTGCACGCAAACGAAACGTGAAGTTCGTGTGTTCGTTTTCTACTGACTCTCTGTCTTTCTCAATCTATCTATCGTAAGAGTGTGGCATACATATTACACACTCACTCATGAGCATGGTGGTGATGACGATAAAGCAGTCGTCATGTATATGTTAGCAAATACGTCCCTACCACCACCAACCTCCTCTTCGCCCCGTACAGTGTTCTCTCTCTCTCTCTCTCTCTCTCTCTCTCTCATCAGCTACTCCGGATCGGAGTGTCCAGTGTACACAAAGCAAAACAAAGAAAGTCCCTACCCTAAGAGAGAGAGAGATGGAGAGTTTTGAAATCTCATCAGAGTCAAGAATGCTAGTGCTGGTGGTCTCTGATGGTGGGAAATTATGTCTACATGCTTGCATATATAATGTGGTCTCCTCTCCTCTTTTAACTGTGTTCATCAAATATATTGGAGTATTTTGGGAAGTTGGTAACAATTTGATTTTTTTGATTTTTTTAGTTTTTTTTGTCTTTTTGTGGATAAGTTATATAAGAGGTGATATGACCCAAAATGAATAAAAAGTTGAAAGTTAACTTTTTATCAACTTTTCAAAAGAGCCCATGGCTTCCTTTGGCAAAGTCAATTGGGGCTATAAAAAGTTATTAAAATCTCATTTGGGAACAAGCTTTTTTAGTAACTTTTTAATTTTTTAGTTAAAATGTGATGTATAAAAAACTAGTATGTTTGGAATGAATTTTTGACTTTTTACAAAAAGATGTGCAAAAAGTAGAGAGAAAAGGAAATCTTTGACTTTTTGATATAGGTGTTGACTTTTTGATTTTTTTAATAACTTTTTGATTTTTTAGCTAAACCGGCCGCCTCAAACGAGGCTTAAGATCAAATATTACGTCTAAATTATAATTATTTTTTTTTTAATAAAAATCAAAAAATTAAAAAAAGTCAACCCAAACAATTTTTTTAACCGTGAGTTTAAAAAAAAAACTCAATTCAAAAAAGGCAATTAAAAATTTCTTTGGCCAAAGGACAACTATATATAGATGTTGATTATATATATATATATATATTGTTTATTAAAGCCTTATTTGATTAGCATAATTGAGAAAAAGAGTATTAATAATTTATGAAATTAATGGAAGATTAGTTATTCAGTTGGATTAGTAAGATAAATAATTCATTTTTGTCTATGTTTGTTTTGCATTTTTTTATTGTAAAATCAAAAAATTCATCGATTTTGTTAGATAAAATATTTATTGTAACATAACTTAGAGCATCTCCAACGGTTTAGTATTTTTTTCACCAAATTTGAGTAAAAAATGACTCATTTTCTCAATTTGATATCAGTTGCTCCAACGATGCATCAAGAAAGAAGAATCATCCCGTTGGTCGACCGGTAAGGCAAATTTTTTTTTTTTTTAAACCTTTTTGAACTGTTTGAACCTACCTAACCGTTGGTTCAAATTTTTTTTGAACCGTTTGAACCAGTAATTTGAACCATTTGAACCAGTTCGCAGGCCAATTTTTGAACCATTTGCATGAGCTGGTCGACCGGTTGGTCAACCGGGTGGTCGACCAGGGGGTCGACCAGGTGGTCAACCACCATGTGTAAAATTTTCACAAATTTCTGCTGTAACGGCTATGCACAGTGATTTGGTGAAAGAAGCGAGCCGTCCTCAGTTTGGTGAAAGGTTTGATGTTTTCTCAATTTGATACCAATTTGCTGAAACCATTGGAGCACCAAAAAGTGACTTTTTCACCAAAATTCAAATCTGATGTCAAGTTTGATGAAGCGTTGAAGATGGTCTTAGATAACAAAAATTATAACTAAACATTAGCATATGATTAATAGTATCAATTCTTTACTATAATTTGCCCAATCAGACAAACGCCAGGGATAGAATGTCTATTATAATTTAATTCAGATAATAAAAATTGCAACTAAATATTAGAATGTGATAAATAGTCTGAATCATTTACTCTTTTTTTAAACCCAGTGTTTGGGTCAATTTCCACGCACCTCGATTAATTTTGGAAAACTAATCTCATAGCCCACTTGCGGGGACTTCAGAGCAAATGCCCTGTATAGATTGGTCCCAAAAAACTTATTAGGGTTAGTGAGTATTGAACTTGTAACTTGAAGGGAGTACACCACCAAGCCCCAACTTGTGCCCACTAGGCAACCCCCTTAAGATTTTTCAATCATTAGTTTTTGGGGTGTAATACAAAATACACTTTTATTTTTTTTTATCACATCATTCTTTAACTTTTTTACATATATTTTGATAAAAAAAAACAATCAAAAAATATATTTATTTAGATCAATCCAAATTTAATTTTTGAATTGTTGTAGAATTTGCATTGATTCATGACTTCATATGTTATTCTTTAGGTAACATATGATGTAACTAGCGTTCTCTATCTGTAGTCACTCTCTTTAAAGTATTGAAAATTATTTATATTTTGCTTTTTTTTAATGTTAATTAATTAATAATCTACATAAATTTAAACCAAAGGGTATTATTACTTGGGCTAAACTAGGTTCTAATTTGTGCATGGACGAAAGTAATCTAGTTTATGATATATATATACACATGCATAATTAATTACATTTTCACAGTAGGACACTTTCTTCTTCTTCTTCTTCTTCTTCTTCTTCTTTTTTATTTTTATTTTTATTTTTTTTTTGGGTAAGTTAATTTAAACTTCTTGTGTGGTGTGGTCACATCTCATGCACATCGGAAATGAAATTGATTTACATATTTTAAATTTTGAAAATTTATGTTAATAATATATAGCATTATTGTTGTTATTATTCACTACAACATATACAAGTTTTAGAAACTAAATATTTTGGTCTTTAAAAGTAAAAATTTTATTGCAAAAGACATTCAGGGATCAATTTTTTTCGTCATGAGAATAGTCGCTAAAAGATCGTCTCAAAAAGTCAAAAATAAGACTTTTAGCAATAAAATTTGAAAATGTCACTAATAAATAGACTTTTAGGAAAAAAAATAATTTGGTCTCAAAATGATTTATTTTTTAAGACAAAAAATTTGGTGTTAAAAGGATAATAATTCATCACTAATATTCAATTTTTGTTGCTAAAAATATAATAATGACACTTTTCGCAACAAAAGTATTTAGTCCATAAAAAATAATTTTATACCTAAATTTCAGTCTCTAAAACCAAAATTTTTTATAGTGATTATAGGGAAAGTAGTATATAAATCTTACAAGCTACTGTTACTTTGAAGATATGGCATGCTGAGTGTGGAGGCTTTGGATTCTGTATCATTGCCAAGGTTGAAAAATAGATTGGTAAACAAATCACAAAAATATAACTAGCTCTCATTGGCACCATCTGTTGGCCACATGTAAGTCATCCTTGTAGATGCAAACTGAGTGTTAACGCAAACTTTGCATTTTAACTGATGTCCATATTTTCTCTCTCTCTCTCTCTCTCTCTCTCTCTCTCTCTCTCTCTCTCTCTCTCTCTGTGGAGAGGTGCTATTCGGCTCAATGGATTTACATTTGAGTCTTATTTCAATAATCTGAATCGTTCATATTTTAAATTTCATCGAGTACATCATCCTATAAATAATAAAGTTGATCAGATAACGGCAATCACGTATTCGGATAAGTTCAGTATGAATCGTATATTTTCTCAGTGTTCATTTTTTTCATACAAAATTTATCCGAACTTGATTGTCATTGTCTGATTGACTTGATTTTTTACAAAAATGATGTACTCGATGAATCCTAAAATATGAACGGCTTGAATCATCGAAACATGATCCAAAAGTAAACATATTGGACCGAACAACACCGCTCTAATCTGATTATAGATTAGAGAGAAGCCCAATCCATATATATACATAAACATGTATAACTTCATGTCCATTTATAAAAATGTTTTTATTCATCATGATTATAAGGTTAAAGGTGCTCAGAAATTAATGCATATTTTGAACTTTCATTAGTGTGAGAGAAAAAAAAGACAGCCACGCACATAGTGAGAAGGTGGAGATGCTTGATTCTTTATTTCTACATTTCAGCAATGCTATGTATTCATAAAATTGTTCAGATAAAAAAGAATCAATGATTTATAGTGATTGTGGATATAGCCCACATTTTATCAATTTTAAATTTACACTACATACACACGTTTATAGTAATTTTTGATAAAAATTTTCATTATCTGTAATATGTTTTTCTATATATTGATGGCGTAGTGATTCTTATAGCTCTCTCTCTACAATTCTCAATTTAAAAATATAAGTTTTAGTCAAAAAGTCATTATAAGTTTTTTTTTTCTTTTTAACTAAAAAGTCACTATAAGTTGTAATATCACTTTTTTTTATTTTTCTACAAATCTTTTTATAAAAAAAAATTAAAAATTAACTAAAATAATTAATTCCCAAATGGGATGTACAACCAACTGTTTGACAAAAGCATAAAAGTATGGATTAGGGTCCCCATTATATCCTTCGAATTTTTTAATTTGCATGGTTTGCTAACTAGATTATTTGTGTAAATAAATTAAATTGATAGGATATTGGTAAACATTTGACTGGTTTATAATTATTTTTAAAATAAATTATTTATTTTTTAGGCAGATATAATCCAATCATATAATTATGAATATATTCAATCAACCTAGTTTTTTATTAAGAGAAATTATTAATCAATGGTACTATTAAAAAATTATTACAAATTCATAAAAAAAATTGTAAATTTAATTATTAATGTGTATAAGGTGTACCACATATATGTAATTCTTTTAGGAGCCCACACTGAGGCCTCGTTTGGGAAGAGAATATTTTAGTCAGAAAATTAAAAAGTCATTATAAGTTATCACATCACTCTCTCTATTTTTTTATATATCTTTCCATAAAAAGTTAAAATATTATTAAAATAATTTATTAATTGACGTTAATAATTAGTTCATATCATAAAAGTAACTTGGAATGGTCTACCAAAGGCATAACAAAAGGTAAAAAAGAAAATTTAGTTTTATGATGAAAATGTATTAAAATTTTCATCAAATGAGTTATTCTGACAAGTCAACATTAAAAAATAAATAAAAATAATTTGTTTGCATCGTTAGCAACTAAAATTACATATGTGAGTATGAATAATTTGTAATATTTGTACGTTTGTATAATATTACATAAGTAAAAGGATAAATTATAAATATATTTTTTGAGATTTGGTTAAAATACGAATTGTCTCTTATAGTTTAAAAAATTACAAATATTTCTTTATCAAAAATTTTTATTTAACAAAATTAACTTAAAAAATAAAATTTCTAACTGCTTTCCTATAGAATAATAAAATTACATAAATTATTAATTGAAATAAATTTCTAATATCATTAAAAATTATTAATTGACTTAATGATTTATTGATAAAAATGGTCATTTGTTAAGAAATCAAAAATTTGGAGGGGCGTGATGTAATTTTCAAAATCACGGGAGCAAATCGTATTTTAAGCAAATCTCAGGGGTGTATTTGTAATTTGTCCTAAATAAAAAGATAAATTATACCCATAGTCTTTATATTTTGATTCATGTGTCATTTTGGTCCCATAATTTAATTGGCCCAATTTTGACTTGAATTTATAATTTTATCTCAATTGTTGGCATTTTTTTTTTTTTATGAAAAATGTGCACATAAATGACATATGTCATCCTCTTATGAGTAAAATTATAAACTTACATAATTTAAGAGTTAACCTCAATCACTTCAATAATAATTTTTTCATCAAAAATTTTGATGGCGTTATCAGTTGGATCAAATTGACACAAATTTAAAATTAAAAATCAAAATTGAGCCAATTAAAAGTGTAAGCACCAAAATGACATATAAGAGATGAAATATAAAAATTACCACTGTAATTTGTCCTAAAATAAATTATTCTAAAATAAATTATTCACTTTAATCATGTAATTGGAAAGTCTATTTAAAGTTGCCATTAATTATGAGGTTTCCAAACCATTGTATCTCCAATCAAGTTCATGTACATGATGGTCATAATCAAGTTGGGTAGTTAAGCAACAAAATAATATATCAATTGAGATATCAAAAGACATTTGAGGATTCAGGACATGAAAAATCTACCTGGGCCATGAAGCTGTTTAGATTTTCATGTTTTGTTGCATTAAATTCTCTCATGTGATCTTAGTTACCTTCTTACTTTCAATCATTTGGTCTCCAATATCAAAAACTTTGCAAAATCTATGAAGTTTCCATCTGGATATCTCGGAATCAGCAATAACTAACTGTCGGGAATTGAATAATGTTCTATGTTTTTGCACATCTTGCTATAAGGGTCTCTTGTGTCAAATACGGAAGACATGACTGATTTGAGAAGTTAGTTAAAAGTTAATTTATTTATTTATTTATTTATTTATTTATTTTTGTTTTTTTGTGTGTAAAAAAATATAAATGGTGATATGATTCAATATAGGTTAAAAGCTACCAGTTAATTTTTAGTTAACTTCCCAAATCATCCTGCAGTAGGGATTGTTGTTCCTCTTGATAGGTATTATTTTTAATTTAGTTTTATTATTAAAATTGTTTATTGTGCAAGACTTGTTGAAAAGATTATTTATGTAAAAACTAAAATTAATCAAGCATTAATAGCCAAATGATGGTGAATATGGTTTTGAGAATAAATTATTTATTTTTAAAATAAATATGATCGAATTAAATTAATTATTTTTATTAATAATTATCTTGACAAGCCTTACAAAATATAACTTTAATCATTGAAATGAGTGAGGTGGGACACACCGAAAGCCACAGCACCCCTGCTGTGTCTAATCTAAAGGCACAAAACAAGCTTGAAGGAGACGTTCACCAGCTCTTCAAATCTCTTTGGACCCGGAGATAATATAAGAACTACTGTAAAGTGAATATTTGAGTTAAAATCTCATTAATTATTTAAAAATTAAAAATTCAACTCTTTATTAGTTTGGGTATAAATGAGAGAAGGAGGATGCAGTATTTGAGTTAAAATCCCATTGATTATTTAAAAAATAAAAATTCAACTTTTTGTTTTCGTTTGGGTAGAGTTGAGAGAAGGGAGATGTTAGGGGCTACAACTCGGACTGACGATCTGATTAACTTTAAAGTTGTGTTTGGTTAAAAGATTTAATGAGAGAAATAGAAGAAAAAAAATAAAATACAATTCCAATTTTTGTTTGGTTATAATAGAAAACATAAGGAAAAAGAAAGTGAGAGTAAAATGCAATTCCACTTTTTACCTTTTAGGTTCACTTAGGCATCTTTCTCTTTTTTTTAATTCAACCAAGCATAACTTGAAATTCAAATCCTATCAATTCTTTCTTATCTCTCATCAAATCTTACAAACAAACACACTTGTGGGGCTTGATGATTTTTTTTTTTTTTTGGGTTAAAGAAAGTGGCTGTTTATTGATGAAAAATGTAAGCACTAGTTTAAAAAAAAAATTATTAACCATTAATATGAAACTTGTTTTATGAGTAAATAATGAATGTAACAATGATATCACGCAACAGTATCACCATTTAATAAATAATTTTAATTTGCAGTAAGGAACCACAACTTAATCAGGTTAATTGAAGACAAGTCTTATCCACTTAATATTTTTAAATTTTTTATTACTTAGTGATATTATGTAGGATGGTACCATCATTACACTCTATATTTTTCTTGTTTTTATTAAGAAAAATGTTTGGGGACCCTAATTTTTGTGGCTCAAATGGCTCAAAATTGCCAAAACGACGTCGTTTTGGCAATTTTGATGTTGTTTTGTACTCAAAACGACGTCGTTTTGACAAATTCGAGCCATTTGAGCCACAAAAATTAGGACCCTCTACCATTGCTGTTTTATTAATCCTTTAGACTGTTGAGCCTTTAAAAAGTAATTTGCAAATAGTTTAAAGATTAAACTGCACCGGCAATGGCATACAGAATAGAATGAGGCAAAAATTAACCAACAAATCAAGACAGAATACTTCCTCTCCAAAGTAATGAGTAAAAATTAAGTGACAAACTAACAAGAAAATGATTTAATTCTCTGTTTTTGGTGGATAAGTCATAAAATAAATATAAACAATTTACATATTTTCAAGAGATATTCTTCAGGTCATACAATAAAACTTTCACCGGCCCCTAAAGAGGGGGAAAGACTAATACAAATAACTAAATATAACAACCCTGCATTTACGGGGGACCAACAAAAGAAACTAACAAAAAAACTAATTTTGCTCATATATTCCTTTTTTTTCCCCAAGTAATTCCTATCATCAAAGATAATAGAGGGAAACTTTGGGAAGAAATATGGGCAAGAAAAAAAGGAACCACTTAAACTATACAAATACAACTGAAACAACATACATAAACAAAGATAACATGCTAAAGCATCCACCAAAACCAATCAACTATGCTAACCTCCCCCACAAGCTCCCAGTCTCTACCATGGATAGCACATGAAGTCCAATAAGCGTCTCGCACTTTATAGCTATGACATCCATAGCCACTCACAAAAGCCATGACAGAGGAAAATATATACCCCATGAAAGATCCCAATAAAGTCACATGAAACTCACATGGTCAATTACCATAATTTTCGATCTCAGGGAGTATAGCGAAAACTAATAGCCACTACAGCAAAAATCACAGTCAGAGCCAATCCCACCATGAAGTCAAACACCACATCCCCCAGTCCCTTTCTTGGCTGATCACAAAACTCCAATCCCCACAGCAGTGTCTCCCTCACTCCATATCGGGAGTGGCTTAAAGACCAAATCAAGATGGGTCACATGAAGGCAAGAGGCAACCAAAAAACCATTATATTCCCATCTTTCAATCTCAATCAATGATGTTACATGTATTTATAAAAGTTGTTAGAGTTTGTTATAACAAACTCTAAGTGATTGTAACTAATCAATCCCTACATCTCTCTCACTTGTATTTTTATATAGATCACTCTCCTTTAACTATTTATATGTGCCACACACTTGCATACACTTGTGTTGAGTAGGCTACAGTTACAGCCTTGTCATCCTCTAAACACATTCCTTCAACTGAAGCTTGAGTTGCTTTGAGGCTTCATTTCATTATTTGAGCTAAGTAACTTAGACTATCTCCAATGTTTCACGTTTTCTTTCATCAAATTTACATTTGATGAAAAATTGATCAAAATCATGTTCCAACGTTGTCATCAGTTTGATATCAAATTAAGAATGTATTGGCACCATAAATCTGCAATTTTTATTATTTATATAATTACATGACACGTGGCATTCTCTTACTCATTTGAAGTTATGAGAAGTTATAAATCATTAAACATATGTGAAAAAATGATGGAGAATGTAGAGGATCATAGAGCATGATGTGGAAGAACATGGAGGACAAAGTGGAGAACATGAAGCATGAATTGGAGGTTAGAGAAAGTTATGAAGACATGGAGGAATATATGGCATTGTGTGAATGAAGATGGAAGAGTGGGTAGTTTTAGGTGGTTATTGGGTAGTTTTAGGTAATTTTTTCCTACAAATATTTGCTTATAAATAGTCATTCATGGCTACATTGTAAAAGATCCATAACTCAAATCAAAGACAATTAATTTCAATATTTCTTGGTATTTTTCTTATCTTAGGAGTAGTTTAACATAGATTTATATTTCGACGCATTTATGTTTAGCATTTCATTTTCAAAACATTTTATACACTTCCTTTTCGAAATATAGAAGTAGAGATAAGTAATTATTACTTTGATTGTTCACTCAATCGTCTTTCTCCGTCTCCTTTCTTCTTCTTTTAATTTTTCTTTTCTCTACACTTGGCAATTTTGATGTCCTCTTTGTTAAGACAAAAGAACCATCAACGCAATCTCTTGATAATTGACTTGAATTTAATCTGTAAGGATTTTTCAATCCTTACTGGCACGCTCGCATTTATGATATTTTCCTTCGTAAGAAAAATAAGTCAACATTTTCAAAGTCACCTCTCTGATTGTAGATAAATTGCACCATTAGTTCTTTTAATTTAAGCGAAATTTTACTTTAATTTTAATTTTAACCTTATATTTTTAATTTTATTGAAATATAATCTTTCCGTCACTTATTAATTAGAATTTTGTACGAAAAAAATATCACATACAAAACAAAAGTAGAATTCAAAAACAAATATAGAGACCAACTATACGATACTTCTTTTGAATTACAACCCCCCCCCCAAAAAAAAAACAAATATAGTTTTGCACATTATTTTTTGAGAAAATTATAAATAAAAAAAAATTCTCAGGATTTGACATTTGTAACAAAGTAAACCTTAAATTTTTAATCTTGTCATTTTAAACCTTAATGTGTTTTGATTTGTTTTCAATATAAACTAGATAACTATTTTCGTTAAGTAAAATTGACTAAAAATATCATTTAATCATTAAACTCAATGTAAATGTATATAAAATGTCTAAAATATCATTTTCATTGAATTTAATGGCTAAAATGCTATTTTTTTAGTCAATTTTCACTTAACGAAAATAGACAAATAGTTTAAATTGAAAGCAAATCAAAAAAAATTGGGTTTAAATTGACAAAATTAAAAAATCAGAATTTATTTTATCACAATGGTCAAACTCTAGATTTTTTTAAAATAAATTTTCTAATTTTTTCATTCAAAATTTTCATAGAACATAATAGAGGGAAAACATTACAACAAAATTGAAAGTATAAAATTCAAAATAAAACTGTGGAAACTAGCATGACAATTCAATTAAACAAAGAATAATAATGCAAATTACCTTTGATTTTATTTCTTAATACTACTTTCAAATTGGAAATATTCAAAACAAATGTATTTATTGAGGGGCTTAGTAGTGCCGGCAAAAAATACAATATATATCTTTCAATACAAATCTATATCTATCTATTGGTGGCAAAACCTTGTTTGTTCCAATTTTTTGAAAATTAAGTTTTTTATTTTAGTATTTTTTAATATTTTAAGTAATTTTTTTTTCTTTTTAGACACACTTAATATAAATATAATTAAAAAGAATAATAATAATTATGAATTTTTTGAAAAAATTTAATAAATACTAAAAATACAAAAAAGAATACGAAAATTTAATATATTTTCGTATTCTTGTATATTTATTAATTTTTTAAAATACTTCTTTACAAATATTTTAATTTTTAAGTATATTTAGGTTGACTGCATTTAAAAAGCAAAAAAATTGCTTAAAATATTTTTAAAAATTCACCAAAACCAAAATAAAATTAGAAGAAAACAAAAAATATGCATTCCATTACGTTTAGTTTTAGAATCATGATTTGAGTGTGGAGTTGTATTTTGAAAGATAAATTTTTGAAATAAGTTTTGAAAAGAGAAAACTTATTTGGTTATGAGTTTTGAAAATAGTTTTGAATTATATTTTGAAATTGTTTTTTGTTTGTTTTTTAAATATTTAAAAAATTTCTTTATTTTATTATTTTAGGTTAAATGTTTTTATTAGAAATATTTATTTATTTATTTTTAATGTGCGTTGTATTTACTTCATTTGTGCATTATATTTTTTAAAATATTTTAAATATTTAAATTTTCACAAAAATTATTTTTTTATTTTAAATATATAATTTTTATTTTAGATATTTTCTTTTTATTTTAAATATTTTTAATTTTTTTTAATATTTATTTATTTTTTAAAATAGTTTTTTTTTTTTAAATTTTAAAAAATTTAAATCGCCTATATATATCTAAATCATAACAAATTATTTGGCCATTACTTTAAAAAATATTTATATTTTTTTTTTTGAAAAAATAAATAAAATAAAATATTTTCCCAAAAAAATTAAATTAAGTGTTTAGTTATGAGTTTAAAAAAAAATTTTAATAGGAATTATGAATACAAAATAAAATCAATAACTGCCATAATATTTGGCTCATGCAGGTCTCGAACCTGCGACCTTCGCGTTATTAGCACGACGCTCTAACCAGCTGAGCTAATGGGCCTCACTGTTAGGCCTTTTAATTTATAATATATATCTGATATCTCCAATAAGGACTTGTGCAATCAACTTTCAACCCCTAACATTAAGATTTTGAAAGCAATCAACATCGTTGTTAGTTCTGGGCCTAGGCCCTCTCTTGTACCCTCCCAAAAAATTTATCCATTGTTAGTTTTGGGCTCATGCCCTAAGAAAGAAAACCAAGGATGATTAGTATGTTGCACTTTTGCAATAAAGTTATATGCAGCCAATTAATATATTAACGGATTATGTGACATAATTTTAGAAATTTTTAATATTTATAATTTATAAAATGGGTGGATCCATAGTTTTGAAGTGGTAATATCCAAACATATATTGGTACACTAATTAGTATATCAATTGGTATATGTAACATCACTAGCACTTTTACTGCAATCTCAATTTAGTTTCTTATTTTTCACTATGACAATCAACTCCTACAATTGAAGTCAAGTTACAATGTTATACTTTCATTCATCCATCTACTGTTAGTAAAGGTTGACAAAATTTGTCTTATAAGCTAAACGTGACTTTTTTTTCATGTTCTCAATAGCACCATTTTGGTCACTTTACTTTTAATTTTCGTTAATTTTATTAATAATAGATAGACAGAATAGTGACATTATAACCGGACTTAAGATGTAAAGAATTGACTGTTACAATTAAAAGTGAAGGATGAAAGTAAAAATATAAAAATGTAGATGAGCTAAATAATTCATTATAAAAAATAATAATAATAAATAAATAAAACCTTCCACTAACTCTATGCCCATCACTTGAGCTGGCTTCACAATCTAGGCAACTGGTAATTTACTTTTTAGATAATAATGTCGTGTTTGGTTTGGGGATTTAGGGAGGAATTTGAGGAGAAATTTGAAAAGAGAAAGAGAAAAGGTATGTAAAATTAAGTGAAATATAAGTATATTTTATTCATATTTCACTTACCTTTTCCATTTCCCTTTCCAAATCCCTTCTCAAATCTCCCAATCAAACACAGTATAAAAGATATCGATAGGAGTGACGGTCGGCCCAACCCTCGTTCATGGCATAGTGTTGATTTATCGTAAATTATTGGATCGAAGACACAAGTTTTATGTTAATACGTTTGATTATTTTCATTTTTTAGTAAATTTTGTTAAGTCATTTTGTGTTTATAATGTTAATTTATCTAAATGACATAAAAATATTTTGTACATGGATCGATAAATCCTACCAATAGGTTGCACCAATGTTTCTGGATAAGCGGTTGTGGTTAGATGAGATGGATAGGGGCCAGTCACTAATCATTTAGAGTAAAATCGAATATTTGATCTGAGTAAATTATCGTATGTTTAATTGATTTGTTTTTGCAATTTACTTGACTATTGAATCATTTGTGTAATATTGTAAATTATTACCTCTGTTAATTTATCAATAAATTAAGAACGTGTATCTATATTGTGAAGCCAAGACACAAGTTCAACAGCGATCCAATAAAAAGTGGATCACTTTCATAAATTTATCAATATTATTATCCCTACTAAATGATCATTTCACAAACATAAAACACATATAAAATAAATAAATAAATAAATAAATTATTATCAAAACAAGAGAGAAATATATAAAAAATTTCACTCAAGACTTGTGAGTAAATAAATCCAGACCATAAAACCTCCTAGTAAATTATCCCTTTCTTTTTTCTTTTTCTTTTTTTTCCTTCTAGGGCATTTATAGATAGATTTTTTTATTTTTAACTTTTGAACAAAAGAAAGTTTGGAATCACTTCCAAAATAGAGGCTAAATTATTTTGTACGAGCTTAAGTTATTTAAACAAAGAAACTAAAAGTATTTTGAATTTAGTTATTTTTTTAGCTTAATTAGATAAGTTTTATATATTTTAAATTTTTAGAAATTGTATTGTCTCTAGTGCAGTTGGGTCCTGAACCGTCTAATTTTAGGCTCATTGACTCAATACAAACTCCACTTTAATGATCCAAACTTTCATGTTTTAGTTACTTGTGTGATGTAAAAGTTATATTGATTAGGCAAGTCTAGTCATGTTTTCAAAAAAAATAGACAATGTTTTATAAAAAATCATATTTTTTGAGTAAATTACATTTACCTCTCCTGAGGTTTCTGATAAATACAGAGACTTCTCCTGTGGTTTGAATAATTACAATAACATCCCTTACTTTATCTGACAATATTAAGATTCCCCCAAAATTTAACCGCCGTTTATGCACCTAACCGACCCTTCTGATGTCATCAACTGTAAACACAAAAATACCTATAATGCCCCCAAGTGCCTATAATGCCTATAATGTAAATACTAAAGTGCCCAATGTAAACACTTAATTTTATTTTTTTATTTTAAATATATATTTTTTATTTAAATATTTTATTTTATTTTGTAAATATTTTAATTTTTTAATTATAAGATTTTAAACTCAAAACACAATTTCACACTCAAATCGTAACTAAACACATAACTCAAAACTCAATTCAAAAATTATTTTAAAGCCTTATAATCAAACACATAATTCGAAACTTTACACTATTTTCAAAACTCTACACTCAAATCATAACAAAACACATAACAAAAAAATTAAAATATTTAAAAATATATTTATAAAATAAAATATTTAAAATAAAAAATAAAATATTTAAAATTTGTTAATATTTAAAAATATATATTTAACATAAGTTTGTATTTTTTTTAAGTTTCTGTTTGGTTTTGAGTTTTGAAAATAATTTTTGAATTGACCAACACAATCATAAAACTCAATTCAAAAATTATTTTCAAACATCATAACAAAACACATAACTCGAAACTCCACACTATTTTCAAAACTCTACACTCAAATCATAACAAAACACATAAATTTTTTTAAAAAATATTTAAAAATATATTTATAAAATAAAATAAAATATTTAAAATAAAATAAAAAATTTTAAAAAATATTATATATTTAAAAAATATATTTAACATAAGTTTGTATTTTTTTAAGTTTGTGTTTGGTTATGAGTTTTGAAAATAATTTTTGAATTGACCAACACAACCATAAAACTCAATTCAAAAATTATTTTCAAACATTATACCCAAACACATAACTCGAAATTCCACACTATTTTCAAAACTCTACACTCAAATCATAACAAAATACATAAAAAAATTAAAATATTTAAAAATATATTTATAAAATAAAATAAAATATTTAAAATAAAAAAATTTAAAAAATTTAATATTTAAAAATATATTTAACATAAGTTTGTATTTTTTTAAGTTTGTGTTTGGTTATGAGTTTTGCAAATAATTTTTGAAATGACCAACAAAACCATAAAACTCAATTCAAAATTTATTTTCAAACATTATACTCAAACACAAAACTTGAAACTCTGTACTATTTTCAAAACTCTATATTTTGTTAAGACTCTATGAGTTTTGAAAAGATTTTTGAAAATTTCTAATTGGAATTGTAATTCTAAAAGAAAACCAAACATGTTTCTAAAAAAAATATTTTTTCGGAACATGTTTATACTCAAAACTCAATTCAAAAATTATTTTCAAAAACTCATAACCAAATACAAATTTAAAACTCAATTCAAAACTCAAAACCAAACTTTTTCCAAAACTCTATTTTAAAAGAAAAAATTTAAAAAATATATTTTATTTTTTAAAATTATTTTTAGAATCGTGATTTGAATGTGGAGTCGTATTTTGAGTTATGAGTTTTGAAAAGAAAAAATTTATTTTGTTATAAGTTTTGAAATTTTTTGAATTTATTTTTTTAGGGTAAATATTTTATATTTATTTTAATGTGCATTATATTTCATACATTTATGTGTTGTATTTTTTAATATTTTAAATATATTTTTTAAATATTAAAATTTAAAAAAAAAATTATTTTTTATTTTAAATGTATCATTTTTAATATAAATATTTTTAAATTATTTTATTTTATGGTTGTGTTGGTCAAAGCAAAGGGCTGTTTTGTCTTTTACTTTATGGCAGTGATGTTCGTCTTGAAGAAAATGGTTTTTCGTCTTTTTGCAAGCAAAAGCAAGGGTAATATGGTCATTTTATATAAAATACTAACGTCGTTTGTGCAAAATAGACAGAATGGGAGAATTTTGACATTGTCAGGTAAAGTAGGGGAGATTACTGTAATTATTCAAACTATAAGAGAGGTCCCTGTATTTGTCAAAAACCTCAGGGAAGGTAAATGTAATTTATCCATATTTTTTCGTCTGTTTGCAAAACGAATACATTGAAATTATAAGCAAAAGTATTTAAAAGATGACCAATATGGATCATCGAGATAGAATTAGTGGTCCTAAACGGTACATAGGACTAAAATCCAAGTTAAAAAATTAAATAACTCGAATTTGATAAATATAAAATTTATTTGGGATTAATTCAAAATTATTTAAAACTAGTTAAAATTTAAATAATTTATGAAGAATTCGAAAAATAAAAATAAAAATCAAGAAGAACAATGTGTGATTCATATTAAAAAAGGCTCTACTTTTACACACAACAATTCTTAAAGCATTTTTTAGCATTTTCTTTATAAAAAAAAAAAAGTAAATTACAAATACATCATCTGAAATTTACTTAAAATATAAATTATCCCTTGTGATTTTAGAAATTACAAATATTCCATTATTAGAATTTTTTATTTAACAAAATTAATAAGAAAAATGAAATTCTTAACTTCTCTCATATGCAATAATAAAATTATCAGAATCATTAATTGAAATATATTTTTGACATCAATAAGAACTGTTTAATTGACATAATAATTTATTAATAAAAGAGTTTATTTGTTATACGATTAGAAATTTAAAGGAACAGAATATAATTTTTAAAATCATAAAGGATAATTTATATTTTAAACAAATTTTAATTAAAAAAAACACTCAATTCATTGAGGTACCACAAATCAAAACATTAATACTGACATTAGGAGTGTGCGCGGTGCAGTTCGGGCAATTTGTGAGTAAAATTACAAATTGAATGGCGAATTGACGGATTGACAAATCGCGGTTTAAGCAGTTTTAAGCGAATTGAAAAATTGAAAAATATTCTAATTAATTATCAAACATTTGTATATATATAATACTAATTTGTATAATATTTTTTATATATATGACACGAACTAATTTTACATAATATGTTTCATATATATAATTACTAATTTGTAACAAATTTTACATCTTAAATATATTTCGCACTCATTTTATTTTGATATTTTATTAAAGGTTAAAAATATATATGTATTAATCATAACAGAACAGAACAATTTAAAAAATGAATTATAAATTTTAAAATTAAATTTACAATTAGCAAATAAAATAATATAAATTGATACAAATTATTAAAAATATATATGTATTAATTATAACAGAACAGAACAATTTAAAAAATGAATTATAAATTTTAAAATTAAATTTACAATTAACAAATAAAATAATATAAATTGATATAAACCGTTATAATTTTGACAAATTAGACAATATTTTACACAGCCTTAACCCACTCTAACGTTTCGCAGCAGCAGAGGGAAAGGAAGGCTCGGCCACACTAGTACTACACCACATAGGACCAAACAATAAGACATGTTTCCAGAATTTGACATATGTCACTGGTCAGTGAGTCCCCCCTCAACTTCGCGGAAGGTTCGTTATCAGAAATTATCCATATACTATTTCATATGGATAATTTCGGCAATTGAAAAAAAAATAATAAATAAAGATAAAATTTATGATTAAAAGTTGCCGTAATTAATAGGGTTAACTATTTTTTTTGAAAAAAATATTAAAGACTACTAATTTAGGGGCACTAGGAGAGCACTAATTGATAGAACCCACTTTCTGATGTAATGTTTTACTTTGTTTTTTTTTTTGTTTTTTTCTTCTTCCACTACCAGTTCATTAGAGCTGACATTATTGGTGCTTTTTTGATGGTCTAAATCACTGTTTTTTTTTTTTTTTATATGGATGCATATATGACACGATTTAATTATACGAATATTAAATAAGTTGAGTTGGTGTTAAATCTGTATGACATATGAAATTAATATAGATAATTAGTTTAATGAAAAATTAATTATATATTTTAATATTATTTCTACCAATGGATGGTATGACATTTTTAAATCTCTTATATAACTCCAGCTAACTTATCAAAAAGTATGTAAAATAAAATTTTAAAAATAATATGGATTTTGTTTTTGTTTTAAATTAAAGTGAATAATTTATTTATTTATTTTTATTTTTTTTTGTGTGTGTGTGTCTATTATATGAATTAATCTAGTAAAAAAAAAAAGGGGTACTTATATCTAGATACTAATAGATGGGTTTATTATTTAATAAGTCATATGATAATTAATGCATTTTTTATCAAACACTACTAAAAAAAGTCAATAATTATTAATTTTCAGCAATAATTTGAAAATTTTATCACAAAAAAAATTACTAATTATAAGTTTTAGTGACAGTTTAAAAAAATCATCACAAAAAAAAAATCACTAATTTTCAACTTTTAGTGACGGACACAAACTGCAAATAATAAGATCAAATAATATGAAATAATAAATGAGCTAGGTTAATGTTGAGATAATTCTATACAAAATCAAAATAATGCAACCCAACATGACACGGTGCCTACCTTAGGTAAGCATGGTCGATATGGTTTTGTTTAAAAGGAAATGAAGGCTCAAACAACTATTTATGATTTCATAAAATTTTCAATCAATTCAAATTACGAAATTTTAAAGTCAAATTAGATTGAAGTAATGACTGATTTGGTTAACGATTTGGTTTGAAACTACGGTTTTTTTGAAAAAAATAAAAAAAATTACTATCATTCATAATATACTCACATAATATTGCTCACAGTTCACTCAAACATTAAGTAATATGCCATCATTTGAACTAATATTTCTTTAGATGATTGTTTAGTATTAGTTTTATTGACCTTGATGTTTGGGCCTTCGGGTCCACCATGTATCTTATCTTCAAAATTTAAATCATTTATTTTTTAGACTTTAACGTATATGTAGATCATTTATGAAAAAAATCAGATCAATTTGATAACTGTAGTCATGTTAGTTTATGAAATTTATTTTAAAAAGAAAATGAACAAATGTTATTTGAAAACTATAAATCTATATTTTGGGAGAAAAATATAATAAGTTAACGTGATTATAATTATCAAATTAATCTAATTTTTTTATGAATAAATTATATATTACCTAACACGGTTCAGTAGAGGCAAATTGAGTCCATGCATTATGTAAATAGTTTGCTTCGGTTTCAAATTACAACTAAAACCATTGACCGAACTATACTTTGCACTCCCACCTATTTTAAGAACTAGAATCAAACCATGCATTTGGTTTAGATTTTTAGGATTCATTTTTTTTTTAAATGAACTTTTTTTATTTTTTGGTTTTTATTAATTTTTTAATATTTTAAGCACTTTTTTTAATTTTTAGATATACCTAAAATAAATACACTTAAAAAGTATATATTTGTAAAAAAAAAATCTTTAAAAATTCATTAAATACCAAAATTGCAAAAAAAAAAAAAATTAATAATAATAATAATAATAATTCAGTACATTTTCATATTCTTGTATATTTATTGATTTTTCAAAATATTTTTTTACAAATATTTTACTTTTTAGATATATCTAAATAAGGTGTAATTAAAAAAATTTAAAAATTATTTAAAATTTTAAAAGTATTCACTAAAAACAAAAAAAATACAAAAAATAAAAAAACTCAATTTTTAAAAAATTAAGTTCAGAAAATTAAAACCAAACACATTTATCAACTTTTTTACACAGCACTTGAACTTAGAGGGATTTGATTACTATCTATAAGTTAGTTTATATATTAATAAATTAATTAAAATTAAAATAACTTATATCGTTTGACAAATTTATGACTTTTAAAATTTTGTAATGATTATGTATAGATCTTAATAGGTGTATTTATTATCCAATAGGTCCTATGATAATTAAGAATAATACTATATGTACCAATTAGTGTACCAATTAATGATGTGGCATAATTTAAGATGTTTTTGGTATTTGTAATTTGTATCATGAGTGAGGTCAATAATAAAATCATAACTAGTGTTGGTACACTAGTTAGTACAGTAATGGGTGCATGTAACACTACTCGATAATTAATGACGTTTTTCATCAAACATTATTAAAAAAACATCACTAATTGTTAAATTTCAATGACAGTTTAAAAATTGTGTCATAAAAAATGTTAATAATTATAAGTTTTAGCAACAATTTAAAAAAATCATTGCAAAAAAATATTACTAATTTTTAGCGACAATTTAAAAAATTTGTCACAGAAAAACGTCACTAATTGTAAGGTTTAGCAACAATTAATAAAAGTCGTGGAAAAAAAAATCACTAATTATCATTTTTACCGACATATGCAAAAAATCGTCATAAAAAATTATTTTTAGTGACGATTTTATTAAGTTTTATTTTCAATAGGATTTAATGGAAATTAAATCCAACTATCAGTATCTATAAATAGTTTATCTATTATTTTTAGTAACTTTTCTTGAGGAGTCCTATTATTTGATAACTTTTCTTGAGTTTTTCTTTTCAACTAATTTTTATTATTAGTGATTTCTTTTTCAAAAAAAATTTGAGTTCATTTAGGTCCATTTAACTTAGATGACCTAATTTTTTTTTAAAAAAAAATTATTTCTTCTTCTTCTCTTTCTTTTTTTCTTTTTTATTATTTTTTTACATATATATATAAACACTCTGCTAAAGTTGAATATATATAATCTAACTTTTTGATGACTTGATTTTCTAGCCTTCTTTTTTTTTTTAAATTTGTTTTTTTGACTTTTCAATAAGTAATAAATAATAATAATTTTTTTGACTTATTATACTAATAAAGTCAAATAAATTAAGCCAGTGCCAAAAGAGACTAAAATCATTACTTGCTTCTCGGTTGGGAGGAGGTTATTTGAATAACTTTTTAATTTTGGATAAAAAAATATGTAAAAAAATAGAGAGAGTGGTGTGACAACTTATAATGACTTGACTTTTTGACTAAAACTAAAAGTTCAGTGGAAATAGTCTCATAAATTATTTTCTAAGAAAATAAATAACTATTTTTCATTGTAACACATCAATATAAGAGTTGGAAAAAAAATATGTGTAGTCCCTTTCAATTGAATGTAAAGGTTTTTTTTTTCTTCAAAACCCTCTTAGATTTTTTTTTTTTTTTGGTCCTAGATATATTTGGTTGGCTACAGTGATAGAGACATTTTATCCAAAACCATTTTGCTTGTGGACTTGAAACTCAACATATAGTTTTCCTATATAAGATCATGCTTTTATTTTATTTTTTATACAAGTGTGTAAAAAAATAAAATACATTTGGTGTGTGACACTTACGCATGTTTGATGCACTATATTTTAATGGGATAATTCTACTGGAGTATATACTTAAAAAAATATTTTCAAATTAATGATTAAGTTTATAAATATTAAAAGATAAAATCATAAATTTTATTAGAGCATCTCCAAGGGAGGAGGAGGCAAAAGGGTCATATGAGACATTTTTACGAGTGAATTTAGTTTTCTCTTCCTCCAACAGGCTTTGCATCACAAGAGGCATTTTGCCCATTTTCATTTTCGCCCTCCACATCTAGCTAACCTTCATTTCTAGGCAAAAAAGTTCTCCCCCTGTTTTGAGGCTTCCTCAATTTTTGTTCTATGTTTGTTTTAGCCCATTGTTATTTTTAAAAATATGATCATGTAAAAATATTGTTTTAAAAAATAATTAAATTATATATTTAAAATAAATAAATATTTGTAAATATCAAGTCAACACTAAATAAATATATTTTTTATTTATATTTATAATATTTTTCTTTTAAAAATTAGTTAAATTAGTTTCATTGATTAATTAATAAAGAGTATGATTAGAGTGACTAGCTAAATTAGTTAGGTAAAATGAAGATTGTACTTTTTGTGTACTTTTAGAAGACATTTTAATTAACAGCCTTGGAGTTGCTGAATTTGTAATTAATTTTTGTAAAGGTGTTGGCTACATATTTTGTATAAGCCAATCACAGTTCGACACGTGGCAAGATAAAGGCAATACGAGAAAACAATTCAAACCTTCGATCGTAATCGTACACGTGGCAGTTAGTATTGGTTTTTATAAGATCTGCGTAGCACTGGATCAGTAAAGAGATGCAAAATGATGTGGCTTCAACGGTTATTCATATTTAAATTCAAAATTAGGAGAGAAGCCTAACTGCAGATATTGGCATAATGGAGCTAACTATAAGGCAACATGATCAGCGATCATGGAGGGGCGGTTTGACAGTTAGAAGTGCAGTTCGACGGTTGTCATTGAGAAGTATAAATAGCAGAGAAGTCCCCAGAAAGTGCCCCTAGACTCAGATCCAAAAAACCAGTTTTATCTACTTTATTTTTCCTTCTAGTTTTTATATTTCTTGTTCTTTACATTTCTGTACTTCAAATTCCTGCACTGCATTTCATTCATAAGAGTAGTTTTCAAATAGCTTGTTGCTGTAAACCTCTACGAGACTGATTTGGATATTTGTAAGTCTTTCATTTTGCTTAATGAAATGCTACAATTGTTCTTCATTTAATCATTGTTTGCTTAATTCTCCAAACAAAGCCACCAGTAAAAGTCCTCTTCATTGAGGCTGAAAGAACTAAAACACAATCATCTGATAATTGGTTGGCAATTAATATTCTGTAAGGACTGATTGATTCTTACTGGCACGCTCACAATTACAAAAATAACTTTCGAAAGCCAAAAAAGTCAACATATATTTTTGGCACGCCCAGTGGGACTAATTGAAATGGCTAGATGTAGGAGATAAGGAAAAAATGAACGCTTGGAAGAAGGCATGGAAGGAGAGGTAGAAATGCCTAATCCAGAGGATAATGTGATAACACATCCTATGGAAGCACCTATTTTATCAGAACCTATGGTCGAACAGACCAGCACTTCGGAACAAGTACCACATGTTCATAATATTGGACGAGGCCAAGGAATTGGACCATCCACTGTTCCATCTACTCAGCCAATGAATCCATGGGGTGGCCTAGTAAATGCCATGGGACAGCAATTAATGAACACAATGGAAAGGTGGGCAACATCCTTTTTTGATCGAATGAATACTCATCAACCAACTAACGCAAGACATATAGAGGAAAATTCAAATGTCCTTCAGCAAAAATTGGCTAGAGATAAACAGCCTATGCAGAGTAATGGACATATTAATGGTTAAACTAGTAACCAAAACCATGAAAGACCATCACCTCAGTCTTGGTATGAGCCTCTTTCGAGGCCTGTGGCAAATCAAAATGCCTCCTTACTCAACAGTGAAGCCATGCAAATTGGTGGATCTGGTCCAACACAAGAAAATGGCGTAAGGATGTTTCCAAATCCCATGTTCGAAACCATACTTGGTACGAGGGGGTTTACTAATCCTTTGTTCGAATTTATACCCGGGGGGTTGGAAGGGTTTCCTGCAATTAGAAGAGACACAACACATGTTCCAGTACCTTTCGCAGGACAGGCTCAAAGGGGTCACCCATACCCTCAACAACAGCCAGCACCACAAGGACAACCAGTCCCAAACATACCACCCTATGGACCAAGAGGACCCCAGGCAGAAGGTTGTCCACCAAATCCTGTGTTTGTTCCTCCAGTAGTGGTTCAACAGGCACAAAATATGGTCCCTAGAGACCAAATTACTGATATTGTTAGAGAGATGTGTGGACCAATGGCTCAGAGGGTTCAGACTCCTGTGTACAGGAAACCGTATCCATAATGGGTAGATAGGGTACAGGAATACTCAGGAGGTTTCAGGATACCAGACTTTGCCCTTTTTTATGGGAATGGAAACCAGTCAACGGTTGAACATATTGCTAGGTTCGCGACTCAGTGCGATGAATTTACCAATAATGACTATATGAAGTTAAGATTATTTCCAAATTCTCTAACTGGGAGAGCCTTTGTATGGTATATTAACCTTACACCTGGCTCTATCCAAACTTGGCAACAAATGGAGGAGGCATTTCATGCCCAATTCTTCCAAACAGAGCCAGAAGTGTCTATGGCAAACTTGGGAAGATTGAGTCAAAGGCCTGATGAGAAGGCTACTCAGTTTATTGCCAGATTCAAAAGAGCACGAAACAAATGTAGGATCATCTTGCCAGAGCCTGAATTTGTGAGGTTGGCTCAAAATGGTCTAGAGTTTAGGCTTCGAAACAAGTTTGACTCAACTGAGTTTAGAGACTTTGTGGAACTAACCTATAAGGTGTCTAGGTATGAAGCATTACTAGAGGAAGAGCAAGATCGAAGTAATGCATCATACAAGACGTATTATAGAGATCCTAATTATGAGATTGATGCGGCAGAGATTATGGGAAAAGAACCTGTGATCTGTGAAGTATTAATTCATAAAGACACAACAATAGACCAGCAGTTCAAAAAGAAAGACCTTCATAAGAAATACTCTTTCGATTTAACAAAGACAGATGACATTTTTGATCATTTACTTGCGGCAAACTTCTTAAAGTTACCAAAAGAAGTCAAAATTCCATCTCCAGAGGAACTTAAAGGAAAAGTGTATTGTAAATGACATAATTCTTGGCCTCACTCAACTAAAAACTGCATTGTTTTTCGAGACAGGATCCAAGAGCAGATTCGAAAAGGGAGTTTAAAATTCCCAGCTAAAGCAGAAAAGACCATGGGGATTGACACTAATCCATTCCCAGAAATTGGAGAAATGACAGCCAATGTTATTATAGCGATCCCGGTTTTCCCTTTCTGTACTTGTTGTATTCCGGACTTTGGTTCCGTGGAGTTAGTAGTTGTATATCTTGTTGTTATCCTTTAATTCCTTGTGTTTGAGTTTTAGGATGTGTTTGGCGTGTTTCGAATAGGTTGGTTGAGCTTTAGTCCCATTCCTTGTTGCCCAGATTTTTGGTGGTACGCTCGAGCGGGTACCTTTGCGCTCGAGCGAAGTTTGGTTTTTGGTTGTCTGCTCGAGCGGGACTTATTGCGCTCGAGCGGGGTTTACACACTCCCAGTATTTTGTGTCCCTGCAAAACTTCTGCAGGTGTGTTTTCTACGCTCGAGCGGTAGCGCTCAAGCGGGCCTTTTGGCGCTCGAGCGGGTAATTCTTTTTCTGTAAAGTTCTGGGAGATGAAAATCTACGCTCGAGCGTACTGGTTTTTCGCGCTCGAGCGGATGTATTTTATTCTTGTGTCTTGACACTCGAGCGGGCCTTCTTGCGCTCGAGCGTGTCCAGATTTTTGTGCTTTACGCTCGAGCAGCTAGGCATTTTTGAATCACTTTTTATACTCACACTCTCTCTCTTACTTTCTAAAAACCGATTTTGAGAGCTCCTCTCTCTAGAAAATACCTTATCTCTAGGGATTGATCTAGTTAGAGTGTTCTCCTATCCTTCGGCCTTTGTAAAAAGTGTGTTGATCGTCGAGGGCTTCGTTTTGATCCGAAAAGTTTGGAGTTTGGAGCACTTTGGTTTTGGTCTTTTTCTCCATTTGAGCTCCGAATTTGAGGTAAGGATTCTCCTTGTTCTTTTACAATGCTTCGTCTATAGATAGACATGTGGTAGTTTCGTATTGCATGAAAATCATATCCATGTTGGGTTTGTTTGAAGATCATGAGGGTGAATCTAGGGTTGGTTGTTTGGAAATGGGTTTGTCATCATTGATAGTTCTTTGGGCTAATTGGAGTGTTAATTAGCATGTTATTGTTGAAAGGAGAGAAAACCCTAGTTTATATTTGATTTGGTAAATTAAAAGAGGGGTTTTGTTCTTTGGGCCAATACTTATGTATTTTGGGTCTCTAATGGGGTTATTGTTGTTTGTGGTTGATATTTGAGCCTTTTTGGTCAATATTGAGAAAGAGAGAGAAAAACCCTAGTGTAATGTTATGAATTAAATTGTGTAATTGGTTCGGAAAGGATATGAAAGAATGGCATTGGGTTTTTATTAAATGAAAGGAATAGTATTGTTTTCTTTGTGAAATGGGAAGAAAAGTGTTTTTGGAATAAGTGATGGAACATGTTGATTTTGAAAATGGGAGAATAAGCATGAGTGTTGAATACACATTTTTGGGGGAATTTAATTTGTAATTATCATACCTGTGGCATTGTTGGGTTTAAGATCTCACGATAGTTGAGTCTTTTAATAGATGTACTGAATACATGCATCTAGAGGTTTTGTCCTTGGTCATCGGTGGAGGATGACATTGTTGTATTGAATGGTTGTGTATGCATTACATCTGTGTCAATTGAACATTATATGTAATGAAGTGCTAGAAAGCATTCGTAATATTGAGATGATTGGTATCATATACCGCGCTTATAATGAGGGGTACCACTACCTTCCAGCTTGTGTCTGGAGAATGTGGACGAGGTACCATTACCTTCCAGCTTGTGTCTGGAGAATGTGGACGAGGTACCATTACCTTCCAGCTTGTGTCTGGAGAATGTGGATTAGATGCCGTTACCTTTCAGCTTGTGTCTGAGGAACTTGACTTATCATTTGTTGTAGGAATTGTATCCTTGGCTTACTGTGCATATAGCCGGTAGAGCAGAGTTTTATTGTTGTTGTCTCAATGTATCTGAGTATATTATGGATTGTGATGGTTATAGTATTGGAGGGCCGAGTTGCCTCATTTGTCGATTATACATATTGATGATTGTTATCTCCCTTTATTTAAAGGCATGCATGTGTGGTTATGAATGTATTGAGAACAAACCAAAATGCCATTTCAGGATTTGGAAAGTGTGAAGGAAATCGAGTATTTTAAACATATGTTTTGAAAAAGGCACATCTGTTGTAAGTATGGAAAAATGGAAGAAAGTAGTGGGCTTAGTGAAATTATTTCCTAAGAAGTGTTAATGCTGTGAAAGTTTAGGAACAAGGGGTAATAAAAAGGAAAGAAAGATCAATCGCTTATAGCGTTGAATGAAATGGCTGTTTTCGAGAAAATATCATACTTATGTATATTTTGTATAAACTGCCACATTACTATTCTAGTATGAGATTGGGTATTCATGATCATAGCTATCTGTAAGTTGTTATTGTTGAGGATCATGTTGAGATCCCTACTGGACTATATGTTCATCCCACGTTGTTGAATCTTTTTCAGGTGTTAAGCAGGCTGTGCTACAAGAATTGGATCTCCTTATTTTTGGCCACGGGGCCTATTTTGTGTTGGCGGAATGCCATATATGTAAAAGGGTTACACCATTCTTCTTGAATCTTAAATGATGTAAGCCCAAAGGCAATTTATTTAAATATGTTCATGTTGTATTTACTTTACATACGAATGAGAGAATTGCTATTCACTTCTACGAGTTGAATATTTGAGTTTGTTTCCGCATGTTATCTCTGAAATTAAATTAAGTTAATGAATTTGGTAATACCTTGAGTAAATAAAAGTGGGGCGTGATAACTTGGTATCAAAGTGAGCCGGGTTTAAATACTTTGGGCTCGTGGGAAGTGGTTTTTACCACAGTAGGTTTACTACGTATGGTGAGGACATTACATATAGTTAACATGAACGTTAGGACTTGTGTGTTATATTTATGTGAGCATGGGATTAAGTTTCCTGAATAGTATTCATAGCCGGCAAACTTGCTTTGAGGTCCTCTTGGAAACACGCCTGATCAACGTGGTTTCTGGTAGGAGTTCCTTGAGAGTTCCGGGATGAGTGGCTATCTTTGTGGATTTGATCCAGTTATGTGTTTAAATGTTTAGATGTTTATATGCAATCGTAGTGTATGTTTTGTGACTAAGTGTGTCTTGCGACCTATTAGTAGTAGTGTGTGCCTCGGGGAAAGCTATTGCGTTGTGCACTAAGTGTGGTTGTGTTTTTGGATTTTATAGGATGTCTACACGAGGGAGTAGAGGTCGGATGAGTAGTAAGAGTGCCGGGAGGGGCACATCGGTTCCTTTAGCAACCGCCGTTGCAGCATCGGCTGTCAGCGAGGACGTCGCACGTGAGATTGTGAAAGCAGTGCAGGACGCCCTAGCTCACACTGAGGGCGGTAGCGAGCGTGCTCTCAAGCTTACTAAGGAGTTTTTTCGCTCCGGCCCACCAGAGTTTGTGGGGGAGGCTAAACCGTTGGAGGCGGAGAGTTGGTTAGAGCAGATTACTAAGACTCTTGATATGCTCAGAGTCGAAGATGAAGAGTTGAGGGTTTCTTTAGCGACTTTTCAATTGAAGGGTGATGCAAGTTATTGGTGGAAGTATTCTAAGAATACTGTAGGTAGCACGTGGGTTACTTTTACCGAGGCCTTTTGGGCCAAGTATTTCCCTCCTTCTGCTCGGGAAAGGTTGAGGGATCAGTTTATTGAGTTGCGTCAGGATGATACTCCTGTGGCATAGTTTGAGATACGGTTTTCCAGTCTGTCGAGGTTTGCTCCAGAGTTGGTGGCAACTGAGGAGCGTCGTTGTTATGAGTTTGAAAGCCGGTTGTGTTTCAGTATTCGGGAGAAAGTAGCTGGATCCTTTTGGAAGGGTTATTATACTCTAGTCGAGGCGGCGGCCCATGTGGAGGCCATGGTTGTGAAGGATGGTCAGGATGGGGAGGAGGCCATTTCGGTAACTCCTACGGTTCGTAAGTACTCTAAACCCAATAAGAGGTGGAGGCGAAAGTATGCTCAGTCCTAGGCTAAATCTCTTTCTTCGTCAGGAGTTTCGGACTCTTCTGTTGGGAGGCCCAGTGAGGTTCAGGTTTCAAACCAGTCTTAGAGTAGGGGGTCTGCTGGTTGTTTTGGTTGTGGTCAGTTGGGCCATGTTAAGCGTTTATGTCCTTTGCGTGTGAATTCTTCGAGTGTTTTAAAACCCAGTCAGACTCAGTTGTACCCGTCCAGTCAGGGACATTATAGGTACCAGAAACGGGTAGGCCAGGCTTCGAGGGCCTCGCGAGGGGCAACTTATTAGCTAGCCCTGTAGTATTACCCTAGAGAGGGACTTTTGTATTGATTGACCGGTGATGTATTATATGAATCATTTTGTTATTAACCGGTGTATTGTTGGGTGCTGAGGCACCAAGTTTATGTATCGCATATGTATGCATATTGTTGATTGTTTAATCCTTATGTAATGGGGGCATGCATGGAATTTCGAACCCTCTCTTATATTTTTATTTTGAGAAGTTGTTGATGGGATCAATGATCCTAGTGTTATTGCTTGCTTGGTACTGAATTATGAATTAGTTATGTGACAGCCTGTGAGCCTTGTTTACTTTTAATGTTGTTTGTTGAGAACGGGGAATTCGTAGGTGAATGTGATTGATGTGATGGTTTCGAGGGTGCGTGGTACTGGCAAGGTTTTGTGAGAATGTTTGAGGGGATGTGAGAATTGTATCTCGGGTTAGTAGGAATGGTACCGGTATATTGTTTTGTGTTCTCGGGTAACGAGAGTAGCATTGATTAGAATTGCCCCTTGTGTTCGGGTTGTGTGTTAGGGGTTGACCGTGTCAGTCTTGACTTGGGGAGATGGGCAGGTTTGCCATGTAAGCGGGGGGGGGGGGAGTGATGATTCCCTTAGAAGCAGTGATGGTGTGGCCCAATCTTAAGAAATCCGGTGAGACTCCAACATTTTGGGGTTTGCGTAAGAAACTCCGTGCTTGGGGTTAGTGGTTTGAGTGGCACGTCAGTGGTTGGTTTATTGAGTGTAGAGGTTTATTGAGTTGATTAGTCAACTTGTTGACATCAGGTTTTCGGTTGGCATTGGTCACCTTGAGAATAGTCTTGATTGTTGTAGACAATGCATGATGATTAGGCAAACTAGAACTAATCAATTGAGTATGCTATCGGTTATAGCGGTTGGTAAAATACATCAAATTTTGTATTGATTGATTGAACTTGTATATGATAATTGCTTATATACATTGTTTTGTGTGGGAGGAGATGGGGGATATACTCCACGGTTTATTGGAAGATGGGGATGGACCTTTAAACCGGATTTTTGTTTGATATTGATACAGCACTACAATGTGTATCATTTGTGAAGTATAGAAGTGTTTCTATGTTTTATTGATACAGCACCAAAATGTATATCATTTGTGAAGTGTTCTTGTTTTATTGGTACAACACTACAATATGTATCATTTATGAGGTATGGAAGTGTTTTGTTATGAATTTTAACCTCATTTAAACTGTTGTTATTGGAAGTGTTTTTATATGAGCTGTGGTCTCATGGAAATTGGTTGGCTAAATAATGCACCATGTTTTTTATTTTAAATTGGTTAAGTAAAGGAAGGTGGGATGAAATTGCAAAACCATGAATTTCTTATACCTTATGTGTTGATAGCAAAGTTGTTATTTCTATTAACTATCATTATAGAAATGTTATGTTTTGTGTTGATTATGGCATCACTGTGATAGTGATGGATGTTGCTAGCTTTATTTTAAAAAGGAATGGAAAGTAAGATTTTTCTAGTGGATGGGCCATCTACGGGCGTTATTAAAAAGGGGAAATATTGAGAAATTGACTTACTTTAAAGGTTTTGAGGAATTCCTAATAAATAGTTTTTGGCAAATAAACTGTGGATGGTTATGTGTTTTGGATAACACCGTGTTTGTGAAAAATGTTTACAAAACTTTTGAGTTTCACTCGAGAAATGCAAAGTTTATTTCGGAATGTCAACATTGAAAATTTGAACATCTTTGAGAAATGTTTCATGAATAAGAAATTGATTTTCTTTATATTTACGCAAACGATTTGCTTTAGTCGTTTTGTTGGGAATTTTGGTTGTTGATTAGTGACTTAGCTTAGAGTAATAGTCGGGTGTTGTGGCAATTTGATTCGGGAAGAGGTGTAGTTTTGTTGAGGCTTTCGTGCCTAAGGGTTGTCTTTTGGAACGTGTTTCCTTGGTAAGCCTTTCTTTTGTGAGAGCGAACCGGAGGTTTATTGTGAGAATTGTTTATTTCCTAAGTGCTCGGGTGTTGGGTGCCTTGTGATCTGTTGGCCTGGTGTTTTGGCGTTTCCTTAATTTCGAGGACGAAATTCTTTAAGGGGGGAAGGTTATAGCGATCCCGGTTTTCCCTTTCTGTACTTGTTGTATTCTAGACTTTGGTTCCGTGGAGTTGGTGGTTGTATATCTTGTTGTCATCCTTTAATTCCTTGTGTTTGAGTTTTAGGATATATTGGGCGTGTTTCGAACAGGTTGGTTGAGCTTTAGTCCCATTCCTTGTTGCCTAGATTTTTGGTGGTACGCTCGAGCGGGTACCTTTGCGCTCGAGCGAGTTTGGTTTTTGGTTGTCCGCTCGAGCGGGACTTATTGCGCTTGAGCGGGGTTTACACACTCCCAGTATTTCGTGTCCCTGCAAAACTTCTACAGGTGTGTTTTCTACGCTCGAGCGGATTTCCTTACGCTCGAGCGGTAGCGCTCGAGCGGGCCTTTTGGCGCTCGAGCAGGTAGTTCTTTTTCTGTAAAGTTCTGGGAGATGAAAATCTACGCTCGAGCGTACTGGTTTTTCGCGCTCGAGCGGATGTATTTTATTCTTGTGTCTTGATGCTCGAGCGGGCCTTCTTGCGCTCGAGCATGTCCAGATTTTTGTGCTTTACGCTCGAGCTTTCTATTCTCCGCTCGAGCGGGAATGTCGTATATCAGTTAGCAGCTAGGCATTTTTGAATCACTTTTTATACTCACACTCTCTCTCTTACTTTCTAAAAACCGATTTTGAGAGCTCCTCTCTCTAGAAAATACCTTCTCTCTAGGGATTGATCTAGTTAGAGTGTTCTCCTATCCTTCGGCCTTTGTAAAAACTGTGTTGATCGTCGAGGACTTCGTTTTGATCCGAAAAGTTTGGAGTTTGGAGCACTTTGGTTTTGGTCTTTTTCTCCATTTGAGCTCCGAATTTGAGGTAGGGATTCTCCTTGTTCTTTTACAACGCTTCGTCTATAAAATTTGATGGGTCGTTGAACACACCAAAATTAAATACTAAACTATACCAAATTCAATCAGAATAATGGCAAGTCCAGGTATCGATCCACAGGGACTATTGTGAAATTAAATTAATTCAATCGCAAAATTCCTAAATTAATTTTGATTAAAAAGATAAGATTGATTCTATACCTAAACAACAATTAAATAAAATTGAAGAATTATATTGACAATTAAAATCTAGGGTTTGAGATATTAATTTTCGGGAAAAATCCTAGGGTAGAGAATTCACCACTAGCCACATGAATGAGACTTAACATCAACCATCAATCGCAATTCGGTTTGAATTATCCAATATTTCACAACTACAAGTTTGAAATATTGATCAAGAGGGTTGTTGCATTCAATGTATAGGCACGAATCATCCCGAGTAGTACAAGTCGTTTGCTCTAAACTATGTTAGCAAAACGACCCGTCTCTCATAGCATGACTCGTCTTATACATTGAATACAAACACAAAGAATACTAATGTATGGAAAACATTAAACAATCACAGAGAGTAAAATGCTTGAAGAGAAGAACGAAACAATTATTTATAAACTTCTAAAACATCCATACATTCATTCAAACCAAGTTACAATGAAAGCTTGTGAAAAATTCCATTACATGGCTAGGGTTTCATCAAAACCCTAGAAAAGACGACTAGCCACTCATGGAGGAGTGTGGTTATGTTGCTCATGTTGCTTTCCATTCCCACCCGAACTCTCTGCCCCGTATTGTCCCTTAGGGTTGGCCACAGTTTGACTTGGTAATTTTCCCTCCTCTCTCCGATTCATGTTGTTAGCCATTTGACCCAATTGGGTCTCTATCTTGGCAATAGAGTGAGTGTGGGAGTGAACTATCGGTGCTAACCCCTTAAGTTCTGAGAGAACTTCCAACGCCTGAGTCTCAAAGGCAGAGTTGCCCTGAGGAACAGGCGAGGGTTGTGGTTGTGGTTGTGGTTGCCAGTATGGTTGTGGGGGTCTATAAGGTTGCGATGGTCGGTAAGATGATTGGTTAGCAAAATTATTGAAATTCTGCCTTGGTGGTGGAAGATTGTAAGAAGTGCCTTGTGAAGGGGGTCTCCATGAGAAATTAGGGTGATTTCTCCATCTCGGATTGTATGTGTTGGAGTATGGATCATTACCCGGGTTGGAGAATCCTTGAGCTGCATTCACATGCTCTTGGACTAACTCCGGAAATTGTGATGCCGAAGGGCACTCACTCAAGTCATGAACAGGGCTCGCACAAATAACACATGCCTCGTGAAATTGAGACTGAACTTGCTAGGTAAGGGCATGTCCCGTAGCTAATAATTGGTCCATCTTGCGGGACAGTGCCTCTACTTGTTGGGCTAACTCTAGGTTTTGCCCGACCTCATAAATGCCCCCTCTTTTCGGGGCTCCAACTACTGGTTCCCGGACTTGCCGGGCTGCGGAGGCATGGTGAAGGGAATTATCACTTAAGTTCTCAAACAATTGCCATGCCTCGGCATCATTTTTAGACATAAATGTCCCACCACAGGACGAATCCACCATTTGGCGGTGCGGCTCAATTAAGCCATAATAGAATGTTTGAACAAGTTGCCAATCAGGCACTTGGTGATGGGGACACTGTTGGAGAACTCTAGTTTCCACCGTCTCAGTTGGTCTCCTAGGAACTCACTACAAACACGGTTAGGTGGCTATACCAGACCGTCAGATGTCGTTCGGGCACGGCAAACACTAAAGGAATTACACCTTTAGAGGATTTAAAGTCTCCTAGACGCAAATATAGCATGGCGAGAACAAAGAAAACAAAATAACATAGAAGGGAAAGAAAAGAGAACAAGAAATTAATCTATCAATCATAGTAAAATGGGTCCATTAAAGCAATGGACTCAATCATATCCCCATTCCCAATCCCCTCTATATATGGTTTCAATCTTTGGCCATTCACTTTGAAAGTGTAGCCAGTCTTTGGATCTCGCACCTCAACGGCGCCATGAATGAATGCCTCAACAACTACAAAGGGTCCATCCCATCTAGATCTTAGCTTACTCGGAAAGAGTCTCAATTTTGAATTAAAAAGCCACACTTTTTGGTCGGGTTCAAAGGATTTCCTATTAATGTGCTTGTCATGGAATTCTTTAGTCTGAGCTTTAAAAACTCTCGAACTCTCATATGCATCATTCCGGATTTCCTCCAACTCATTGAGTTGCAGTTTTCGGTTGAGCCCAGCTGCTGCCATATCGAAGTTAAACTTCTTTATGGCCCACAATGCTCGGTGCTCAAGTTTAACCGGGAGATGGCAAGCTTTGCCGAACACCGCTCTATATGGTGACATCCTAATGGGTGTCTTATAAGCAATGCGGTAAGCCCATAATGCATCAATTAACCGTTATGACCAATCTTTCCTATCCGGTCTCAACGTTTTCTCAATTATGTGCTTTACCTCCCTATTTGAGACTTCCACTTGGCCACTTGTTTGAGGGTGATATGGAGTGCCAACTTTATGAGTGATAAAGTATTTCTTAACTACCGACTCAAAGAACCGGTTACAAAAATGTGTACCCTGATCACATATTATAGCTCTAGGAAACCCAAAACGACTAAAAATGTTTTCAAGCAAAAACTTGATTACCACTCTATGATCGTTTGTTCGGGTAGCTATTGCCTCCACCCACTTAGACACGTAATCTACTGCCAAAAGAATGTACTCAAACCCGAATGACGACGGGAAAGGGCCCATAAAATCAATCCCCCACACATCAAATATTTCTACCACAAGAATAGGGGACATTGGCATCATGTCACGCCGAGACATCGAACCCATTTGCTGACAGCGCAAACAAGTTCTACAAAATTGATGGGCATCTTTAAAAATTGTGGGCCAATAAAACCCACTCTGTAAAATCCTGGCGGCCGTTTTATGCCCACTAAAATGACCGCCACATGCAGAAGAATGACAAAATGTAAGAATGCTATGCACCTCACTCTCCGGCACACACCGTCGGATCACTTGGTCGGAGCAATATTTAAACAACTCCGGATCCTCCCAAAAGTAATACCTGACCTGCGAAAAGAATCGGTCTTTGTCTTGCTTAGACCAATTCTGCGGAATTTGCCTAATGGCCAAGTAATTCACAATATGTGCAAACCACGGGGGGCTCGCTTGTGACAGCTCAAAGAGTTGTTCGTCCGGAAACGAATCATGCAAAATAAGAGGGTCACTATTATACTCAACAAGGATTTGGGAGAGATGATCTGCCACCACATTTTCAGATCCTTTCTTATCTCAGATCTCTAGGTCAAATTCCTGAAGCAACAAAATCCATCTAATCAACCTAGGTTTGGTCTCTTTCTTAGATAATAAATACCACAAAGCGGCATGATCAATGAAGACTATGACCTTGGAACCTAGGAGATAAGACCGGAATTTGTCTAAGGCAAAGACCACAGCTAGCAACTTTTTCTCGGTAGTAGTGTAGTTCAATTGAGCATCCGAGAGAGTGCGACTAGCATAATATATAGCAAATGGTGCCTTATTGACCCTTTGGCCCAACACAGCCCCGACAGCATAATCGGAGGCATCACACATGATTTCAAAAGGAAGTGACCAATCTAGTGATTTCATGATTGGGGCAGTGGTCAAGGCCATTCTCAGTGTTTTAAATGCCTTTAAGCATGCCTCATCAAAGACAAAAGGCGCGTCCTTAACTAGTAAACTACACAAAGGACGTGATATCTTACTGAAGTCTTTAATGAACCTACGGTAAAAACCTGCATGCCCTAAGAATGACCTGATTTGACGCACGGAATTGGGTGGAGGAAGGCCTGCAATGAGGTCAACCTTAGCCTTGTCAACCTCTATACCTCGAGGGGACACAATGTGTCCCAACACTATACCCTCACGAACCATAAAATGGCTCTTTTCCCAACTCAAGATTAGGTTTGCCTCAATACATCGTTCTAACACTCTAGTCAAGTTCCTAAGGCATTCCTCAAAAGACGGTCCAAATACTGAAAAGTCATCCATAAAAACCTCTAAGAATTTCTCCACCATATCGGAGAAAATGGCCATCATACACCGTTGAAAGGTCGCCAGTGCATTACATAGCCCAAAGGGCATGCGCCTGTAAGCAAAAGTGCCAAAAGGGCATGTGAATGTGGTCTTTTCCTAGTCAGCGGGGTACACCGGGACTTGATTATACCCTGAGTAACCATCAAGAAAACAATAGAACCCCTGCCCCGCTAACCACTCTAGGATTTGGTCAATGAAAGGTAAGGGAAAATGGTCATTCCTAGTCGAGGAATTTAGTCTCCTGTAATCAATGCACACTCGCCACCCAGTAGTGGTTCGTGTGTGGACTAACTCTCCTCCATCATTCTCAACAACAGTGATGTCCGATTTCTTGGGCACCACTTGTGTGGGACTCACCCACTTGCTATCTGAGATGGGGTATATGATACCCGCATCCAACAATTTCAATACCTCCTTTTTCACCACCTCTTTCATGTTAGGATTCAGTCTCCGTTGCATTTCGCGAGAAGGTTTGGTGTCCTCTAGATGTATATAATGCATGCACACAGAGGGATCTATCCCTTTCAAATCAGCCACTGACCACCCTATAGCACTCCGATGTGCCACGAGAACATTCATTAACTGACTCTCCTGGTCCGCAGTCAAGTCAGATGCAATGATAACTGGTAAAGTCTCCTGGGGCCCTAAAAATGCATACTTGAGTGTAGCCGGAAGTGGCTTCAACTCAAGTGTAGGTGGTGTGACCAAAGATGGTGTGGCAGGCTCTCTCGACAGAGGAGGAAGTGACTCAAACCGGGCTTTCCATGGAGGAAAATCCAGTGTAGAAGAAGAATTAAGCAAGACATTTACCTCCTCAACTGACCCATCTATATCAAAATTTTCAAACCCAAAATGAGCTAGACAAGCCTCTAAAGGGTCCTCTACAAGAATGGAGGGCAAAGCCTCCTCAACAATCTCATCCACAACATCCACTAATAAGCACTCCTCTCTCTCATGAGGTTGTTGTGATGCTTGGAAAACATTAAGTTTCACTTGCATGTTACCAAAGGAAACTTCCATAACCCCGGTCCGACAATTAATGCATGCATTGGCCATAGCGAAGAAAGGTCGACCCAAAATCACCGGGATTTGTTTCCTCGAACTGGCTACCGGTTCCATATCTAAAACCAAAAAGTCAACAGGGAAGTAGAACCTATCAACCTTAACTAGCACATCCTCAATCATGCTTCGTTGTACTTTGAGGGACCGGTCAGCCAACTGAAGAGTAACAGTAGTGGGCTTCAACTCGCCAAGCCCAAATTCCTCGTACACAGAGTACGGCAACAAATTAACACTAGCCCCTAAATCCAATAAGGCCCTATCAATGAAGTGGTCCCCTATAATGCATGCAATGGTTGGGGCACCTGGGTCCTTAAGCTTAGGAGGTGTGTCATTCAACAAGATGGAGCTTACTTGCTCCGTGAGTAGGACCTTTTGGGACACATGTGTCCTAGATTTACGCTTTTGCGTACAAAGGTCCTTCAGAAATTTGGCATATGATGGTACTTGCTTAATTGCCTCCAACAGGGGAAGGTTGATTTTTACCTGTTTGAAGACTTCCATCATTGCCTCCATAGATGCCGCCTTCTTATTAAAAGGGGACGGTGTGTCAAGGCACTGGGGAAAGGGTGCCTTAGGCACATATGGTGCCTTGGGCTCAAGTGAAGTACTAGGGACTAAATCATCCCTCTTAAGTGTTTCCCCCTCACCCTTGCTCTCACTAGGTGAACCACCGTGGTCACCCTTCCTAACTCTAGTTGCATCAGACGCAACTGACTGAGGCTCTAATTCCCTACCACTTCTCAAAGCAACCACCGCCTGCACTTGCTCATGTTGCTTTCCATTCCCACCCGAACTCTCTGCCCCGTATTGTCCCTTAGGGTTGGCCACAGTTTGACTTGGTAATTTTCCCTCCTCTCTCCGATTCATGTTGTTAGCCATTTGACCCAATTGGGTCTCTATCTTGGCAATAGAGTGAGTGTGGGAGTGAACTATCGGTGCTAACCCCTTAAGTTCTGAGAGAACTTCCAACACCTGAGTCTCAAAGGCAGAGTTGCCCTGAGGAACAGGCGGGGTTGTGGTTGTGGTTGTGGTTGCCAGTATGGTTGTGGGGGTCTATAAGGTTGCGGTGGTCGGTAAGATGATTGGTTGGCAAAATTATTGAAATTCTGCCTTGGTGGTGGAGGATTGTAAGAAGTGCCTTGTGAAGGGGGTCTCCATGAGAAATTAGGGTGATTTCTCCATCCCGGATTGTATGTGTTGGAGTATGGATCATTACCCGGGTTGGAGAATCCTTGAGCTGCATTCACATGCTCTTGGACTAACTCCGGAAATTGTGATGCCGAAGGGCACTCACTCAAGTCATGAATAGGGCTCGCACAAATAACACATGCCTCGTGAAATTGAGGCTGAACTTGCTGGTAGGGGCATGTCCCGTAGCTAATAATTGGTCCATCTTGCGGGACAGTGCCTCTACTTGTTGGGCTAACTCTAGGTTTTGCCCGACCTCATAAATGCCCCCTCTTTTCGGGGCTCCAACTACTGGTTGCCGGACTTGCCGGGCTGCGGAGGCATGGTGAAGGGAATTATCACTTAAGTTCTCAAACAATTGCCATGCCTCGGCATCATTTTTAGACATAAATGTCCCACCACAGGACGAATCCACCATTTGGCGGTGCGGCTCAGTTAAGCCATAATAGAATGTTTGAACAAGTTGCCAATCAGGCACTTGGTGGTGGGGACACTGTTGGAGAAGGTCTCGAAGTCTTTCCCAAGTCTCATGGAATTGCTCGCCATCCATTTGAGCAAAGTTTGTGATGGCTCGCCTAAGTTGGTTGGTTTTACCTATGGGAAAGTACTTCTCCAAGAACCGTTGCTGTAATTGGTCCCAAGTTGTGATTGAATTAGCAGGTAAAGAATTTAGCCAGTGTTTGGCTTTATCCTTTAACGAGAATGGAAACAATCGCAACATTAAGGCCTCATTTGTGAAATTCTGGATCTTCACTGTCGAGCAAATTTCCAGAAATTCATTCAAATGCTTATAAGGGTCATCATGAGTTAGTCCATGGAATGATGGGAGCATTTGTATAGTGCTGGACTTAATCTCATAATGAGCAGCAGTGGTGTTGGGTAATTGGATGCATGATGGTGATGTATATGCAGTGGGTGTAAAATAATCCTTAAGTGTCCGGTTGGGCACATTCGGGACATTAGGATCTGCCATCTCTAATGGCTCAATGTATGAATATTCAAGCCTAGGAATACGGGCAGAGGTCCTAAGTCTCCTAAGGGTCCTTTCTAGTTCAAGGTCCAAACTCCACAATTCAGGGCGACAAGAACGACGCCCGTGCATACACTACCCAAACACACACAACAAGTTCCGACTCTGTGCACTAAGTATGAAAGCAAAATACCATAGGAAGAAATACTCACAGTGGTTTAACGAAAACGCTTTACTCGTCTTGCGGATGCTTGACGTGTAGACGTTGTTTCCAACCTCTGTTTGAGCTTTGACTTTCGTTTTAGCACTATGGTGCTTTGCTTGTGAGTGTTTGCTTCTGTTTACTCACTTTAATGCTGCGGTTTTTTTTTTAAAGCTCGGCTGCGCTCCGCTTGCACTTCAATGATAGCTCCAGTTTCAAACGCTCTGCACACTTAGTAACACCAAAAGCATAAAATCCTAAACTAAAAATTAAAATAAGAATGTAACTTTAAATTAACTAATTTCGCCAGAAGTCCCCGGCAACGGCGCCAAAATTTGATGGGTCGTTGAACACACCAAAATTAAATACTAAACTATACCAAATTCAATCAGAATAATGGCAAGTCCAGGTATCGATCCACAGGGACTATTGTGAAATTAAATTAATTCAATCGCAAAATTCCTAAATTAATTTTGATTAAAAAGATAAGATTGATTCTATACCTAAACAACAATTAAATAAAATTGAAGAATTATATTGACAATTAAAATCTAGGGTTTGAGATATTAATTTTTGGGAAAAATCCTAGGGTAGAGAATTCACCACTAACCACATGAATGAGACTTAACATCAACCATCAATCGCAATTCGGTTTGAATTATCCAATATTTCACAACTACAAGTTTGAAATATTGATCAAGAGGGTTGTTGCATTCAATGTATAGGCACGAATCATCCCGAGTAGTACAAGTCGTTTGCTCTAAACTATGTTAGCAAAACGACCCGTCTCTCATAGCATGACTCGTCTTATACATTGAATACAAACACAAAGAATACTAATGTATGGAAAACATTAAACAATCACAGAGAGTAAAATGTTTGAAGAGAAGAACGAAACAATTATTTATAAACTTCTAAAACATCCATACATTCATTCAAACCAAGTTACAATGAAAGCTCGTGAAAAATTCCATTACATGGCTAGGGTTTCATCAAAACCCTAGAAAAGACGACTAGCCACTCATGGAGGAGTGGAAAGAGGAAGAAGATGAAGAAGAAGCCCCCATGGAAGTGTTTTCCAAGCTTTGGTAGTGTCTCCCCCTTTGGAATCCTAGCCTCCTTCTCTTCTGTCTTCAATTTTCGAACCCTAACTGTGACTGATTTTCTATCTTTTATTCGGAGCAAAATAGACCAAAAAGTCCGTGCACGCGTCCCTAGGTGGGCCGCTCGTACGGTGGTGTGGGCCGCTCGTGCAGTGGTGGGCCGCACGTGCGATGAAGCTTGGCTGCACGTGCGGTGGTCTGGTGGTCTCGGATTTTTCACCTCTCACTCAGAGAATCTGGTTTCGCGCCCCCTTTTGATTGAATTTTCATATTTCCTGCCAAACCTGTACAAGTGCACGAAACACATCATCTCCACCAAATAAATAAAATTAAAAGACCAAAAATATAACCTAAGTGGCCTCAATGTAGTACCTTTCGGCTTACATCAATAGACATGTGGTAATTTCGTATTGCATGAAAATCATATCCATGTTGGGTTTGTTTGAAGATCATGAGGGTGAATCTAGGGTTGGTTGTTTGGAAATGGGTTTGTCATCATTGATAGTTCTTTGGGTTAATTGGAGTGTTAATTAGCATGTTATTGTTGAAAGGAGAGAAAACCCTAGTTTATATTTGATTTGGTAAATTAAAAGAGGGGTTTTGTTCTTTGGGCCAATACTCATGTATTTTGGGTCTCTAATGGGGTTATTGTTGTTTGTGATTGATATTTGAGCTTTTTTGGTCAATATTGAGAAAGAGGGAGAAAAACCCTAGTGTAATGTTATGAATTAAATTGCGTAATTGGTTCGGAAAGGATATGAAAGAATGGCATTGGGTTTTTATTAAATGAAAGGAATAGTATTGTTTTCTTTGTGAAATGGGAAGAAAAGTGTTTTTGGAATAAGTGATGGAACATGTTGATTTTGAAAATGGGAGAATAAGCATGAGTGTTGAATACACGTTTTTGGGGGAATTTAATTTGTAATTATCATACCTGTGGCATTGTTGGGTTTAAGATCTCACGATAGTTGAGTCTTTTAATAGATGTACTGAATGCATGCATCTAGAGGTTTTGTCCTTGGTCATCGGTGGAGGATGACGTTGTTGAATTGAATGGTTGTGTATGCATTACATCTGTGTCAATTGAACATTATATGTAATGAAGTGCTAGAAAGCATTCGTAATATTGAGATGATTGGTATCATATACCGCGCTTATAATGAGGGGTACCACTACCTTCTAGCTTGTGTCTGGAGAATGTGGACGAGGTACCATTACCTTCCAGTTTGTGTCTAGAGAATGTGGACGAGGTACCATTACCTTCCAGCTTGTGTCTGGAGAATGTGGATTAGACGCCGTTACCTTTCAGCTTGTGTCTGAGGAACTTGACTTATCATTTGTTGTAGGAATTGTATCCTTGGCTTACTGTGCATATAGCCGGTAGAGCAGAGTTTTATTGTTGTTGTCTCAATGTATCTGAGTATATTATGGATTGCGATGGTTATAGTATTGGTATAGCGATCCCGGTTTTCCTTTCCTTTGTATATTGTATTTCGGATTTGGTTCCGTGGTTGTGTTGTTGTCTCATTCTCATTTCCATCCTTTACTCTTTATATTTGAGTCTTGGGTTGTGTTGGACAAGTTTGAAACAGGTTGGTTGTACTTTGAAACCAAAGGTTGATGCCCAGAATTTGGCCTTCACGCTCAAGCGGAGATTTCGACGCTTGAGCGGGCCCTTCGTTGTTGCTTCTCCGCTCGAGCGGGAGTTTTGACGCTCGAGCGTAACTTTCCATCTCCAAGTACTTTTGTCTGCAGGTCTTCAGACGCTCGAGCGGGAGTTTTGACGCTCGAGCGTAGACCTTTGATTTTGTTCGTCCGCTCGAGCGGGGAGTTTGATGCTCGAGCGAGGACCATGTCTGCAAAACTTCTGGAAGTGCGCAATCTACGCTCGAGCGGCGCTTTTGACGCTCGAGCGTAAGTCTGTGTCTGACGCTCGAGCGGGGGTTTCCACGCTCGAGCAGGGCGACTGGTATATCACTTCGGGATTCGACTTTTTGGATCACTTTTTGGTTTCCTTTCTCTCTCTTACTTTTCGAAAAAACACCATTGGAGACCACTTCTCTCTAAAACCTCACCTTCTCTCTTAAATTTGATCTAGTTAGGGTGATCTCCTACCCTTGAGCCTTTACAAAAAGTGTGTTGATCGTTGAGGGCTACATTTTGATCCGAAAAGTTTGAAGTTTGGAGCACCTTGAGTTTGGTCTTCTTCTTCCTTTGAGCTCCGAATTTGAGATAGGGATTCCTACTCATTCTTATGTGTTTTAACATAGATATTGAGCTATTTGTATAGATGGTTCGATTTGGGAAGTTAGGGTTTGAAATGTGTTATTTTCAAAAGAGGGGTTTTATTGTTTTTGACTTATTTATGTATATTTGGGTCTTAAAAGGAGATTGTTGATGTTGTTGTTAAGATTTGAGACTTTGGGCCAATATTGGGAAAAAGGGAAAAATGCCATGTTTGGGGTATATTTGGGTCATTAGTATAATTAATGACAATTATTATGGAAATATGAAATTGAGCTAGAAATAATGAAATTGGCTCATTCTGAAAAGAAATGGTGGAGTCGGATTTATTAATCACTCACCTTTAAGAATTTTTGATAAGTTATCTGTTGTCGTAATTATTATCTATTTAGAAATATTGGCTTTGGGCTAGTGGTGGAAGGTAGTCTTGATTGTTGTAGACAATGCATGATGATTAGGCAAACTAAAACTAATCAAATTGAGTGTGCCATCGAATATGGCGGTTGCTATAATACATGAATTTTATGTATTGATTCAATTATGTATATGATATGTATTTATATACATTGTGTTGTATGGGAGGAGATAGGGGATGTACTCCACGGTTTAGGGGAAGATAGGGGATGGACTCCTAAACCGGATTTTATTTGGGATGGACTCCATTGATACAGTAATTTTGTGTATCTATTGAAGTATTGATATAGCAAATTTGTATATCATATATGAAGTATAGAAGTGTTTGGTTTGAGATTGATACAATGATTATGTGTATCCTTGGTTAAGTGTGAAATGTTTAATTTGAGTTGATATCTCGATTGAAATGGAAGTACTGCTGAAAAGGGATGTAATCTCATTTAAAGTATATGGACAGGTTCTGAGCCAGGTTTATGAATTAGGAAATTGGATAAGTATTGAAAATGAAATGAAACATGGACACATTTTTCATGTAATTGAAATGGATTATGAATTTATTCATGTGAGTTAAACATCTGTCAAGTGCTAATATTTTAGTTATTGCTCATATTATGTTTAGCATAGCTCTACTGGGCGTTGGCTCACCCTATATGGGATATCATTTTCAGGTACAAGTAGTATGCCACCTCCAAGGATGTAGCTTGGGAGGCGTGAGGCAGTTGGATTCTTTTGTTATTTTGGTTGTATTACATGTATATCAAGCCAAGGGCTTATTCTGTGTAGAGTTAGTACTCACTTTTGTAACCAAGTATTGACTTGGAAAGTTGTAAGCCTATAGGGCATTTACTTTTGTTGTCAACATGTAATACATTTTGTAATGAATACTCTGATGATATATATAATTATGCTTTATTCTTTTATATCTAAGCATGTCAAGGATGTATGATTTATGGGTTTATTTTGAGGGCGTTACAATTGAAGGGCCGAGTTGCCTCATTTGTCGATTATACATATTGATGATTGTTATCTCCTTTTATTTAAAGGCATGCATGTATGGTTATTAATGTATTGAGAACAAACCAAAATGCCATTTCAGGATTTGGAAAGTGTGAAAGAAATCGAGTATTTTAAACATATATTTTGAAAAAGGCATATCTGTTGTAAGTATGGAATAATGGAAGAAAGTAGTGGGCTTAGTGAAATTATTTCCTAAGAAGTGTTAATGTTGTGAAAGTTTGGGAACAAGGGGTAATGAAAAGGAAAGAAAGATGAATCGCTTATAGCGTTGAATGAAATGGTTGTTTTCGAGAAAATATCATACTGATGTATATTTTGTATAAACTGCCACATTACTATTCTAGTATGAGATTGGGTATTCATCATCATAGCTATCTGTAAGTTGTTATTGTTGATGATCATGTTGAGATCCATACTGGACTATATGTTCATCCCACGTTATTGAATCTTTTTCAGGTGTTAAGCAGGCTGTGCTACAAGAATTTGATCTCCTTATTTTTGGCCACGGGGCCTATTTTGTGTTGGCGGAATGCCATACATGTAAAAGGGTTACACCCTTCTTCTTGAATCTTAAATGATGTAAGCCCAAGGGCAATTTATTTAAATATGTTCATGTTGTATTTACTTTCCATACGAATGAGAGAATTGCTATTCACTTCTACGAGTTGAATATTTGAGTTTGTTTCCGCATGTTATCTCTGAAATTAAATTAAGTTAATGAATTTGGTAATACCTCGAGTAAATAAAAGTGGGGCGTGACAGTTATTGTACCAGACTTCCGGAATTTGTCCTTGAAAGAATTGGAAGAGGTCAATGTGTAAATGCATGTTGCCAGCCAAACTACTGTCAAAACAGATGCTAGAAGTTTACCAGCTGTTGGGCAAGGCTTTGCAGGTCAGAAGGAAACTCTGATAAAGAGGCACTGGATGATGATTCTTTAGAGGCGGCTGTCGTGCAAAGAATGTGTCCCAGGTGTAGGTTGAGCTACAAGTGGTTGAAAGGGCTCCCGATTACTGGGAAGCAATATTACAAGGATGTGCAGAGGCGTCCTAAACGAACCAGTGCCTATAATAAGCGACCATATCCAACTGGTACTAGACAGCAGCCATTCATGATTGAGCCAGTAACCACGAGAATGCACTCCAAGGGCAAGAGACCTCTACATGAATTCAAACCACCCAACTATTACAGAATAGAGGGCAATCGTCCTGAAAGGAGGCCTGAAATGGGCTCAGGTTATGGGATCAAAGCTAGAGATTGGCCCCCTAAATCAGCATCACGCAAGATGGAAAGTGGCCACCTTCATGGAAAGCCTAAATTAGGCCCAAAGCAGGGAGTCAGGGCCAAACAATGGCCTTCACAGCCAGCTTCGAAATTGGTTTCGAAGGAAGAAAGAGATAGCTCGACAACTGAGCTAGTGAGTTCATGGGTACCCGGAGTTCCAGATTGGTTTGTCATGCAGAACAAACCCAGAGAAATGTCTACCCAGAGAAATGTTGTCGGAGATCAGGGCAGGATGGTTAAACCCCCTTTGGTAGCTCCAAATAATTGGGTATTACTAAAGCATCCAAAAACAAAGGAACCAGATATGGTCCCAGTGATCTCTAGATCCCAAAGGAGGAAGATCCAACGAAGGTACACTCAGTACCAGAAGGATCAGAAAGAAAGTGGAGAAAGCTCTTCATTGGTTCAGCTAAAGGGCCAAGCAGAGAGAGAAAAAAGTTTAAAGTTAGATCATAATCCAAAATCAACTCTTCAAGACAAGAGGAGTTGCAGTAGAGAGCAATTGGCCAAAGTTCATTCTGAACTAAAAGCCAAAGAGAGATCCAGTTTGGCAGGACTGGAAAAGGCTTTGATGGAAAGTGATAGTGAGACAGAGGAAGAAATTGGCCTAGGCCAAAAGAAGGAGATGGTTGAAGAAGAAATGTTTGAAGCCTTCATGGCTGAACAGACATTTTTGGTTGAAAAACCAACGGAAACAGACCATTCGAAGGAAGTTACGATTACTGAAGTGCCAGAATGCAGCATAGAAGATGCTTCTGAAATAATTGAACAAGTTGGCCAAAAAGAGAAACAGGTACAGCCAGTCATCCAATTTGGCTCGTTTCCCCCAGTATTAATGAATATGGTACATATACTATCACAAGAATTCCAAGCTGAGGATGAGAACTATGAAGGTCAAGAAATTGACCTAATTCCAGTTTCCAGTGAAGACTCACAAGTGAGTATGGTACAAGATGAATCCGGAGTGGCCAGACCAATGGAAACTGGAGATGAGAGTGAGGAAGAGGTGAGTATTAACCTCTCATACCCTTTTGAGTATCCCACGACATCCATGACACAGCATGTCAAACCCTTGTATATCAAGGCCTTCTTCGATGGGATATAGATGAACCGAGTGTTGGTGGATAATGGGGCAGCAGTAAACCTGCTTCCGAAATCTTCTTTGAAGAAACTAGGAAAGCGGAACCCCAGACTAATCCCAACCAGTACAACCATTGCTGGTTTCGCTGGAGACAAACAGATGGCTCAAGACATTTTGCCCATCAACCTGAGTGTGGGAACCAGGGACTGTATGACTGCATTCTTCGTTATTGACAGCAATGCTAAATACAATGCTCTACTTGATAGGGATTGGATTCACACCAACAAGTGTGTGCCTTCCTCTCTACATCAGAAAATAATGATGGCCTTGGGCAGTGGAAAGACAGAAGAGATCAATGCAGATCCTCAACCCTTCATAGCTTGTGCAGATTTTGCAGAGGCCAAATTGTATACTGAAGGAGTGGCACCACTCAGTGTACTGAGAAAACCTGATGGATCAGCCGAAGTAACGGTTGATGAGGAATTAGCACACCTGAAACACTTAGTTCAAGAAAGTGCTGATAAGGAGTTTGTCGCCAAAGATGACAATGATGCCTGTTTGTAGGCAAAGAGATGACACACAAGAGGCCAAATCTTTGGCTTTAATTAAATTTTCAATATTGGACATAAAATCAATAGTCCAGAAGATGCAAAGGCAAGAAAAAGAAGCCATGATAATTGGCTATGAGCAGGAGTAGCAACAGATCAAGATTTTGGCATTGGGTAAATATTGTGCATTGGACATTGAAACAAAGGTCCAGGAGATACAGGAAGAAGAAGCCTTGTGGACAGACTTTGTCTATGAGGAGGAGAGCAAAGAGGTTGAATCAAAGAAATTGGAGGCAGGACAAAGCAAGGAGATTGCTTCGAAGGTAAAAGAAAAAAAAAAAAAAAAAAAAAAGCATCAGTAAGTCTTCAGATGCAAGACCCTTTGGAAGAAGTGAACTTGGGGGAATGATCTATACAGCAGCCCACCTATATAAGTGCTTGGTTGAATTCTCTTGACAGGGACCAGTTGTTGGTGGTCTTGAAGAGATATAAAGATTGTTTTGCATGGTCTTATAATGAGCTACCAGGATTGGATAGATCATTAGTAGAACATAAGCTCCCTATGAGGCCTAATTTCAAGCCATATAAGCAAAAACCAAAAAGGATGAGTCCTGAAGTGATTCAGAAGGTCAAGGAAGAAATCCTTAGGCTTCTCAAGGCAGGCTTTATTAGGACAGCTAAGTATGTTGAATGGCTATCCAATATTGTACCTACAGTCAAGAAGAATGGTAAAATGATGGTATGCATTGATTTCAGAAATCTGAATCTATCAACTCCAAAAGATGAGTATCCTATGCCCATAGTAGATATTGGTAGACAGTTCAGTAGGGCATCAAATTTTATCAATGACGGATGGGCACTCTGGTTATAACCAAATCTGCATTGCAGAAGAGGATATCCATAAGACAACATTCAGATGTCCTGGGAACATTGGCACCTTCGAATGTGTTAAAATGCCATTTGGTCTTAAGAATGCTGGGGCTACATATCAAAGAGTTATGAACACTATCTTTCATGATCTCATTGGAGGATACTTAGAGTGCTGCATTGATGATATTGTAGTAAAATCCCAATCCATGGAGGAACATTTGTTTCACTTGGAAGCAGCTTTTGAAAGAATGAGAAAGTTCAAGTTGAAACTTAATCCTCTCAAATGTGCTTTTGGTGTATCAGCTGGAAACTTCTTGGGCTATGTAGTACACAAGAAGGGAATATAGATTGATCAGAGCAAAGCCAAAGCTATCATCGAAGCCAGACCTCCATCAAGTAAGAAAGAAGTACAAAAATTCCTTGGGCAGGTTAATTTTCTTCGAAGATTTATTTCTAATACTGCAGGGAAAACTAAAGTATTTTCTTCCTTATTAAGGTTGAAAGATGAAGAGGAATTTGTGTGGACAACAGAGCATCAAACTGCTTTCGAAGGAATCAAAACCTATTTGGCCAACCCTCTAGTGCTGATGCCACCAAAGGGTGATAAGCCCTTGAAGTTGTATATAGCTGCAGTAGAAGATTCACTGAGAGTTTGCCTAACCTAAGACAATGAAGAAGGCAAGGAGCAAGCTGTTTATTACCTTAGTAGGTTTCTAAATTCTTGTGAATATAAATATTCACCTGTAGAAAAGCTGTGCCTTGCATTGTATTTTGCTGCAATGAAATTAAGATACTATCTTTTGCCTATAACTGTCTTGGTAATTGCAACCACAGATTTGGTTAAATATATGTTATCTAGACCCATGTTGAGGGGAAGAATTGGCAAATGGATACTAACTTTATCAGAATTTCATTTAGAATATGTCTTCCAAAAGGCAGTAAAATGACAAGTTTTAGCTAATTTTTTGGCAGACCATCCATGTCAAACAGAAAGCCAAGAAATAATGGAACTTGGTATGGTTAGTGTTGAACCATAGCAAAGGTGGTTGGATGGGTCAAAAGCCAATGGTCTAACTGGAATTGGTGTAGTAATTAAGTCGCCACAAGGGATAGAAACCACACACGGTTTCAGAGTGGATGAAATTACTTGTTCCAATAATCAAGCTGAATATGAAGCCTTAATAATGGGACTGGAAATACTTATTAGATTACAAGCTTATGCAGTTGACATGTTTGGAGATTCTCAATTGGTAGTTAACTAGGTGAAAGGGATTTTCAAATGTCAAAGTGTGAGCATGTTTCCATACTATGTTGTTGTATTGCATTCGCTGTCTCAATTTCAGATAGCAAATGTAACTTATGTCCCTAGATTCTTGAATAATAAAGCTAATGATGTGGCTCAAAAAGCTTCAAATTTCAAGAGAAGAGACAACACTCAAAGGAACATAAGCCAAACAACATATCAAAAGGTAATACTACCTTTGAATAAAAGGAATATGGTCTTAGAAGTCAATCATAATAACTTACAAGAACAAGATTGTAGGCATCCAATAATGCAGTATCTGGCTAGCCCATCTTCGAAAGCCAGCAAAAAAATTAAATTGTAATCTATGCAATACGTAATGTATGGTAATGCTCTCTACAAAAGGGGGACAGATGGGTTATTGTTGGAATGTTTAGGTCCAAAGGAAGCATTGACAGTTATGACTGAGGTTCATGAAGGCATCTATGGTGCTCATCAGCCTGGTGTGAAGATGAGATGGCTGCTTCGAAGACATTCCTACTATTGGCCAACTATCCTTAAAGACTGCATAAAATATACTAGAGGTTGCCAAGCATGCCAAAAGCATGGCACAATTAGGCACGTGCCCATAACTGACCTGCATGCAGTTGTGAAGCCTTGGCCATTTAGAGGATGGACCATGGATATGATGGGGAAAATACACCCACCCTCTTCGAAGCATCATTGTTTCATCTTAGTGGCCACAGATTATTTCATTAAGTGGGTTAAAGCTAAGCCATATAAGGCTGTAGACCAGATCGAAATTACTGGATTCATTAAAGATCTAATCCACAGATTTGGCATCCCACGGACTATAACTGTTGATAATGGGACTATATTTGATGGGAAAATGGTAAAGTCTTTTGTGGCAGAGTTTGGAATTAGCCTTGTTAATTCTACCCCCTATTATGCACAAGCCAATGGTCAAGCTGAATCATCCAATAAGTATTTGAAGAAAGGAATACAGAAAGTTGTGGAAGACAATCCTAGGGATTGGCATAACTTGCTGTTGGATGTATTGTGGGCTTATAAGACTTCTCCAAGGTCGAGTACATGAATCACTCCTTATGCCTTAGTATATGGGCATGATGCGGTGTTACCTATGGAAATTAATGTTAAGTCCTTGAGGGTGAGATGCCAGGATCAGTTAGATCTTGAGCAATACCATCAAAGTATGTGTTTAGAACTAGAAAGTATAGATGAAACTAGAATTCTGGCATTAAATAGCATTCTTTTCCAAAAGTAGAAAGCAGCCAAAAACTACAATAAGAAAGTCAAGCACATTAGCTTTGATGAAGGTGATTTGGTATGGAAGACAATACTCCCAATTGGGATTAAAAGCCACAAGTTCGGCAAATGATCACCTAACTGGGACGGACCCTATCAAGTTCATAGGGTCTTGCCTTTGGGAGCATATCATTTGAAAAATTTGAATGGATATGTACATCCCAAAAAGATTAATGGCAGATATTTGAAGCATTATTTTCCAACCATATGGGAAACACAAGGAATAAAATAAGTGCTAACTGAAAAGAACATGAAAACACTCAAATAATAAATAAGAACTTTATTTCATAAAGAGTTAAGTACATGTAGCCATAGGTTGGCCCAAAAGTCAGTACAGTGTTTCAGTTGTTCTTTTACAATAGATGCTCTATTCTTGAGAGATGGGAACAACTAAATGACTGTGGTCATCTCCTACTTTCGATCAGCTAGCTCTTGATTGGTAATTTGCAGCTTGGTGGCAGTTCGATCTAAAGCTTGGTTGACTGCTGATAACTTTTCCTCAAGTTGAGCTTTCTTCTCCAATAGTTGAGCTCGAAATTGGGAGACAGAGGAATGTTGTTCCTTCAGTTCTGACACCTTAGTAGGGGTGGGCGCGGGTCGGTTGCGGCCACGGAACTTCCAATCCGCCATCCGTCCGCCAGATTGACGGATTGAAGAAAATCAATTCGCATCCGTCCGCCAATCCGGCGGATGTAGATTGAGCGGATTGGCGGTTTGGCGGATGGATGCGAATCGGTTTGGCGGTTTAAAATTTTATAAATTTTCAACATAATTCAACTTGTGCACTTCCTCAAAAAAAGAAAAAAGAAAAAAGAAAAAGATTTACAGTTAATGACTTAAAAAAGTATTACAATCACTGTATGCCTTATCTAAAGAAAGAAAGTTTGAAACTTTAGAATATCACGATCACTGCATGCCTCATCCACATATTACAATCACAGCATGATTCATCCACATAAAGTATTACAATCTGTGATTATTAAAATATAATAATAATTCAAACCCCCAAAACTATGAACAGAGCAGTAGTAGAGATTGTATGTCTCTATATTGTTACATCTACATATGTTTTTGAAAACAAAAACCAACCAGCATATATCATATTTTCTATTTATTATTTTTAGAGCTAGATTTAAAAACCAAAAAATATAGATAAATAATATGTTTATTTTTTCAATTCAAAAAATATATTCAAGTTGAAAACTTTTTTTCAACAGAATATTTAAACTCTTTTTCAATTGAAAACACAAACATAATATTTAAACAAATTGAAAATACAAAGTCTTATAAATTACTAGGGGTGCTCGCGATTTGGCGGTTTGGCGGTTCGGTTGCGGCCAAAGAAATCTCAAATCCGCCATCCGTCCGCCAAATTGGCGGATTGGAGAAAATCAATCCGCAACCGTCCGCTCGTCATCATGCATCCGTCCAAAATGCGGCGGATCGGTTCGGTTCGGTCGGTTTTGGCGGATCGGTATATCCGCTGCTCACCCCTACACCTTAGTATGTACTTTGGAAACAAAGCTCTGATCTCTCAGCAATTTCTCCTCGGCGGCCTTGGCAGCATGACAGACGTTGATGTAAAAATCAATGGTGGCTGCCGCCTGAGATAAATGACTTGAGACAGTCATGCCGGATTGCTCAACAATCTTGTAACACTGGAGGAAGCCATTTTTTATTATAGGCCTTTGTAGGGCTTCGAAAGGAATCCTCGAGAAGGATGTTAGCAGTTCCAGACAGCTGTCTAGGTCTAATGAAGGCAAGGAAGTCTTACTACTGGAGGAAGAACTCTCAAAAATCTCTAGCAGAGAATTAGCTAGAACTAATGGCTTGGTCTCATTGCTAGCTATTGGAGAGGTGGAAAGTATGTCAAAGAGACTAGCTAGCCAAGCTTCGAAGATGTCCACCTCATCTATGGACATGGAAGGGGTAGAAAGAGCTCTGGTAGAAGGAAGAAATGACTGCATAGGAATAGGAGGAGAAGGTGGAGTATCCTTTGCAGTGTCTATAGTTTTGGCTACCAGTAGCTCAAGAGAAGAGGAACCGGTGCTAGGCAGAGATAACGAACGAAGAATTGGAGGGCTACCAGTGTCTTCTCTATGGAAATCAGCTATTGCTGGGGATGATGTAATAGCTGGAATTTCCTTAGGACAGGAAGGAACAGTAAGGCTTAAAGGGAAATCAAATCGAGTAGAATTGAAAGATAAATGAGGGAAGTATGAAGTTAAGCCAAAAGAAAGAGATGCAGAGATACTTAGCTTCAAGAAGGGTATAGAAAATACGGGACTAAGAAGTGGAAGTATTGCTTGAATTGGCTTTACAACTCGAGATCTTTCAACTTCAACTGAGATTGAAGAAGTCCTTGTTGAAGAAGGCAGAATAGTTGTTGCTGCAAAAGAAGAAATACAAAGTAATGTTAAGTCTCAGTACCAAGAATTTGAGAAAAGAAAATAGAGGCACAAAGGGAATTACTAATTTCAGAAGTGGTGGCTATGATTGGGGCATTGCGAAGAGTATAATGTCCAGCAGCTTGTTGTTTTCTTGCAACTTCTCTTTGGAATACATCATCAGCAGCAGTTTCATCTCTAAACATTTGCTGTTGCCTCCTCTTCTCAACCCTTTAAAATACAATAAGCTCTTTCGAATGCTCTGCTTGCACAACTTTAGCAGATGCTTCATGGATGGGATCTCCAGTGAAATCAGCAAGAGAGATAGTCATCTTCTTCCTTCTTTTTAAGGGTGTCTCTTGCTCTTGTTCTTTCTCTTCTTTTTCTGCTTCTTCTTCTTCTTTTGCTGCGTGAACCCTAGGTGCCTCCTCTTCAGGATCAAGTAAAAGCTTTCTTTTCTTTTGTTGTTGTTGTTTGCTCCTAAGAAGGTTTAAAGCTTGGACCTTTTGGGGAGAACCTCCCTGTGAGGCACCCGTACCACCTACACCAAAGAAAGAACTAAAAGTAAGGCTAAAAGCATTATAAAGGAGAAGAAGAGAAAAGAAACAAGGGTACATACCTTTCTTCGAGGCAGCTCGAGTAACTCTAAGAGGAGTTGAGGTAGCAGGAATAGGCTTTGTGATGACAGGTGCAAGAACTATAGTAGCAGGAGTAGTGGAAGGAGTAACAATTCCAACCCCTTTCGATTTGGGTTGAGGTACGTCCAGTACCATTAATAGGTCTTGGGGAGGAATGGCCAGGTATACCTCCATATTGGTCACCCACCAGTTCTGGCACCTTTTCAATATGTTACTTTGAGGAATGAAAGGGAAGTACTCAAAGTCAATCAAGTCCTAGATAAATTTAGAAGTTGCTTCTTCTAATCTGGATCTTCGAACCTTTAAGTCCCTACTGGTAAGACTTAAATTGGTCTGGCTGCAGAGAGGTATTAGGACCCCTTGTGAGAAACCAAACTGCCTAGCAAATTGGGCTGGACAATAGGGCACAACAATGCATTTGTAAGCTCTGGGGTTCATAGTCCCAATAAATAACTCTCTAGGGATCATAATAGAGGCTCATATGTTCTTGTGTTGGAGTAAAGAGCAGAATTAATCACTCAGAAAGGTCCTTAACCAGGATGGGCCAATGTTGGTAGGTTCGAAGGGACGGAAGCTGTGGGAAGAAAGGGAGGCTGGGAGTTGGTGGAAGAAAGAAAAGTAAAAAGCGAAGGTGGAAGGATAGAGTGAAACATTGGCTAACCTCATGCCATGAGTAGTAGGGTTTGGCTCTAAAAACTTTAGACATTTAGATTGTAGCTCAGTAAAATATGCAAAAAGCCAAAGCTGAAGTATCCAAAATGGACCTCCTTGATTGGCATCCAAGGGTTTCACACAAAAAAGGGGGAACAAGCTCTATATACGTGACCTAAGACATATGGAGCTAAGGCCACCTTTCTTTGTAAAACAAGAGCTTTGGCAAGAGGGGCGAATTTAGGCATGATCCTCTGAGAAGAGGTGCAAAAAAAGAATTTGCAAAGCCAATATAATATAAAAGAAAAGAATTCCCTATCAGTCACAAGGCCCTCTCTTTTATTCTCAGCCTTGACAAAGTCACTATAGGATGAGTTAAGAGAGGGGAGGGAAAAAGGGGTTTTGAGGTCAGGATAATCTGGACCAATAGGGGTTCCAGTAGGGGACAATCCTAATAGATGACAAATATCAAGAACACTAGGGGCCATCATCCCACATTTGAATTGAAAGAAATTAAAAGCAGAATTCCAAAAGCAAAACTAATGTCAACTTCGAAATAAAACATTTGGCTTCGAAGCCAAATTTTGGCGCCAAATGAAATGACAAACGGCTTCGAAAGTAGGAAGCTGACTTCGAAGCACATTCCACGCCTCACGGTGAAAGTGTGAAAGAGTGCTTAGGTATTTGTTTACTTCAAAAGGATTAAGGACTTGTTTGTAGGTTATTAAGTGAGAGTAAAATCGTTCGAAGCAAAACTTGAAACACTTTTTGGTTAGAAATTGTTTGTTCTAAGTTTCAAACCAATAATTGGTTTGATAGTATATAGAAGAAATTACTTTTTTCGAATAAAACAGTACAGTACTTAACAGAAGTTTCCATGTGGTGGAAAATATAAACTGTTTGTTTGAAACAAAATTGATTTAAAAGTCCTTGATTATGTTAACCATATGTTGGGGGATTGGATAAGATCAAATCAAGTTTCGAATGGCAAAATTGGTGAATTCGGAGCTCTGATTTTAAAAGGGAACCAACAAAAGTTGTTAATTACACTCCATAAGTTGGAAAAGTTCAAATTGGGTTTTTAGTGTTTTATTGAGTTTGACCGAATCAAGATTCGAATGATGAAATTGTTGATTTCGAAGCCCTAAGTTTGTTTGACTTTGACAAATAGGGTAAAATCAAACCATGCCAAGTAAAAGAAAACATCTTAGCTTTATTAAAACAAAAGCTATTACATCAGAAGCCTTCTTTGGCTACATATTCGAGTTCATAAAAATAAGGAATAGAATAAATAACAAGGTCATGAAATTTGCTCCAACTGTGGTCAATGAACTTCTGTTCCTTCTTTATTCTATCTTTTATCTTCTCCAGGCTGGGCTTCTGAAGTTGATATGCTCTAACTTGATAAAAAAAAGTTTCTCAGCCTTTATTTCGAATTCTGTTTCCTTCAACCCTTGTTCCATCTCATCCATGTCCAAGTCATCCCAGTATGCAGAGTCTTTATTCTTGAAATCATTATATTCATCGATGAGGTTCTCTGCTTCATACTGGGTATGAACTTGACGGGCTGAGATTTGATCCAAGGATCGAGTGGTGGCCACAAAAATGTGGTGCCAATGAAGAAGTAATGGAAGCTGGTCTAAAAACATTTGAAACTCTGCTTCGGCAATAGGTTGAGGACATGACCCTGGGTCATAACATCACAAGCCCATCGAAAGTTCTTGAGAGAAACATTGTCCTCAAGAACATTGAAGGGCAAGTGAGAAAAGACCGCAAGTAGAAGTTGGGCTTGCTGTCGCTGATGTTTGGTAGGTGGAGATGGAGGATGATAGGAGGGGAGAAAATCGCTGATGTTTGGTAGGTGGAGATGGAGGATGATAGGAGGGGAGAAACTGGTCCTCAAAGAGAGTAAGTCTCAGTTCCTCCATCTAGTGAGGGTTTTGCGGAAGAGGAGGCGCAAGAGCTTCCATCTCGAAAGAAGGAGGAAATTGGGGGTCGTTTACAATGTCAAGCCAGTCAGAAGAGCAAAGTTTAGCCCTTTGAGCTAAGAATGACGGGCTGTATCCTTGGGCCTCTTCTGGACGAGAGGTGGCTTGAACTATCGTCGTAGGCATGGAAGACGTGTACCATGCTACGAGTAAGTTATCTTCTAAACGGCGTCGGCGGTCGATGGGTACATATGGGTAAACCACCGAACTCCGAGCAAAGGGAGGGAAAGTTAGAGGATCAACGAATTCAACAAAATGATGATTGATCCGTTCCCTGAACTTAGACTCCTCAGGTTCTGGCCAACTTCTCCAACCAGAAGCCCCAGAGGAAGAAGAAGCAGCAGCTTCATCCCACGCAAAAGGTTTTGGGTCAGAAGAAGAGCTTCCAATATCCATGTTTGCAAAATTTTGGGTTAAGGAGTTGTGAATAACAAGTTCGCAGTCCAAATGTTGATAATTTGCAAAAGCTTCCATGACTTGAATATAAGAAGGTGGGTAAAGGTGGCTAATCAATGCATGAAAATTCTTTCGAGGACGAACATCATTATTAAACAACTCTTCGTATGCTTGATCAAGGTAAGAAAAGGTCTGCTTGGCCATGAGAGCTGAACTAGTCTTTTCGAATACTAAGATAGTGGGAGTGTTCAAGGGTTAGAAGAGAATTTAATGCAAATGTTTCATTGAAGAATGACGGTTGCATTTCTAAAAAAATGCAAAGCCCATGCACGTTCTAAGACGTGGGTAAAATACCTTGATCCACTAATATCACCAAGTATTGGGTATATTAGTGCGGGGGGTAATGTTGGCTACATATTTTGTATAAGTCAGTCACAGTTCGACACGTGGCAAGATAAGGGCAATACGGGAAAACAATTCAAATCTTCGATTGTAATCGTACACGTGGCAGTTAGTATTGGTTTTTATAAGATCTGTGTAGCACTGGATCAACAAAGAGATGCAAAATGATGTGGCTTCAACGGTTACTCATATTTAAATTCAAAATTAGGAGGGAAGCCTAGCTGTAGATATTGGCATAGTGGAGCTAACTATAAGGCAACATGATCAGCGATCATGGATGGGCGGTTTAACGGTTAGAAGTGCAGTTCGACAGTTGTCATTGAGAAGTATAAATAGTAGAGAAGACCCCAGAAAGTACCCCCAGATTCAGATCCAAAAAACTAGTTTTATCTACTTTATTTTTTCTTCCAGATTTTATATTTCTTGTTCTTTACATTTTTGTACTTCAAATTCCTGTACTGCATTTCGTTTATAGAAATAGTTTTCAAGTAGTTTGTTACTGTAAACCTCTACGAGGCTGATTTGGATCTTTGTAAGTCTTTCATTTTACTTAATGAAATGCTACAATTGTTCTTTATTTAATCAGTGTTTACTTAATTCTCCTAAACAAAGCCACCAGTAAAAGTCCTCTTTATTGAGGTTGAAAGAACTAAAACTCAATCGTCTCATAATTGGTTGGCAATTAATATTCTGTAAGGACTGATTGATCCTTACTGGTACGCTCACAATTACAAAAATAACCTTCGAAAGCCAAAAAAATCAACAAAAGGCCATTGACATGTTATTGTCCCTATTTTAATTTTAAGTTGACATGTAACAATTTATATATAGGAGTTAAAATCATTCACTCTATACTTCTGACTAATTAATATAGTTCTCGCTACTTTAAAAGAAAAAATATTTTAGGTAAAATTATTTTTATTTATTTTTCAGTCATAACCAAAAAATATAAAAAAAAAAAAAAGAATTTGACATGGACTCCTAAATTAAAAAAATAAAATAAAATAATGTTTGGTTATGAGTTTTCAAAAATAATTTTTTAAGTTTTCAATTCCTATTCCTTTCTTTTCACTGAATTTTTTTAATACTGTAATCATTTTTTTAGATCAACTTAATCTAGACGCACTTAAAAAGTAAAAATATTTTTAATTTTTTTAAAAAAAAATCAATAAATATATTAAACATGTACTAATAAATTTCTGTATTTAGTAATTTTTTAAAATATTTTTCACAAATTTTATATTTTTTAAGTGTATTTAAATTAAATACATGTAAAAAATAAAAATAAAAATAATTAAAATATTAAAAACATTCACTAAAAATAAAAAATACGAATTAAAAACTCAAAAAATTAATTTCAAAAACTCAAAACTAAGGCCTCTTTTGGGAATAGGCTAATTTAGTAACTTTTTGGCTATTTGACTAAAATATGAGCTAAAAAAAACTAGTATGTTTGGGATGACTTTTTAGCTTTTTACGAAAAGATGTGCAAAAAATAGAGAGAAAAGAAAATCTTTCGGTGTGTTTGGTTTGTATTTGTAGAGTAGTTTTTGAGATAAAAAGTACGAAAACTTGTTTGGTTTGCCTTTTTTCAGAAATGGTTTTGGAAAATTGTTTTGAGGAAAGAGTTTTAAAAAAAGTGATTGATTTGATGTGTATGAGAGAAAAAGTGATTTTGAAAAATAGGTAACTAACCAAAATTTTGAGATTTTTTTTGGAAAAATTTGTTTGGTTTGATTACTCTTAAAAATTTGTTTGTAGAGAATTTTTTTCAAAAATTTTTCTGAAAAACAAACCAAACGACTTTTTGGTATGAATTGTTAGTTTTTTAATTTTTTTCATAATTTTTTGACTTTTTGACTAAAAAAATCACTTGACAAGCGAGGCCTAAACAGACCTCTCAATATTTCAAAACCGTATCAAATAGGCAATTGGTCATTATAAAATTGATACCGACTTTTAAGTTTATTATTTTTTATTGAGTAATAATTCTAGACAATCCTATCTTTAGAGGTTATTTTGGGTGTCCTAAATAAATGTATTTTTTATCTTTTTAGACTAAAAAGTTAAGAAAAAAATTATGAATATTTGAATTAATTTTTTGACTTTTTATAAAAAAATGTGTATTAAAAAATTATATAAATAAGTGTGTAGGAGAAGATAGTGTAGTAGGCCGTACGGGTTGGCAGTGCAGTCGACTGGGTGAGTAGATGGAAAAGATTGCCTCCTTTTCGGGCTTTGATTGGACGGTGTTATTCGGTCCGTGGAAGCCCACCACGGGTCTCGTTTTTCTAATTGGAACCATTTAACATATAGAACTCATCGAGTACTATTGCCTCCTTACTCTTTTCTTTTTTTTTTTATTGTTTAAAAAATTCAATACTTGAATTTTTAAAATTTTTAATTAAAAAAATACAACATAGTGGGATCCAATGGTGGAGGGAAGAAGGGACCAGGGGTCACGTGCCCCCCCTGAATTTTGAGATTTTTTTTTGCAAAAATAAAATAAATATTTTAAATAAAAAAATTACAAAAAATATTATTAGAGTGAAATATTAATGATTTTTTAAAAATTATGAGAACAATAATGGTTGTTTTGATTGAAAATGAAAAGACTACTATAAACCACATTATCTATGAAAATTTTATGAAAAATTTTGAATGTAACAGTAATATCATTATTATTGACATGCAAGTATAAGTAATCTCACTATAAAGATTTGAAATTTATTAGACATGTGAGGTTCACTTTCTATGTGTTTATTTATTATTTGTTGGTGATATCACATTCTAATAAGACTTATATCTATATTTTTTTATCTTGTTCATGATATATTAGTTATAAATAACATTATTTTTTAAATATTTCTCGAAATCAAACATAAAAACTTGCTTAAAATATTTTTATAAAATTTTTTAATATTATAATTAATAAGTACCTATTTTAATTTAATTTTCTGATTTCGTTACTGATGAGATCATGTTAAAATAAGAAAATAAATATGATAATTCGAAACAATGCACATGCATTATAAGCTAGAACCCCAAAAGATAGAAAGAGTCGAGCTTATCTGTTTCGTCATTCGAGAACAATAATATATTATCCACTATCAAATGAAATGAATAAGTTCTGTGCACCCACTTTGGTCCCACATCACCATATGCCTTCCCCCCATCATTGCCTTTTATAATAACAATTATCATCAATTATCATCATCATTGTCAAATCGAGTGGCTATCTGGCTGTCAGCCATGTGTACTACATCAGCATAAAAATGAAATATAAATAAAATTTTAAAATTTATTTAAAATATAAATTATTTTCTATAATTTTAAAAATTATAAATATTTTATTATCAAAATTTTTTATTTAATAAAATTAATAAATAAGATAAAAATTTTAACTACTCTTCTATACATCAATTATATTAATTGAATCATTAATTGAAATATATTTCTAATTTTATTAAAAAACTATTAATTAAATTAATAATTTATTAATAAAGATGTCCCTTTTTTTATGTTATTAGAAATTTGAAAGAATATAATGTAATTCGATAATTACATAAGATAATCTATATATTAAACAAATATTAAAAGTTTATTTATAATTTATCTATAAAAATAAATAACAAAGTAATATGAAAGGGTTTGGTTTTGCTAACAAATGCCCTGATCATAATAATTGAACCGTCCATACCGAATGTAATCCTTTTAGACCTCGTCTAAAGACACATAGCAAATGTTTCTATTTATTAATGGAAATAATAAATTTTTAAACATTAACAATTTAAATGTAAAATTGTAAATAAATGTCCACTAATATTATTACTTTAAGAATTATGTTAAACAATGAAATAATAGTATTTATTATGAGTGTTGCTATTAGTATCCTATCAATTATTTTGGACCCTTCATTTTTTTGGACCCCCACTTATAAATTGTAAAACTCTTAAAAAAAAATTTCTCCTCTCAAATAATACCAAAATTATTCTTATAAAAATATTTCACTTATTCAAATGCACACCCCCACACCCCACATCCCGCACCCCAAAAGCCTCTCTTCCAAAATCCTAACAAAACTCATAGCGGTGGAACCTCCCAAAACCAATGGAAAACATTTGTGGTGATTAAGAAGTTTTTTCTTTACTTCATTACGAGGTTTGTCAATCTGTTTATTTTTTTTTATTACCTTTTTTCACACACACAACACAATCCACTTTCATACTTATTTGGTTGGTTTTTTATCATCCAGTCATAGTTGCACTGTACTTGTATGGTCTTTGTGTGAGCAAAATTAGGCAGGATTTCACCCACCGGTCGACCACCAAAGGGTGATCCGACCTCCTTTATTTCCCTACTTTTGCTTCTGTTGGTGCTTCGGTTAGAACAAATAAGAAATGTTCGGTTACCTATTTTTGAATAAATAAACAATGTCCGGGCCTATGTTCCCGAATTTCAATCATATATCGGGAGTTTAGTCTGGAAAAAATGACGAACAACTTCTATTATTTTTGTCATTTTTTTTAAGAAATTTACCTTTATAAGGTCAATCTTCTCTAAGCTAAGAACACCATCAAGTTATGAATCTCTTCAAAACTTTTATTATTGTACTCCTCACGTCTTATGGAATTGTGGTTGTCAAATTTTTTTTCACTCTTTTCATTACCGGAGAAGTGTATTTAAACAAATGGTTACTACTGTTGCCGTTGGAATATTGCCGCCAATGGGTTTTTAAGATTTTGAGAGTGGGTATGTTTTGAAGGTAGGATTTGGAAGAAGATGGATGGGTTGGTGATGGATGTGGGTGCTTTCATAAACCCTAATGTATAATGTAGTGGATATGTGGGCTTAATTGTGAGATAGGATGTTCCAAAATTATTAATGTCTTTTTTAGTAATTTCACTTGAGATTATTATTGTAATAAAATAAAAAATAAAAAATGGGAGGTCCAATATAATTGATGGGGTGCTAATAGTAACACTCTTTTTTAATAAACTAGTAATTGTTAGGGACACTTACCAATTAATCCTATTAAGTAAACTGATTTACCTATAGGTCATGGATGATAAATTTATTCATAAAAATAAGAGAAATTGATAAATTTATTATCAATAAAATTTAATGGGTAATAAATTCTAAAAGTAAAACTTATTAGCAATTTACCTGTTATATATTCATTATGAATCTATGTACGACAAAATGTATACAATTATATGTATTAAACTTTATTAATCAAACATATGTTAAAATTTTTAATTGATAATTAATACTCATTAAAATAAGAAGCATTGATCCACAGGTCCACTTTGCACAGTTCAAAGTCCATCTAACCCAAAAACAAAACATTTACACTAAATAATCCTACATACTTTTAATTGTTACAAAAAAATCAAATTTTTTTAAAAAAAAATAAAAAATTTAAGGACGCTGTACATCTTATCACCGTCGAACTTCCGTCAAACTTTCCGTTAGACAATCACTAAAGGCTCGTCGGACATCGCTAGAAATTTGCTGGAGAATCGCTAGAATGTCCAGAACATCGCCGGTAAATAATCCTACATACTTTTAATTGTTACAAAAAAATCAAATTTTTTTAAAAAAAAATAAAAAATTTAAGGACGCTGTACATCTTATCACCGTCGAACTTCCGTCAAACTTTCCGTTAGACAATCACTAAAGGCTCGTCGGACATCGCTAGAAATTTGCTGGAGAATCGCTAGAATGTCCAGAACATCGCCGGACGTCGACACGTCGCCAGAGGCTCACTGAAATGTCCATAACATTTCGGGAAAAAAAAAAGAAGAAGAAATGGAGAAATTAGAGGGAACACATAGCAAAATTTAACCACATCCTCTCCAATACCACAAAATACGAAAAAAAAACTTTTATCATACAAAACACATAATTTTTAGTTCATAAAATTGTAAAAATTTAGAGTTTGAATTTATTTATCATCAAAACATTTACACTAAATAATCCTACATACTTTTACTTGTTACAAAAAAAATCAAATTTTTTTTAAAAAAAAATAAAAATTTAAGGACGCTGTACATCTTATCACCGTCGAACTTCCGTCAAACTTTCCGTTAGACAATCACTAAAGGCTCGTCGGACATCGCTAGAAATTTGCTGGAGAATCGCTAGAATGTCCAGAACATCGCCGGACGTCGACAACGTCGCCAGAGGCTCACTGAAATGTCCATAACATTTCGGAAAAAAAAAAAGAAGAAGAAATGGAGAAATTAGAGGGAACACATAGCAAAATTTAACCACATCCTCTCCAATACCACAAAATACGAAAAAAAAACTTTTATCATACAAAACACATAATTTTTAGTTCATAAAATTGTAAAAATTTAGAGTTTGAATTTATTTATCATCAAACTACATGAATTTGCAGTTTCAAAACTTTTAAAATTATCAATTTGCTCATTTGCAATTTATCAAAACACAATTTCAAGTCGCAACGATGGTGGAGATCTCAAATCAATAGTTTTTAAGAATTTGTAGCTTTTTAGTTTGTCAATATTTGCTATTTTTTTTTTTGTTTTGTTTTAATAAAGGGAAAAAATGCTATAGTCATAGAGAAAAGCATAAACGTATCTTTAAAATTGTAAAATTTTACAGTTTTCACCACTTGTAACCAAAACTCAAAAAATATTTGTTCAAAACTTGAAAATTTTGTCCATTAAAATAGAAAAAAAGATGTGTGTAGTAAGGAAAAGGAAAAAATTGAGAGATCGAAGGAAAAAGACAAATATAAAAAATGGATTGTACTCTAGTAATCATTTTTTCTTTAAATTTAATCGGATCTTAAATTTACTTTAAATTCAAACATTCCGGTAAGTCTTATCTTGTGATTTTGGTCATATCTTAATAAATTTATTCAGGAACAACATAGAAATTTATCTTTTTCGCCGTTAGTAAGAGCAAAATAAAGAGTCGGTGATTAATGATTAATGATTACAAGTGAATCCTAATCAATAGTATTCGCTAGTGAGTACATAACTGAAAGAGAAAAAGAAAAATGAAGTAGCCTTGGGACTTTTGAGTCTATATAAAAAATGGTGGGATCAGATGAGGTACAATTTCATACATAAGGACTTACCGTAATCAACCTTAAAATGGAAGGTATATGATGGCCCTATATGCCCAAAGTCAATTCATCCCAATCTAATTAGTTCGTCGCCACATATTTTCATTTTTTGATAAGCCTTATTATTTAAATATTTGATTTATCAAGTTTTAATTATTATATTTAAAATATTTTATGAATAATTTTATTTTTATAAATATTTTTTAAACTCTTTAGTATCTTGTTGTGCCCTATTTTATACTTTTTATATATTACTTTAAAAATTCATAATTTTTGTTCTACAAATTTTTATTTTTTTTATGAAATTTATATTTTTGAAACCTAATTAACGAAATCTATAAGTTCTCATTTAAATAAGTAATTTTATAAAATAAAAATAAATAAATAAATTTCATAGCATGAATGTTTACATTAATAGTGTGAATATTTCACGATGTGAACATTCACATTAAATAAATTTGACTGTGTGAATATTCACATCATAAAATATTCACACTGTTAATGTGAATATTAATGCCCTATTATTACTAGGAATATTTAGGTAACTATGTCACCCACAAAACGTATTGAAGTATAAGAAAATAATTTAAATTAAGTAAATTATATGTAGGTGAATATAGATTTATGAATAAATGTCCCATTTTTTAAAGTGTGCTAGCTATGATCCATATTTAAAATAATTAGTGTGTTTAATTTCAATTTTCTGAATTCAATTTTTTGAAAAATTAAATTTTTTATTTTTCGTGTTTTTTTGTTTTTAGTGAATGTTTTTTTTAAAAAATTTTAAGTAATTTTTTTTTACTTTTTTAGATGCACCGTACTTAGATTTATCTAAAAAATAATATATTTGTGAAAAAATATTTTAAAAATTTAATACATACACAAAAAATATGAAAAATTTATTGAATTTTCATATATATATATATATATTTTATATTTTTGGTATTTAGTAATTTTTTTTAAAGATTTTTTTTACAAAAATTATACTTTTCAAGTGTATTTATGTTAGGTATGTCTAAAAATTAAAAAATGCTGAAAATATTAAAAAAAAATTAGTGAAAACAAAAAAGTACGAAAAACAAAAAAGTAAAATTTTCTAAAAAATATTTTCTGAAAATCAAAACCAAGCCTAATGAATACTTTTAAATTTATTAATATTGACGTGACCAAGATTGAATTTTAATTAGTTAGATTTTAAATTAGTCAACAATTATATGTGATTATTTTTTTAAGGGATGTTTAACAGGGGTTAAGCACTTTCTGGTTCACAAAGTAAATTGGACCGTGTTGTTCGGGATTATGAGACTCATTACAAGTTCTGCCTTGATGATTAAAATCGTTCAGTTTTTAGATTACAACATATAAATCATTCATGAAAAAAATCAAGTTGATATGGTAATTTTAACATTTTTATTTTATCACATTTTTCTTCCAAAAAATGTGGGCCATTTTTTTTAAAAATAAATACTAATAAAAATAAAAAGATTATGATTATGTAATCAACCTAATTTGTTTAATAAATATTATATATGGAGGTTTGTACAAAATTAGACTTGTAATGAGTCCAACAAACCTTTCAAATTTTCTAAAGTTGAAATTTAAATTTGAAAAATCCAACCATTTTTTAAAGGGTTGGATTTTACTCAATAATCATAACCTATTCGATTTATTGTATTTATCTAAAAATAATAGCAAGTGTACTTTTAAAAACAGACCACCTATTTTTTATGACAAAGTCGATAAATTAAATATGTTATGATTATCGAATCGATCTAATTTTTTATTTGAATGATACACACGAATGTTCTTACAAAACAAACGATTTGAATCATAAAAAAAAAATAAAAAAAATCCATGATAGATCCCATGAATCCAAATAACACCCTCTAATCCATCTAGATTGGAGAGAATCTTGACTGTTTTATTGAATCGTGGTTGGATTATAAATTTGGGTAGAAATTTAAAAAGAAAAAAAGGAAAATATAAATAAACTATAAATGAAATATAATTTATTTTATCTACATTTTATTTACTTTTTTTCTTTTTATTTTTAAACTCATAATCAAATTTATAATCCAAACAAAAAAATAAACGTTTCATGTGAATACTAGTTGAAAGTTAGGAATATATAACAACACTCAATTTTATTAAATTTTAGGATAATTATAAATATACTTTTTGAAATTTATTTAGAATACGAATTGCTCTATATAATTCTAGAAATTACATTTCACCTCTTGAAGTTTTGAATTTCACAGCAAATGACTAATCATAAAGTCAATTAACAATTTTAAATGATATATAAAATTTATTTTAATTAATGATTTTGATAATTTTATTATTGTATAAAAGAACAACTAAAATTTTTTATTTTTCAATTAATTAAATAAAAAATTATGACAAAAATTATTCATCATTTTTCAAAACAATTTGAATTTTAATTAAATTTCAAAGATATATTCGTAAGGGGCATTTACACACAAACTAATATTTTTTGGACCTTCAAGTCTCATTAAATTTTTAATAATTGGAATTACTTTTCAAACAATGATTGTTTATCATTTATAATTCTCTATAAAAGAACATGATGAATTGACATTTATTTTGATTTTCAAACCTTTATTAACTTTCAAATTGAAAAAATTGAATTATTTTTTGTACAAAACTGAAAACTTTGTATCTATAGAGGAGCATGATAATAGAACATTGATATGCAAAATTAAAAAAAATAAAATAAAAATGAAACTGATAATGTTCTCAATTTTAAAACTGAAAAAATTGTTAATGTTTTCGGTTTTATTAGATAGTTGAATCAAATTAATAAGTAGAAGGGCAAAAATATTTAATCTCATGTTTTGTTTTTTTTTTCATTAGTTAGTGAAATAATTATCTGGAACATTACTATACAAAAATTGATAATATTCTTAGTTTTAAAATTTAGAAAAACTAATAATATTCTTAATTTTACTAAATATGATTTATTAATTTAAAAAATCTTAAATAAGATTTAAACTATTATAATATTTGTAAATAAGATTTTTAAGAAATTAAACTCTATTTATAATTTATCTTAAATTTTAAATGACCAGCCATAAAGCCCATGCATTAATGTGGATGGTTCTCATCACAAATGCACTACAAAAGATTAAAGGAGTGTTTGGGAAAAGTGGGTTTGATTTCAGTTTTTTGAAAATTATATTTTTTATTTTTTGTATTTTAGTGAATATTTTTTAAATTTTAAGTATTTTTTTTACTTTTTTAGATGTACCTTATTTAGACATATGTAAATAGTAAAATATATATGAAAATATTTTAAAAAATTAATAAATACACAAAAATTCAAAAAATATACTGAATTGTCGTATTTTTTTAAAAATATTTTTTGGTAATTAATGTATTTTTTTAAAAAAAATTTCACAAATATTATATTTTTTAAGTGTATATATGTTAAGTATATCTAAAAATTAAAAAAAATTGCTTAAAATATAAAAAATTCATTGAAAATATTAAAACACAAAAAAAGAGAGTAGAATTTTTTGAAAATCAAAACCAAATAAGCTAATTTTTATTTTTATTTTTTAGGCTAAAATTTATAAAAAGATAAAATAGATTAATATAGTTAATAAGATAAAACGTTATATTAAATTCATAATTATTTTATTTTTTATTTTGTAAACATCATATCAAATTATTAAAAAATTCAACTCCTTTCCTAAATATAAATATTTTAATTTATTAAAATAATTAAAAATTAAAATATATTAAAATAATCAAAAATTAAAATAACTGCTAAAATATTCACCTTTCCAAAGAAGCGTATATGACATTTTTGTAGACAAAGGTATGAAAAGTAACGCTCGCGTGAAAGCGAAGTTGGAGAGGGAGAGAGAGAGAGAGAGAGCTGTCTCTTTCTTCGCAGTTCTAAGGTCTTAGCAAGGCTTCCGCTCGGAGACTCCGTCGTTTTTGAACAGTTTCTTCATTCATTCATTCTATACATACATATATACAGACTTGTAGTTTACTCTGTTTGAAATTGTTTTTCATTTTCGAGTTATGATGGTTCAGAGGAGAGTGATGAGTTGGAGGAGAGTCGCCAAGGCTCTACAAGCTGCGGTGGCTCATGGATTGCTCTTCTGTTTCACGCTTTCTCTCGCTCTCAAGCTCGATCATGTCGTGTCTCGCTCTTGGTGGTTCGTATCAATTTTTGTTTTTCTTTCAATATCTCTGCAATTTTCTTTTCAACCTATGTTTGGTATCTGAGAAAATTAAATTAAATAAAAGTCTATGTAGAATACTGATTTAAATTTGTCAATCTCTTATGGAATTTGTAGTTGAAGTTTGTATGTAACTGTTGTTATTAATTTTGAAACATCTGCAAGTCCCATGAAAATTCTACTGGTTCAAATGTGGATTCTATAGAAATTTACTTTTTTTCTTTTGTTCTTGCCGTTTATTGCTTCCTATTTTGGTACATTTTAATTTTGATTTTTTTTTTCTAGCCCCCTTTTTTAATTTTTGGGCGACTTTCCTAGACATTACTTGGGTTAATTTGAAATGTTAAAGTATGTGTTATGAAGATTTTTCCATTGGTAGAGTTCTATGAAGCAAAGATTCTTCAACAAATATGCCGTACTTGTACTTACCGGTGTAGGGTCAGCATAATATACGAAACACATACTTAATTTTTACCATATCCAGACATACACAGTATATATCCAAGTCGTACTGTATCTGAAATAATATTTTCTTCTACTATATAAATAAAATTCCTTTCACTAGATTTTCTTTTTATTTTTATTTTTAGCTTTATGCTTACCATGATTGTAAAATTAAGCTATAGTTGGTAAGTTATTTAATATAATGACATTTAATTTTGATTTATACCTTTATTTTTTGGCATTAAATGTTAATTGTAGGTGGGATCTTTAACAAATTAAACAATTTAATCAATTTTTGCATTACTCCAAATTAACAATAAATATTTTTTTTACAAACGTACCAAGTTGTACCTGTACTTTACCTTTTTTTGGATTTTACCATATTGATGTACCTGTACCGCTTACCATAGGTAGAGTTTTACTTTTGGTCGTAGTTGACTCAATTGAAGATTATAGTAATCTTTTTCTTCTTCTTTTATTTTGTTTTTTCAATTTATTTTTTTTAGTGATGATGCCGAAGGTTTCAATTTTAATTGGGTAAACTGCTTTTAATTCTTAGTTAAGTAGGTTTATTTGTTGTTCTATTCATTTTCAGCTTTTGATTCTTGACTTTTGAAAATGAAAATGACAGAATTTTTTGAAGAACAGTTGTTTTAGCCTCATCTTTTTTATTTTCTGAGGTTTTTTTCTTACTTACTAAAAAAATCTAGAAATCTGTTCAAAATGGTTTCCTCCAAATGGCGTTCTCTGTTTTGTTCTTATCTTTTCTTCTTTCGAGAACAGATAAGGTTTCAAAAATGATACCAAACTGGCCACTGACAATTCTTAGTTTAGAGAGCAAGTTACTTTTGGTATAATTTTTTTGACCTTATTCAATGTTCATGAACAAATGTTGATGTACTTATTGAAATTGTCACACTATACTAAACAGTCCATTGTCAATTTTATGTTTGGAGAACAAGTTACAATTGGTAATAAGTTTTGATCTTATTTGATGTTCATATACAAATGTTGATGTGTTTATGAAAATTTCATGTTTTTTGATGGTTAAGTGTCTTCTTGTTTGAGTTGATATGGTTGTAGATAGAATTTTCAAGATAAGCTTCACAATTCAGTATTTAAGACACTACCTTACAAAGGTATGACATTAGGCAACTAACATATTTCTCTGATAGCACAGAGGAATAATTACTTTGTTCCCATATCAAGGTTCTAGAAGAATAATCTTCAAACTTTGATCACCAATACATATATGCTTGATTTTTGATATGCTCTTCTCTGTGTGTGTGTGGCAAATCACATTCCTCCAATTACAAACAATGCCCAATAGTATTATGACATAAATCAGTTACAAGGTTCAACACGTTTCCATTAAGAAGCATGTGGATACGTGTTGCTGTTTTATGTAAATTCACAACTTATATGCTTTATAGGTAATACGGTTCATGCAAGTAAGCCTCAACTTAATTAGGTCATATCATGTATAACATTTTTATGGTTGAAAACATTTATGAACCTGCAAAGAGGTCTATAATGTTCTTTTTGTTAATCTGTTTGCACCTTTTATGGAGCTCTTTAAAATTTGTGGTTTACTTTTATGGATGAGTTGATGAGAAATATTCAGGATGATGTGCCATGGTATATGCTTTTTGCAGATGATATTGTGTTAGTGGATGAGACTAGAGAATGAGTTAACACTAAGTTAGAGACTTGGAGAGAAATACTTGAATATAAAGGATTTAGGATAAGTAGAACTAAGACAGAGTATGTGGAGTGTAATTTTAGTAACAGTAACAATGGAAGCAGAGGAGAAGTGAAGATTGAGAGTCAAGAACTACTTAAGAGTGAACATTTTCGTTATTTAGGATCGATTATCACAACTGCTGGAGAGATTGGAGCGGATGTGGTCCATAAAATTAAGGCGGGGTGGCTTAAGTGGCGGAGTGCGTCTGGGGTATTGTGCGATGAACGAGTACCCATTAGACTAAAAGGGAAGTTCTATAGAACGACTATTAGACCAGCGATGTTGTTTGGATTGGAATGTTGGGTAACTAAGAAACAACATGTAGATAAGATGAGTGTTGCTGAGATGAGGATGCTAAGGTGGATGTGTAGCAAGACTAGAAAAGATAGAGTTAGGAATGAGTATATTCGAGAATGGGTATGAGTAGTACTGATAGAAGATAAGTTGAGAGAGAATAGATTGAGATGGTTTGGTCATATACAACGGAGATCAATAGAGGCAGTAGTGAAGAGATGTGATATAGGGACAATAGATGGAAGTGTTAGGAGAAAGGGTAGACCTAAATTGACATGGGCTAGTGTAGTAAATAGAGATATGAACCTCCTTAATTTGACTAACGAAATGGCTTTAGATAGAGTCTAGTGGAGAAGAAGGATTCAGGTAGCCGACCCCATTTGATGGGACTTAAAGCTTGGCTTGGCTTGGTTTGGTTTGGTTTAGTTTAATATATCCTATGTGGGTCATACATGGGAGAGAAACTTTCTTCTCTTCTCAAGTTTAACTAGCTTTTGCTTTTGGTTAATCTTGCAGGACTATTTTTACTCCTCTGTGGTTATTTCATGTGGTTTTAGCACGTGGCAGATTTTCATTACCTGCTCCATCAATGCCTCATGATCGCCGGGTACAAACAATATATCCAACTTGTTATTGTCCTGCTTTTTTGAAAATGCATAATTTCGTTCCATAAGTTATTATAATAATGGGAAATTACACTCTTGCATGAACAGTGGGCGCCATTTCATGCTGTCATGGCTATGCCGTTGCTTGTTGCTTTTGAGCTACTCCTATGTATATATCTTGAGAGCAGTTATGGTACACAGGCAAAACCCTATTAATATAATCATCAATGCATCTTATTTGAAATAAGATTGAATATGTTTGTTAATTTTTCTTTTAATTATTATCACATTGATACTTTTGCTCAGTGCTTATAATGCTCATTTGTTTTTCATTTCATAAGCTTTGTACCCTGTTATGTACCTTCTTAAATGCATTGTCTGCTAACTACGCTAATTACCTATCTTGGTCATTGTTTAACTGTTCAAACCTTTCTGACTAGTTTTATTTATGAATTGTATGTATTGCAGCCATAAGCTTGAAGATTGCCTTTTTGCCCTTGTTGGCATTTGAAGTTGCAATTTTGATTGACAATGTTACGTAAGTTTTTGTCCTCCACTGAGTAGATCACTGTATATTGGTTTTCAGAGCTACCAAATGTGAAACAATCTTAATATGTACTTTAAAGTAACTGCCATGATAGAATTTATGCATTATGTTAAGTAGATGAGGTATCTTGAATATATGACTTCAAAATATATATTAATTTGTGTCATTGACTTGACTATTTTTAACAAATTGTGCTTCAGCCTTAATAATTGATTATTACTTATTTAGGATGTGTAGGGCTCTAATGCCTGGAGATGAAGAAATAATGAGTGATGAAGCAATATGGGAGACCCTTCCTGTAAGTGCATAATTAGGTTCTACTCATTAGATTTTTGTTTTTCTTTCAATTATGCTGTACTCTAAAGTTTGGCTTGGTAGATGCTTAAATTATAATTTATCTAGAGGCAGGTGCTTGAGAGCTTGATTAGGGTGCCTCCAGGTGGCATGTGCTGGCCATGAAAAAAATTTAAATACCTACATTTTCTTGTTGGCACCCACATGTTAAAGTTCAATCAGAGCAAAAAATATAAGAAGCATGCATTAACTATCTAAAGAAATCATGAAAGGTTGAAGTATGGGATTTTGAGCATTGCAGAGCTTCCATATAGTTCTATCATTCACAAAATTAACCATTTAAGTGATGTTCTTTACTTTTGAAAAGGAAAAAAATAAGTCAAACCTGTTGATTTAGCCCTTTGCCAACAAAATTTTATTTACGTTGTGATTCATATATATATTTTTTTTCCTGTAGTTTGAAAACCAAAATATCAAACCCTTAAATCATTTCAAATTCAACCAAAGATTTGTCTATTTTACCATGTCCAAAGTCAAATGTACTGTAAATATACCATGGACAACAAATCACTACGCATTTTTATGTCGAGGGAATAATGACTAAGTAAGAAAAATTCCCTAAATTATCAAACTTATTCAAGACTAAAATTCCAGGAGGTTTGCTCCCTCCCAGGTCTCAAGTTCGAATCCCTTAGCCAGCAAATGCATGCCTTGGGGCTACGGACCGTAGAGCGTAAGCCTTGTTTCGAAAGCCTTGTTCGGGCTGTAGGGACTTAGTCTGGTGTGCATAAGATGGCCCAGGATACCCTACATAACAAAAAAAAAAAAAAAAATCCCGGAGATTCTGAAAAGTGTGCTGTCTGATAATATATTATTTCAGGTTGCCTAACACAAATTAATTAAATTTTTTCTTTATTGAGCTAATTGTTCCTTTAAGAATTGGAAGGATGGCGCTTATTAGAAAGATGGAATCATTAGAACTAGTTAGAGGTGTGTGAATCTATGTTACATGGACTCGAATATGGGTATTGGGTGTGGGTGCGGGTGCGCAATTAAAGGTCGAATCCATCAAACCTCAAATTTAAGAATATATGGACTTAGCTAAAAAACGGTCATATTTTTATATTTTTAGTCAATACATGTGAGATAAAATGGTGTTACAATAATATATATAATCAATACAGTGTCAAAAAGACAGTTTACCAATTTTATAACAATTATACAATAATATATAATGATATTGTTAAATACAAATAGATAAGAAGTATCCGATGGAAAGTATCGGACACATATTCCACATCCTTGTCCAAGTGTCGGGTGTCCGACATGGGTATTTGATTTATTTTGAATAGTCCATGTAACATAGGTGTGGATTGCCCTTTTCCAACCATGGGTAGATATAATTATCTTCTTGGAAGAATTTGTTATAAAAGCAATCATAAAATGTATTTGTATTTTGTACAGATGTATTACAAGAATCATACTATAGTGAAAAAGGTATTTTCTTTTTGTAATGAAGAAGTATTGCAGTGGTTTAGAAAAGTAATTTTTATTTAAAATTGTTACTACTACCAGTATCAATGATTTATTCAAAATGATCATTTCATTTCTTGAATGGGAAGAAAGATGGTAGAACATTTAAAAGCATTCTTAGTTCAGTAATTAAAGAAACCAAACCTGGAATACAATCTTCCTTATGTTTCTTTTTGACTTATAAAAAAAAGAAGAAGAGAGAATCCTCATGTTTCTTTTTTCTTGTTATTTTCATTTTTCTATTCAAAATCTGAATAAACAATTACTCAAATTAGAATGTAAGGGGGAAAAAAAGACTTAAGACTCAGTGTTTAATTAGATCCAAGAGCGAAGGAGGTAGCTAAACAGTAGATAGGGACTAATATTACCTTTTCAACTTGCATAGTTTAATGTGATGATGGCTCATGAATCGAAGGTCATACCTTCAACTCTCCCTGGGATTCCTCCTATCATGTGGTTTGTAGGTGACTAGGTTGTGGACACCCTGATTAACATAACCAAAAAAAAAAATAATTAATAAATTATTCGCACATGTTGAGACTGCTTCATGAATTCTTTTACTTTTTTTTGCAATGCTGTTTAGTACATTTTGATATCCTTTGAAACTCATTATTTATGAATATAAAGTTGTTAAATTAACTGCGTTTATTATCTTGATATCCCTTGGCAGTTGTTGACACGAAGTTGTCAATGTTTGTTTTCAGCACTTTTGGGTTGCAATCTCAATGGTCTTCTTAATTGCTGCGACAGCATTTACTCTTCTAAAGCTATGTGGTAAGTTGTTATCTTGCAAAAATATTTAAAATTCTTCGGCCTTGAGACCTGTTTTCATCTGCATTAAACTTGTGGCATAGTTTTCCAAATTTTGGTTTTTTTATAGTACCACTGTTTTAAAACTCTTTTTTATTTTTGGATAGTCCATAGTCCATAGTTTCTAAACACCATTCTGTTGAAGACCAAGCAAACATATCTCATGTTGTTCACTATTGTTATTATTATTATTGATCAGCGTGTAATTCCCTAAAATCCACGAAGTACGATTGACTGAGTTTCCTTGTAATGTGTGCAGGTGATGTGACTGCTCTTGGTTGGTGGGATTTATTTATTAATTATGGGTATTTTTTTTTTTGTTGTTGTTTCGTGATTTGTGATTTCTCTTCTGCCTTTTGTTGTTGAAATGATATTGTACATTCTTTCACAGTATTGCAGAGTGCTTTGCCTTTCTTATCTGCACAAAGTGGTATAATCCTGCTATTCATAGGCATTCTCACCGTAGAGATGTTGGTTCATCTTCAACAACCATTAGATATCTTGACTGGAATAGTGGCTTGATGGTTTCTATGGATGAAGATCAGCAGCAGGGTAGAATATGCAGCTTGCAAGACATCGGTGGGCATATTATGAAAATTCCATTCATTGGTTTTCAAATCCTGCTTTTTATGCGGCTAGAGGTAAAATAAGGTTTGAGTGGTACTTAGTTATGCATAAATTCAGATGTCATAATTTTTCACTCATCCTTAGTACTTTCTGATTCTAGGGAACACCGCTTAGAGCTAGACAAGTCCCTATTTCAGTTATCTTTTCTCCTCTTTTGTTGCTACAAGGAGTGGGGGTTCTGTTTGCTATCTACAGATTTATTGAAAAGATTGTTCTTTTACTACATAGTGGAGCTGGTACAGAAAGATATTTTAGAATATCTTTGAGGGTTCGTGATTGCTTTGGGTTCATGTTCCACGGATCAAGGTAATTGCTGTAAAATCTAGATGAGCAATAGCTGATCCTTCCAGAAACAATACAAACTATTAAAACTGACATGTAGTGGTAATTTTATTGTTTATTGATGATTACTTTTCATAACAGATTGCTGGGTTGGTGGTCAATTGATGAAGGAAGTCAAAAGGAACAGGCTCAACTTTATTATGATGGGGCATCTGGGTCAGTTTTAACTGTATTATTGCTGTGAGATTAATCTAATACCAATCTTTTGGTGCTTGTATGTTGGAGCAATCTTACAGTTGCTTTAGGATTTCTCTATTTGGAATTCTTAAGGTCCAATTGAACTTGGTAGTTAAACACTTAACCATAATGCATTCATGCAAGTTAGAGTTTTTTACCATGTAAAACACAACTAAGAGGCTAGTGTGTTCACTAGTGAAAGGAGTTGGAACTTTTTCCATTGGTTGGTATAGGAAATTTATTCTGTCTATCGTACTCGAAGAGCTTAGTTGTTAGTCCCTCTTTGCCTTATTTGGCTCATTAAACAAGAGGACCTTTCAAGGAGTGGAGGGACCTCTGTAGAAATAAGAGTTTCTTTTTAGCCATTTTGTACAGTTGGATTTCACAAATGTTTTCCAAATATTTATTATATTGTAGATTTTGTTGATAGTCTTAAGAAGTGCATATGCCTTTCTTTTTTTTGGTTTGAGCAGTGAAGGTTATCATGGTTTAACCTCTTTTTATACATGGAAAGCATCCTCTGTTGATGGTTTCTAATAGAAGTTTCTTTACTTCAAAAAAAAGAAACTGATTCTGTTATTACTTATCTGCAGTTGCAGAGGCTGTAGTTCTGCCATTTTGGATTTGATAGAGGATGCTATCCTAATTCTGCAATGATGGAAAAAAAACCACAAAAAACTGTTAATGTTTTGTTTTGTAGCTAGCTAGTCAGTATTGAGATTGGTTTTGACCACTTCCTCTATGATACCAAAGGAACTTTTTTTTTTCTCCCCCCATTACTCATGCACATTCAAACCTTTATTACATTTCTTTTTCATCATTGTTGAGTTGACGTAGTTTACTTAATAGTACTAGCAAGAATTACCTAAGCAAATTATAGACAGGCAATATCACACCTTACTGGTGGAGTTTTCAAATGCTAGTGGCAGTGAGGTCCTATATGATTCCTGAAAGGAGCAAGAGTTATCTAATGCTGATGCCCTTTTAGATTCCATATGCTAACTAAGTCATGAATGAAAAGTGAAATCTGTTGCAGGGGTGGCCTAAATGAGCTGTTTGACTCCCCATGAATTAAGTCTAGGAAATGACATATTGGAATGGGTGTTTGTAATCTTGGCCAGAAATAAATCAGTACTTTGTATCAATTTATAGGGTGTGCTTGCCTAGTAATTTACTTGTCTGGATTTCGTTTGGGCTTATCAAAATGTGCATTTTTTAGCGATGTTTTCAATAGCTGTTGCTACAAATTTAATGCACTATATGTTGTTTGATATTCATGTTGGTACACATTTAATGCACCATATCAATTAATAGTTTCTGATTTTTGTTTGAAATATTCTTTACTAACCAGGTACAACACTTTCTCACCTGATATTGTGAAGAAAATGCCTAAATCAGATCTTGCTGAGGAGGTAAACCAAATTTTTTGTTATTTCATTCATGTTGGCTACTGTTCTATGTTTTTCTTTTGCTTCCTGTAATTGTGTTTCATCAATTGTTTCTACTTTGAGGCTAACTTATTAATTAGCACTGGATTAATTTCAAAATTATTCTATCCTATCTTTGTTCCTCATAAGGCATGTTTGATTAGTAGGATTATAGCATAGGATTGGGATTGTTAGTCCATGGACTCACAATCCTATATTTTGTTGCAAATTTTATTAACTGGATTACGTGTACGGTGGACATTCAATCCGAAAAAATTGACGAATTTTTAATATTGAGAGGGGTTGGGAATCGTAATTTCAAGTATGAAAGAAAAAAAAAACAAAATGAACACATAATAAATGGTTATCTCTCTAATTTAATTGGGTAATTAATCCTATTCATGGGATTATTCATCATTTCAGTATTAATCCTCTTTGTTAGTGAATATTGTATTTATAGTGATAGATATTGTATATATATTATTCCATTGTAACTTTACCTTCGATGGTTTGCTACCTAGTTTAGGTTTTCCTTACATAATTCTCTCCCTACAATATATAAAGGGACTTGTATCATTGTTATGATTACATAATTGAATATATTCTGTTTTATTCCTTGAATACTCTTGACATGGTATCAGGGCATAGGTTTGAACATTGCTCCTTGGCTCTCCTACCGGCACTCTCAGCCACCAATAACACTCTCTGGCATACCGCTATATTCAATCCAATTGATTGCTTCTTTGTTCCCTTACCTGTGACCACAATCACAAAAATACAACCACCAGTCTCTTCGTCTCTCCCAGACGATTCCAGAGCCACCAACCTCACCTCAAAACGTCTCACGTGCCCTCATGCGCCTCTTCTTTGCCGACACGTCGATCAAGATGCCACCGGTATTCTCACACGCTCTCATGCGCCTCTTCTCATCCGTTCACACAGGACGCTTCTGTCTCTCTGTTGCAGTCTTCACTGGGGTCAGCCTTACACGCAATGCTTCTTTCACGCCTCGTGACGTCAACCCTTGCTCTGCGTCACGCTGCTCCATCGCTAATGTCAGCCCTTGCTCCTACCTCCGCGCTAGCTTTGTTTTTCCGCATGCTACCATTAGCTCTTCTGCGTGCCAGCCGGCTTTTGTCTTGGCCAGTTCACTCAAACTGGCTCAATTACTATTTTGGGCTGGTTCACCCTTTTCCAGACCAGTTTCAGGTGTGTTTGGACTGGTTCCCAAGATTTTTTGGCCTTCTGATTCAGTGGTACCCTCTGTTTTTCTAGATTCTATTGTTCATTGCACTACTCTTTCTTGCATAAATGGACCACTCCGACCCTGCGCAACCAATTTCTGTGATCCTTGATGGTACCAATTATCTACTTCGGTCTCAAGCTATGTCTGCCTTTCTCAAAGGCCGACAATTATGGTGTGTTATTACTAGAGAACTGAAGAAACCAGTCCAAGCCATGGATGAAACTGATGCCAAATTCATTGATCGTCTTGATGCATGGGATGATAAAAATTATCGTATTATTACCTGGTTTCGGAACACCTCTACCACTTCCATTCAACTGTAGTTTGGGCGATTTCAAACTGATACTATTCCCACTCCTGCTCTCTGTTATTAGAATCTTACGACTCACGATTCGATTCGTAATTTTTGCAAAATCGATATGAATCTATGGGTGAATCTATTTTGGAAGTGAATCTCTAGTGAATCACACGATTTACAATTGATTAACGATTCGATTCACTTTTTACAATTCATGCAATTCTTAAAATCATTGTATCCGACATATTTTTGACTCATTTTTTCTCCATTTTTTTAGTGAAAATGACATAATACAATTTCTAATAGCGTTTTATACCAAAATAACTAATATATATACATGATTTGTTGTTATTTTACTGATCATTTTAACCTTTCTTCTCATTTTTTTTTCCCCTTAAAAATGATAATATATCTTTTAAAGATATTTAAGATTAAAGTAATTTACACCATGAATTATCTATTGCTATGTTATTAAATTAAATATAGTTGAATATTACATGAGTGAGGTTAGTTATACTTTTTTATAATGTTTTAGGCTTTAAAATAAAATATCCTAAATAATTTTTTCTTATTATTTGGTCATTGTTAATTAGAAAAGTATGTATGCTTATTGTCCAAATATCAATATTGTTAAATTATTGTTACTTTAGAGATTGAGGGTTTGTCTTTATTTACTATATTTATTAAGAAGGTTGATAAGAAATATCTAAAATAGGAAAAGTAAGATTGTGATCTTACATAAGAATTTTGTTAACTTCTTACTTATTAAACTATGTGATCATTATTCAAAACAACGTTTTCGTTGATTTAAATCTAAATATTTCGTATTCATAAGTTATATTTAACATCCAAGTATATAGTTATATTTTCTAAGTAATTCAAAAAAGTGATTGAATCTTTACGATTCACGATTCGATTTGGTACGAGGCCATTTCGATTTGCGATTCGAATCCGATTTGACAACTATGCTTCTGCTAAATTCATATGTGACTCTCTCAAAGACTGATATTGCACTACTGGGCTTTCTTATCGGTATCGGATTCGAACCAGTCTTCATGGTCAACGCCAGGCACCAGGTCAGTTTGTCAATGATTTCTTATCATCTATGTACACTTTGTGGGTAGGGATGTAATCGGTTCGGTTCGGTTCGGTTCGGTACGGTCGGTATTTAGGAAAATTTTCCACTGAACTGGTGTCAATTTTATTATTTTGAGCACTGATACAGACCGTTTCTCCATGAAACCGCATCGAATTGCACCAATTGAAACAGTTCGGTTTGGTACAGTTTAATCAGTTTAGTATCTTTCAAATTTAATTCATTTTTTAATATAGTCACTCATTTATGTAAAAATATTGAATTAGCCATTTGTCAACAATTTTAAACATATCTTATCCATCCATTAAATAAATATTTTACAATTTCTAGATTAACAAAAATACAAACAAAAACTAATAATAAATACTAAGATTTCAAGAATATAGTGAGTTAGAGTTAAGATTATATATAATAAGGGTATACTAACTTAGGTTATAGGGATGATAGGGTTAATTAATTGAGATTAATAATTTATTATTCTTATTATTCTTGTTATATTATTAAATTATATATACATATATATTGTAAATACAACATATGTTGAAATGGTCGGTTTCAGTTTAGTTCGGTGCATAAGGTGCTTAAACCAATACCGAATTGAAAATCAAACAAAGTCAAATTTAAAAACCGCACAGACCAATTTTTGTTAAAAAACAGACCAAATACGGACGGTATGGTTCGGTTCAATCGGTTTGGTCGGTTTTTTCGGTTTTTCTTACATCCCTATTTGTGGGATCAATTTTCTATTTGTGAGCCTGTTTGGGTTGATGACAAAGATGTCCAATCCTTTGTTGCTTATTGAGATGAGGACTGCTTGGTTGAATTTCTTAAGGCTCTTACTCTTGTTTTTGAGCCTATCCGAACTTATCTATTGCACCGGGATCCATTACTTACTTTGGAACAAGCTGTGACTAAACTCTTGTCTGAGGAGACTCATCTTGGTACTCTTAAGACCACTACTGATATTGTACTGGCTACCCCTCACATGCAGAATACCTTTGGCTCCTTCAATCAGATTTGTTAGTATTGTAAGAATTGCAGTCTCAACTTTACACATTCTCTTCTTCATTGTTCAGTTCGGGACTGTCGTATTTGTCACAAAATAGGACTTGGCCATTTGAGCATCATTGTCTCCCTAAACAATCTCGGATCAATCAATCATTTGGGAATTTAAGGGAGGGTCACTACAAACCAGGGTCTCGGTATAAGCTTGCATCTCGGTCTGCTGCTGTTGTTGCTCCTATGGGTTCACCTCCTTTCGATCCATCTGCTCTATATTATTCTCAAAAAGATATGGAGGCCATGATTCAATAGGCTTATTCTGGTATCTCTCGTAACACTGCCCTATCTGTTACCTCAGGTATCTCTTGTTGGTTCTTTGACTCTGCATGTTGTAATCATATGACCTCTAATTCAATTGCTTTCTTTTTTTTTACTTCTTCGAACACTTTGCCTGCTATTCATACTGCTGATGGCACTCACATGTCTATTAGTTGCATTGGTAGTGTCTCTACTCCCATTGTATCTCTCACTGATACTTATCATATTCCTGCCCTTACTCTAAACGCTATCTTTGTTGGTCAACTTTGTGAACTTGGTTTAACTATTATTTTTTCATCATCTGGTTGTTAGGTACAGGATCCGCGGACAGGACAGACTATTGGGATCGGGCGTAAACTGGTTGTTTGTTTGAGCTCATCAATCTCCATTTACCATCTTCTGCATCTACTCCTCCACAACACGTTGCATCCACTACTTTAATGATCTTTGGCATTCTAGATTAGGGCATGTTTCTTTTGGTATGCTACATTCATTAGTATTTAGTGGCAATTTAGGCTCTGTTTCTTTTGATTCTAGTAATGATTGTCCATCATGTCAACTAGCTAAACAACCTGCTTTGTCTTTTTAATACAAGTGGTTCTGTTTCAAAATTTCCATTTGATTTGGTTCATTATGATGTTTGGGGTCCTTCTCCCAATATCACTATGGGCTAGGAAGCACAAGTACAAGTACGATATGGGTATGTCGATACGAAAAAATTTAGAAAAAAAATAGGGTATGAGTACGGTTGGGATACGCCAATTTTTTAATTTTTTTTTAATTTATAGCTAAACATCCAACATACAAATTAAAGTTCAATAACATAATTAAAAGGAGAAATTACAACAAAAAAAAAAAAGAAGTAAAATCATTCTTCAACAATACCTGTACTAAAGTAAATCGACGAGCTATTTTAATGTCATTACATAGAAGAAATTAGAAAATAGAGTTTCATGCCAAAAACAAGATAAACAAAAATAAAAGATAACCCTAATAAAACTAGAAAACTGAGAACATCAACTTTCAATTCCATCAATGTCATCATTAAACAATATGGCTTCCATCTTTGGCTCATTAAGTGAAAGATTTGCAATTTCAAATAAACCAGAGCCCTCCAATGAATCAAAAGCATCTCCACCAATGTCCCATAACTTGCTCTCCCCTTCTCTGTATTGTTGACTCCTCCTTGATAGAAGGTGAATATTGGAATGCACAAAAACCAAATCCTCACAACGTTGTGGAGTCATTTTATTCCTTCGTATGGAGTGAATGAAAGAGTATGTGCTCCAATTCCTTTCATAACATGAAGAGGAACAAGGTTGGCCAAGGTATTTCACTGTTAATGATTGGAGCATAGGTGCAGAAGAGCCATGTGCCAACCACAAACCACCAAACCATTGGTTTCATTTCTCCTCTATCACATATCGAGTCGGTGTCTCCAAAACTTTCCAAAAAACCTGAAAACTTAGCATACTCTGTATTCACAACCATTCTCTCTTCTGCATTTGGAAAGTATTTCTTAAAGCAGTTGGTTCTCCTATTAGAAATTTCTTCATCGTTGTGAGGAGGAACACGAATGGGATTTTCATGAAGCCACATTCCATTATAATACATAGATTGCAAAATTAGGGAAAAAAATAAAATAAAAAGTTAATTATGTTAAGTTATTAAGAGTTTAAAAATGATATCTAGCATAATTAAATTATGTCATTTTCCCATCTAAAAAAAAAAACAGAGTTTAAAAATGAGCTATACCTCGGATTCAAAGAATGTGCGAGACAATAAAGTAGTGTATTGCTTTTTGTCCATCTCTCCACTAGTATTTGGTGCACCATAGAATAGAAAGCCGACTCTTCATTTTCTAACTTTCCTTCATGCTTATAAATGGATGCCTTCACCCTCTCAATCATTGAATCCCACATTTCATAGACCAAATGTAAACATGGCTTATCAGTGTCACAAGATCTAAGCATCTCATATATTGGCAAAGTAAATGAGAGTATGTATTCTATCTTGTCCCACCAAAATCATTTAACACTTTTTCCTTAACAAGAGCCGCTTTTCCGACATCATCTTCTTTTTGGAGGATGACCTTTTCTTACTTATCACCATTTCTTGGAGGCCATGATATATAAGCTTAAACATTTTTAACATAATAATTGCAGATGCAAAGTGTGTATCCGCAACAGAAAGTAGCTTCCAAGACATAAACTCATTGAAAATTGCTAATCTTATAGGATGATTCATGATGAAATTTTTTATGAACATCACATCGTCAATCACAATTGTAATCCAATGGCATTCATCATAAGCATAGGCAACACCTCCAATTTCCTTAGCAGCACAAATATTTTTAGGAGCAAGATTAAGTGTGTGCACTACACAAGGTGTCCAAAATATCTTCGGATAATTACCTTGAATGATTGATCCAACTGCACTACAAACAGGAGCATTGTCGATAATTACTTGAATCACATTATAAGGACCTACTTCATCAATCACATCACTAATTAATTTAGCAATATGATACTTGTCTTTGTATTCACCTTCACAATTAATAGCTCTTACAAACATAGCTTCACCATCAGATGCTGCCATGAGATTGATAAGAGGTCTCCTTTGTGCATTGGTCCATCCATCGGCTACTACACTCAACCCCTTTTGATTCCATGATTGTTTTGTTGGTTCCAACAACCTGTTAATATTTGCTATTTCTTTTTAAAGTAGAGTAGCCCTCAATAAGTTGTAACCAGGAGGGACATACCCTATAATTTGATTTTTAGCAGCAAATTTAAAAGCACCCACAAAATATGGTTTCCTAGCCAAATGAAAGGGCAACCTAGCTAAATAGAACATGCGAGCAATTAAAAAATGCAAATGTTCTCTAGCAACTTGATTGAATGCTTTATCTAAGGCACTACTCCCACTTGTCTTTCTTTTTTTTTTTTTGGTTCATAACCATCCAATCTGAATGTTCCAACGTCCCGTACCACCCCTACGCTAGAACTAATTTGGGAAGAGGGAGGTGGTAAAGGAACATCTTTAGGCTTTGCCATCTTTCTCCTATTCTTAGCTTCTTTATTTGCCTTTTGCATTTCAACAAAAAGATCAGGCTTATTCTTCACAAATGCACACATTCTAATTCCATGCCTAGAAAGTAGCAAGAAATGTTCTTTGACTCTAGCATATGAACCTTGAAACTCAGTATTACAATAATTACACTGAAATTTGGTATTACCACTTCCGCCTTCACCCTTTTTAGCTATTGTCGTAACATAACCCCAAAGAGGAGCATTTTCATCCCCAATTTGATCAATATCAATAGAAGGGACACTTGCAGAGGCACTTGCATTTGAACCTATACTTCCTGATGAATTCATATTCCTATAATATAAATTATATAACTGTGGGTGAGAGGTGTGGTTGGAGATAGTCTGGGAAGATGGCGGCACTTCAATGGACTAAGATCACCGGAGGTGGAGAGGAGGAGGTCAAGGCAAGCTTGGAGAGGGAGAGGTTGGCAGTGATAGACCTTGAACACTAATGTAGAATGTGAGAGGGAGTGTTTAAGTGTGAGACTTAGCATGTTAGAATTACGGAGTATTGTTGTGATGAAGTGTCGTTTCTTGCTGCATATACGATACGTTATATAGGCCATAAGAGTATTGGAGCCCAAGCAAACTGTTGAACAGGTGGCTCGTTCTTTCCAACTCTGCCAGAAGTGATATAAGCCTTTCTGCCGTCTGTGGCTTGACGGCAGGCAGAGAGCAACGTTTCATGGCAGGTAGAAAGTAACGTTTTGTATATGCATCGGATGACATGAATGTAAGGTCATTATTGCCTTTTCTCCGAGCCTAGTCGAGATGGAGTTGTCTTAGCAAGAAAACAACCATTTCGACGATCCCATGACCTCAGCTGCCAGTCCAATATCCTCGGATGATCCCGAGCAGCAATGCCTGGGTCCTGCTCCCAACCCAAGAAACCAAGTAGGTGAATGGGCCAGGGCCCACCTCAATGTTTAGGAGAGGCAGGGGCTCGCTTCCAAGTGACCAAGTAGGAGAGTGGGCCACGGGCCTATTTCAATGTTTAGGAGAGCCAGGGCTTATCAGTCCAAGTCCAAGTGAACCGGGGGCTGATTATATTGTTGTTTGGTCTTGGAGCGAGGTATGAAGGTCCATGGGCCCTGCGGGGCCATGGTGTTGCCTGTTGTAGGGCTTTTCATATTTGGACGTATTTGGGCTTGTGTGTATGCTTCCGCTTAGGCTAAGCATATAGTTTTGGTTTTGCGTGGTGCCTTGGCACACGGGGCCCGTAGGGCTCGCCATGTATCAAATATGTGATATGCTCACATGGTATCTTATTGGTTTGCCATGCGGGTGGAGTTTTGGTGATGTGGCACTCGTAGGGCTTGCCGCGTATTGGGCTTGATACAAGTACACTCAATAACCATGAACAAAATAATTTATGAATTCTTTCAGTTCATTCGAGTATATAATTTTTCAAATATTTAAATAATAATTTTCTGATTGTGTCTACTACAGTCTATAGCAGTAAAAAGAGGGCAAAGTTAAATAACAGAGTGGGTCATTCTACATTACCTTTTTTTTTTTTTTTTTTTGAAGATGATTAAAGATAAGGCTCTAGACTTGCAAGTTGCATGAAATTCCAGTGGCTGTGGAGGAAAAGATGTAAAAAAAAAATACATATATCAGAAAAAAAAAATGGAGAGTTCAAGAAAGAGGAAGAAGAATCGAATCAAAGAAAGAGAAAAGTGAGGGAGAGAATCGAATAAAAAAAATGAAGGGAAAAAAAAAAGAAGAGGACAGTTTCAATTCGTTCGTTGCGAAGAAAGAAAAAAAATCTAAAAAATAAAATGAAAGAAAGAGGAAGAAGAATCGAAGAAAAACAAACCAAAAAAACAGAGGATAGAATATTCGTTTGCTGCGAAGAAAGAGAAAAAAAAATCTGGAAAAAATGAAAGAAAGAGGAAGAAGAATCGAAGAAAAACAAACCAAAAAAACAGAGGATAGACCTCTTCGTTTGCTGCAAAGAAAGAGAGAATCTGAAAAAAAAATGAAAGAAAGTGGAAGAAGAATCAAAGAAGAGGAGGAAGAATCGAAGTGAAACTCACCGGATTGTGTTCTTTGAAGGAGAGAATCAGCACCTTCAAAGGAGTGTTAGAGTTGTTGATTGTTTTCTTGGAGCCAACTATGTTTCTTTGAAGGAAGGAGAGAATCGAATAGAACCAAGTAACCCTAATTACAAAAGAATCCCAAATTTATTTAATTTTTTTAAATGGACCAAAAAAATGGCTCCGGTAACCTTAAAATTATAGAAAATCCCATTTTTTTACCTTAGCGTATCCAATTATACTGATTGTATAAAACGTATCCGGTTCATTTTTTTCGTACACGTACCTGCACCCACACCCAGTAAGTACCCGGTACTTATACGGCAACATTTTTGGAGTACCCGTGCTTCATAGACTATGGGAGGCTCCAAATATGTTGTCATATTTGTGGATGATTATTCTCGTTTCACTTGAATTTATATTTTAAAACAAAGGTTTGAGCTACCTCAAACATATTTTGACTTTGCTAGAATGATAAAAACACAATTTGGGTATTCCACCAAAGTTTTCTGGTCTGACAATGCCTAAGAATATAAAGAAAACAATTTTTTAAAACTTCTTCGTGAGTATGGTACACTTCCTATCGCTCGTCCACACACTATCTAGCAAAATGGTTGTGCTGAATGCAAGCATAGACCTAGACACATTCTAGATACGGTTAGAGTTTTTCTTATCTCTTCCTTTTGTCTTGAGTGTTTTTGGGCTGAAGCTGTCCTTACGGCTGTTTACACTATTAACCGTATCCCCTCTCTTGTCATTGACAATCAAACCCCTTATGAACGTCTCCATGGTACATCTCCTTCCTACAAAGAACTCCGAGTCTTTGGTTATGCTTGTTATGTTGTCCTTCCTATAAACACAAGAAGTTATAACCCCGGCCCCAACTGTTTTATTTCTTAGGATATGGCATAGAACATAAAGGTTTTCAGTGTTGGGATCCTGTCTTTCATCGTCTTCATATCTCTCATCATGTCATTTTCTGGGAACACAAAATGTTTGCCTCTATATCCCAATTCTCTCTTCCTTCCACTTCCACCATCTCTTATTTCACTGATCCTTCCATTGATTTTTTCCTGATGATGCTCCTACAAATGATTCTTCATCTAGTGGCTCTCCAGATATTCCTGATGCTCTTGTCCTGCCTGCTGATCCTATTCTGTTATCATCTCTTGAGATTCTTGATATTGCTAGTTACTCCGAGTCTCCTCCATTCTTTGGCAGTGACACCCTTGATGAATTTGCTGCTCCTATTATAAAACGGGTATCTAAATAGCAAGCTTATTTACAAGATTATTATTGTTTTTCTACCATTCTTAGTCATCATGAACCTTATACCTATCGTGAGGATTGTACTAACCCTCTTTGGTAGCAAGCAATGGCAGATGAATTACAAGCTTTACACAAGACACATACTTGGGATTTAGTTGCTCTTCCTCTGGAAAAACTCTTATTGGTTGTAAATGGGTATATAAAATCAAGACTCATTTTGATGGTACAGTTGAATGTTACAAAGCCCGACTTGTTGCAATAGGTTTCACCTAGGAGTATGGTATTTGATTATGAGGAGACCTTTGCTCCTGTTGCTCATCTTACATCTGTTCGCAGTTTATTTGCTGTTGCTGCCTCACGTCAGTGGGGTTTATCTTAGATGGATGTTAAGAATGTCTTTCTTAATGGCGATCTTACCGAGGAAGTTTATATGCATCCTCCCTATGGCTAGAAGCATCCTCCGGATACCGTTTGTCATCCTCGTTGTGCTCTCTAAAGTCTTAAGCAAGCCCCTCGTGTTTGGTTTTCCAAGTTCAGTACCAGTATTGCTCAGTTTGGTTTTTCCTCCAGCTCTTATGATTCTGCACTCTTCATTCGGAAGACAGCACGTGGTATTACATTTCTATTGCTTTATGTTGATGATATGATTATTACTGGCGATGATCTTGACGACATTCATGAGCTGAAACATTTTCTCAACTCTCACTTTGAGATGAAGGATCTGGGTTCTCTTAGTTACTTTCTTGGCCTTGAGATTTCTTCTAGTCCGAGTGGCTTATATCATACTCAAGCCAGTATGATCTCTTAGCTCGTGCTGGTCTCATGGATAGCAAGACTGCCTCTACACCACTTGAGGACAACACTTGCCTTACTTCTCTCGAGGGCACTCTCCTTTCTAATGCGACACTTTATCGACAGTTGGTTGGTAGTCTGGTATATCTCACTGTTACTCAGCCTAATATTGCTCATGCAGTTCATATCGTCTGTCAGTTTTTGTCTGCTCCATGCTCTCTTCATTATGCTGTTGTTCTTCGCATTCTCAGATATGTAAAAGGTACTTTATTTCATGGTCTTCATTACTCTGCTCACACTTCTCTCAAGTTGTGTGCGTAATCTGATGCTTACTGGGTTGGTGATCTCACTAATCGTTGCTCTACTACTGGTTAGATTTCTTGGCGGCCTCATTTGAGAACATGCTATTTTAGTAACTTTTTGGTTTTTTGGTTAAAATATGAGTTAAAAAAATTAGTATGTTTGGAATGACTTTTTGGGTTTTTACCAAAAGATATGCAAAAAGCAGAGAGAAAAAGGAATCTTTGACTTTATGGTATAGGTTATAGGCTTTTTGGTTTTTTTTAGTAATTTTTTGGTTTTTAGGCTAAAAGTGTTGCATGCAAAACGAGGCCAGAAGCAAATTGTTGTCACTAGGTCTAGTATTGAGGCTGAGTACCGCGCTACTACTCTTTGTTGTGACAATCGTAGTGCCATTTTGATTGCTCACGATGATGTTTTCCATGATCGCACCAAACACATAGAGATTGACTGTCACTTTATTCGTCAGCATGTCACTAGTGGCACTATTCAGCTCCAGTCCATTTCTTCCGCTGCTCAAGTTGCTGATTTGTTCACTAAAACCCATCTCCCTGGTTGTTTTCATGAGTTACTTTCCAAATTCCAGTTGGTCTCCATGCAACCACCTTGAGTTTGAGGGGGGACTGTTAGTGAATATTGTATTTATAGTAATATATATTGTATATATATTATTCCATTGTACATTACGTAAGATGGTTTACTACCTAGTTTAGGTTTTCCTTACATAACTCTCTCCCTACAATATATAAAGCGACTTGTATCATTGTTATGGTTACATAATTGAATATATTCTCTTCTATTCCTTGAATACTGCACTGTTAATCAAACAAGGCCATAGTGTTTTAAATTATTCTCTTATCAGGTTTGGAGGCTACAAGCGGCACTCTGTGAACAAAGGGAGATCACAAAGTTCAGCCAGCAAGAGTACGAAAGACTACAAAATGTAATAGTTACAACTTTAACTGTCTTTGACTCTGAAATATGTGGATTCATTAATATATTACTTCTGCAAATATAGTACCTAGTTTACTTTTTCAAGTGGTTCCATCACAAGTTATTTTGTTGCCTACAAGGAATAAAATTGCATTTCACTTCCACTGAAATAGCTGTAACGTTTCGTTTCCTAGAATACCAAAAAAAAAACATTAGTAGAAAAACAAAATTACAGTTTTTCCTCCAAAGCATACTGAAATGCACTGAAACTGTACAAAACATTTTGAAACGATGAGTTATTTTGACAAACTTGTCTTCACTCTCTTACTTCTTGGGAACCCTTTGACCATTGTATCCTATTAATATCATATTTAGTAATTTTGATAATTTTGTAAATTTTATTTGGTTGGAACATTATGCACATTTAGAATCTTATATTATGCTTGATAAGATTGATTTGTATAACATTAGTTTTATGATTCTCAACTTGCATTGAATTTACTTTCAAATTGTGTACATGTGTCCTTTATGTTAAAAGATGTATAGATCTTGAGCATGTTCAATTATTTAATTGTTGAATTTGGATGAAAATGTATATAGGTTTTAGTTTTTGTTTCCAAACATTTTCATATGTTTTCATTTCTTTTTGTTGTTTCCAAAATGTTTGTGAAATATTTTCGTTTTCAATCTTATCAAAACACCACCAAAACAAACTTTTAATCCTTGTTTGTTTAGTACTTTCTATACATCCAATTTTAGATGGTAGGAACAATAACAAAAAAACTTCAAAATGAAGAACATCATATTAGATGTGTTTTTTTGAGTGTGACCCTAATTCCATTGACTTTTAAGGTGTGCGTGTGCACAGAGTGGAAACTCACACTGAACCTTGAAGTGCAAAATCAATAAACATTTAATTTTGAACTAGTTTTCATTTGGACTTGTGATCCCTAGCGATAATTGCAGATGGTTTAAATACTATCGATACTAGAATTATCTAGTGATCTGATTCAAGATGTGGAATAATTACTTGCCTTTATTTGATGTATAATGCTAACTGTCATGGCATTGTGTTTCAACAAAACTCCCGCATACAAATTCTAGGCAAAGCCCTTTAGTTTAATTTCAGTATGTAGATTAATGTATTTTGCTATTGGGGAATTGAGAAAGTTGCAAAGATCATCTTTCATTCTTAAGAATATATCATTTTTTCCCATATTATAATCTTGTACTCATTTGCTGAATTTATTAGGAAAAGGTCCTATGTAGGGTTTGCTTCGAAGAACAGATCAACGTTGTCCTGCTCCCTTGCCGGCATCACATCCTTTGCAGGTATTTCAATCCGCCTTTTTGCTGCAAATATCTTTATTTATTTATTTTGTTGTACTCTGTTTTTAGGTGCACATTGCACAATGTTTACTATTAAGGATTTTATTTGTTTATTTTTTTAAAAGTTTTTTCGAAGGGCAGAGGCTTTCATAAATTTGCACTGCTAGCCCTTTGCTTGAACATATGTGCAGTTTTTCATTGCACTCCTCACATCTCTAATTCATGAACTTCGATAGTATCACTATAACATTATCATGTACAATCCTCAAATAACGACACTAATTTCGCTTTAACTTCCTTGCGTATCTGAATCTGCTGATCATCATCATGGTTCCTTCTTATGCCTTCCCAGTACTTGCTGCCAGAAGTGTAAAAGGTGCCCCATCTGCCGCGTCTCTATTGGGGAGCGATTGCCTGTATATGATGTGTAGTTAAAAACTATCATTTATACGATTCGCGCCTAACCAATAACTGGATGAGCTTCCAAATCCTTTTTGTTGCTTGCAACTGAAACTTAAGCAGGCCTTGTAATGATGGCAAATGCCGCAGCTTCTCAATTAATGTCCACAGTGTAATATTCTTATCTTGGCAAGAATTGTGTATATATTGTTTCACCTCTTTATAAAAGTAGCAAATCTGGGAAGCGATTGCCTGTATATGATGTGTAGTTAAAAACTATCATTTATACGATTCGCGCCTAACCAATAACTGGATGAGCTTCCAAATCCTTTTTGTTGCTTGCAACTGAAACTTAAGCAGGCCTTGTAATGATGGCAAATGCCGCAGCTTCTCGATTGATGTCCATAGTGTAATACTCTTCTCTTGGCAAGAATTGTGTATGTATTGTTTCACCTCTATAAAAGTAGCAAATCTCTTGTTTGCATCTACATTGTTATATGACCTTTTTCTAACTAAATTTTGTTAAATCATCAGACTGCAAGCTCGTATTAATTTATCCACCCTAAAAAAATGAAGCTGGTATTAATCATCCCAATTTGGAAAAAATTCAAATTTAAGTATTGAATTAAAATAAGTTGTTATATTTACAGGAACAAGATTAAAATTTATTATTTTTAAATGTAAATTTTATATTGTGATGGTAAGGTGGTGGTGGTGGCGGAGGTGGTGGTGGTGGCGGCGGTGGTGGCGGCCATTGCGGTGGTGGAGGTAGAAAGATAGTGGAGGCGTAATGTTGGAGAGGAGGGCAGCAACGGTGGTCTAATGAGTGGGGATTGTGGTGGTGGGATAATGGTGGTGATAAAAAAAATTTGTTTAAAACAAGGGAAACTTATTTATAAGTCATTTTTCAGACACTTATAGTAGGCTAAGTTATGTGTAATTTCTTATATAGTCTCAAGCCCTATTTAGATAGGAATGTATTCCACAAGATCCTACATAAACGTAACGTAACGTGACACTTACATAAACGTAACGTGACACCTACATAAACGTAACGTAACGTGTCACGTTACGTTTCGCAAACTTAATGAGTTTTTATTTTTTTAAATTGAATGTGAAAATGTTGCTGGTTTATGTTGGTGTCACGTTACGTTTCATATAAATATGATCTATGGCAACATTCAATTTTCTATATAGGAAATTGAATGTTGCCATTAATCATAGGTGTCATGTTACGTTTATGTAGATGTCACGTTATGTTACGTTTTTGTAGATATGATATATAGGAAATTGAATGTTACCATAGATCATAGGTGTCACGTTACGTTATATTTATGTAGATATGATCTATGGTAACATGCAATTTCTATATAGGAAATTGCATGTTATCATAAATCATAGGTGTCACGTTACGTATAGATGTCACGTTACGTTTATGTAGGTGTCATGTTATGTTACGTTTATATAGATCTGATTTATGGTAATATTCAATTTCCTATATATGGTTTTACTATTATTTATGATATTAACAACTAATATTGAGGGTAAATGTGTCAACAAACTTCCCACACGACTTATGGGAACATAAGTTTTTTAGTTGGACCATATGTAGCATAAGTCTCCCTAATAGGACTTATAAATAATTTTCCCTTAAAAGGATGATTTGTTTTTCTTATCATCATATTTCATTAATCATATCATTAATCATTGAATTTAATGTCACATATACTTAATAAAAGTGTGTTTATCACTAAGGTCAAGTTTGGCTAAATTAAAAAAGTGTACTTATTTTATCTTTTTATCTTTTTTGGGTCATATCAATCAACATCTCTTCCCTACTTTTTCTACACATAATACAAAAAAAAGTCAAAAAGTACACTTATTTGATTTCCCAATAGGGGTGAACTTTACTTATCTCGTTGATTGACACTGATATCCTCAAACTTTAATTGTGGTCCAAAATGGTGTACCCAAATAAAAAATATCTGGATAAATAATAGGGCAAATTACATTTTACCCTCTTAATTATTGTCTAATATCATTTTACCCTTTTTAATTAAAAATTATAACACTTAACCCCTATTAACTATTACTATTTTTCAATTTAAACCTTAGTGATGGAAATACCCTTTTAACTATAGGAGTAAATTGCACTTTACCCTTAAACTATCACTCAATAGTACGTTACCCTCTCAACTAAAAAAATTGTTTATTTTTGGGTAAATTACAAATACACCTCCTGAGATTTGCTTAAAGTACAGATTGTCTCTTGTGGTTTGAAAAATTACATATACTCCATTGTTAGAATTTTTTATTTAACAAAATTAATTAAAAAAATGAAATTCATAATTATTCTCCTATACAATAATAAAATTACCTAAATTATTAATTGAAACATATTTCTAACATTATTGAAAATTGTTAATTAATTTGATGATTTATTAATAAAAGGGGCAGTTTGTTATGAAATTAGAAATCTCAGGGGGTGGAATTTAATTTCTAAAATCACAGGAGGCGATTCGTATTGTAATCAAACCTCAGGGGGTGTATTTATAATTTACCCTTTATTTTTCATTTAGAATACAATTTTTAGGCTTTGTTTGTTATATATATATATATATATATGTTTTTAGTAATTTTTTTCATATTTTAGCCAAAAATTTTACATGTTTAGATGTACCTAAAAGTTAAATATTTGTGAATAATTTTTTTAAAAAATCACTAGAGATAAAAAAAAAATAAAAAAAACATGAAACAAAAAACTGGTATACTTTTGTATTATTCATCTTAAATGAACTTTTTATTATTTTTTTTTATTTTTAGATTTCCTTATAAATATTTTTCACTCTGTTTGGTTTGGTTTTAAAATTTTTAATTTTTAATTTTTTTTCTAACAAATTAAAAATTAATTTAGTTAAAAAAATAAAAAAATAAAAAGGTCCAAATTAAAAATAATATTGGGTGGTAATTCAAAGGGTATAGTGATATTAGGTGAAAGTTCAAGGTGGTACATATAATTTATCCTATTGATGAAAGGCTATTTTAGCATAAAGATCCAAATTGAAAAAAAAAAAAAAGAAGATGAAAGGGGTTAGTTGTTATAATTTATAGTTGAGTGGGTAAAGTAATAAGAAACAATAGTTGAAGGGGGTAAATTGATAAGAAACAATAAAAAAAATGATAAGAAACAATTAAAAAAAAATCATGTTTTCTTTGTTATAATAAATCAAAGAAAAAAATGTTCATGTCCATCCAGACCCGAGTCTAGACCGAGGCCCATCAGTCCAGTCTGAGGCCAGGCCTACCCAAGGACAGAATACCCCTGGTGCTGGGTCTATTTTTTGACCCCTGACCCGGCCCGACCTGAATTTTGGCGGGAGCCTGTAAAGCCTGACATGGGCAACCGGACTAAATTTACACCCCACAGTCCTGCCAAATTGGGCCAAAAGTTTTGTAGATCCATCACCCCAAGTTAAAAACAAATAAATAAAGTGGAGCCAGCTTGAAATTCTGTGAATATATGCTGCAGTTATTGAAAAATGAAAAACTGTTGCAAAATCAACTATGAACTTGGTCAATTTTGTGGACCCAAAAAATTGTTTGGCTTATAATATCAGTGTTTTTTTTTAGTTATTTCCTTTTTTATAAATAAAATAAAATATCATATGAGTTAGATGGTGTTTGATAAAGCTAAAAATAAAAAAAATAAAAAAAAATCTGTGTGTATACACTTATCAAAATCAAAATAAAAAAATCAAAATCCAAATCTACACAAATCAAAATCAAAATCATCAAAAAAAAAAAAAAAATTCAAAAGAAATCAAAATCAAAATAAAAAAAAAAATCAAAATCCAAATCTACACAAATCAAAATCAAATTCATCAAAAAAATCTGTGTGTATACACAAATCAAAATCAAAATCCAAATCTACACAAATCAAAAAAAAAAAAAAAAAACAAACCACAGCAACAGAGGAGTAGAGGAAGAAAGAAGAAGAGAGAAGAAGAGAGGAAGAAGCCTTCGTCCATCGCCATCACCGTTACTCTGTGTGTATACACAGATCTGTGTATACATATATACATAGATCTGTGTGTATACATAGCTCTTCCTCCCTCGAGCCCATCGTCTCTCTTCCTCCATCTTCTCTCTTCATCTCTTTTCTCTCTTCTTTCTTCCTTCTTCTCCCTGTTTCAAAGAGATAAGAGAAGGAAAAAAAAAAAAAAAATCAAAATGATGTCGTTTTGAAATTCGGGCCAGTCGAGCCTCGAAAATTTCAAGTTACCAAACTTTATTCTATTCCAAATACGATTAATGGAAACTTTGGATGGTCTTTGAATTTTATGATTAGTTGATTATTGTGTGAATTGTTAAATTGTTTTGATAGGTATAAATTTTGGAGTAGAATGTTAGATAAGCTAAGGTAGAGACTTTCTTCACAATTCTTCGCAGAAAAATTTGTGAAAAAAGTCAGAGAAATTTCAATTTTCTTTGAATAAAGTCAGAGAAATTTATGAACAAAACCAGAGAAATTTCAATTTTCTCTAGTTTGAACCCAGAGTAATTCTATGCACGTGATGAGACAAATTTCTCTGTTTTGGAAAGAATTTCTCTGGTTTGGAGAGAATTTCTCTGAAAAATCTAGAGAAGTTCTGGGAATTTCTTTATAGGATCGAATTTTTTCTAGATCGATTTGAGAGACCTTAGATATTATAAAAATATTGAATGTATTTTATGTTATAAAATAAATGTACTTTATGTTATAAAATCTTAATACCAGATATCCTAAAAAAAAATCCCCTTTAATGCATGAAATGAATAATAAAAAAAAGATAAATATATACATTAAAAAAAGATGTGCACAAAAAAATAAATGAAATGTAAAAATAAAATTATCCTAAGAAAGTGATAAGGACTGAATCAATTTGGCAAACAACATCACCATATTCCAAATTGACACTGAGGTCCTTTTGTTGTATGCTAGTCCTCTCTTCCCCTCTCAACCACACATGTCATTGATGTCCGTATTGGGCTTATCACTTACGGAATGAGGATCCTCTCCTTGAGGTGCTTCCTTGATTTCCTACTTGATGGATCATTGGGCCTACTTTTAAGCCCAATTTTGATAATTTAAACCGTTGACATTTTAAGATTTGTTGAGTATATCATACCTGTAAAAAATTAAGTTGATCGGATATCAGAAAGTATGTGTCCGGATCATTGAAGTAAAAATTATTTTTTAAAAAAATTTAATAAACAGTTTTCCGAACACATACTTTCTGATATCCGATCAATTTGATTTTTTACAAGTATAATATATTCAACAAATTTTAAAATGTGACGATTCGAATTATTAAAATTAGATCTAAAAATAGACCTAATAACCCAATAAATAAAAAATTAAATAAGAACATCAAAGAGAGGATCCTAATTCTTACAAAGGTGCTTGAAGTAGGTTTTTGATAATGACCTACGCCAAAAGAAAAGGACAAGATGGTTGAATTAAAAGCTAATGATGACCCACCAAAGAAAAAGGAATGAAGGAAAAAAGATAAAAAAAGAAAAGTTGATTTTTCAAACGATCCAACAAAAACCAAAGGGGACAAACATAAATGGGCAGTTGATAGTGGAAATGCTATACATGTGGCAAAACATATAGACTACCTGTACCAATCACCTCAGGCCGACTTTGAATTTTAGATTATTAATCAAACAAAAACAGTAATAACCACATGGGTAAAACTGAGGGAAAATTCGATGTCAAAATCTGAAGAGAGATGAAAATAGTAGTCTTTTTTTAAAAATTTAACCTTTTTTTGGTAGTATAAGTATTATACTTTAAAAAAATTAATTTTTCAAAATTATATTTTAATAATATATTTTTTAAAAAATATCAATTGTCATAATTATACTTTTTATGTTGTTAATGAATTTAAAAGAAGAATAAAATAAAAAATTCATTTTACTTTTGTCCTTGATATTTGAAAAGGGACTAATAGATTGAGACAATAAAAAATAGAATAACAGACTAATATTTTCAGACAGAACGAATAATAGTTTTAGAGTTTGAACTTGGCATATATTAAAATGGTGTTCTTAATTAATAAAAAATAATAATCATAAAATGAGTGGAATTGATTTGACTCTCTTTAAACAATTTGGTGGATTGGAGACAAAATCAATTCCGTTTATCTCCATTTGGGTGGCCTCATTACCACACACATATGTCATAGTGCTGCTTCAGTGATACTGATTTTTCCCCCCCTTTAGATAGAAAGGTTTGAAATCAGTATAGCAAATAGGCTACCAACAATATTATATATATAAAAAAAAAATAAAAATTTATAAATACACTGGTTGAAATTTGTTTAAAATAAAAATTATCCTCTATGGTTTTGGAAATTATATCCCCCCACCCACCACTTGAAATTTTTTATTTTATAACAAATAGTCACTTTCATTAATAAATTATCAAATCATTTAACAAATTTTAATGATGTAAGAGATTTATTTTAATTAATAATTCAGTTAATTTTATTATTATATAATAGAGTAGTTAAGAATTTTATTTTTTAATTAATTCTATTAAATAATAAATTTTGACAAAGAAATATTTGTAATTTTTTAAATCACAAGAAACAATTTATGAATAAATTTCAAAAAAGTATATTATAATTTACCCGATCAAAAATACAAAACTACTCAACGCTAAATTGAAACTATATACTAAGGTCATGTTTGATTCATAAGACTAATAGTGAAGTATTAATAATCTTATTAAATTAGTGTGGTATTTACTATCCAATTGGATTAATATCCATTGGATTAATAATCCCACCCCTATCCCATTACTAATAATCCTACAAATTTGTTAGATTAATTATCCATTGGATTAATAATTCTAAACCAAAATGTTAAAACAAAGATAGGATAATTGGACCCACGGATTAATAATCTTAATCTCATACTCTAATTCACCCAATCAAATATACCATTAGGGTACACAGCTTTTTCTAGTAGGCCACATACTTGAGTGCGGTCAATAATGCTAGCACAAAGATGCAAATCATATTTACCAAAATAGTAATGCCCCTGAACATTATAAAGAAAATAATGCACTTTTTAGCAAATAATTGACTATATTTAAACGAAAAACCTTTACTCTTTTCAAGTAAATGCATTTTCATGATTCAAAGGCCTAATCTCCAACTGACTAAAAACATTTTTAGACAAGTTCGAAATAAAAATCATACAAAATCCAAAATCAATAATACGCAACACATGGACTCCAATTTTGTTGATAAATTATTTCCATATAATAATAAATCAAATCAAATCAAGCCTTAAATCTTATCAAATGAGGTCGGCTATATAAATCTTTCTTCTCCACGCGACTTTGTCAAATGTCATTTCGTTAGTTAAATTAAATAGATTCACATCTCTAAATAATAATAATAATAATAAATAGTTGGATATTGTCATCCACATTCAAGCACACATTGGTGTGGTGGACATCAAGCACTTTCAACCACATGATTTTGGGCTTTAATTCCATCGATTCATCTTCATCACAAAATCGTCAAAACATTCATCCATAGTTCGAAAAGTTTCATCTGGATAGAGATTGCTCACTTCAACTTCATTTGGACCATCAATTGAAAAATTAACTTGACAACCCTTGATGAAAATGTCGTGTGTGAATGATGCAACAATACTTTGTGGGATAATATTCTCTGCAATATAATTATGAAAAGATAATAACAATGAGGCAAAATAAATTCACAATTATATATCACACAAAGAAAAAATAGAATTTGTAAAAAATTGGTTTTCAATGCTTGAAATGTTTTTTATTTATTAATTTGCATGAATTATTTTTATCTTATATAAAAAAGGATAGGAGGGGTGGCCAATAGGGGTGTAGATCTGGCCCAGCCCGGCTCACAGGCCAAAAATTAAGCCCAAGGCCAAGTCCAGGGATATTCGGGCCTTGAGCGGGCCGGCCCAATGGGCTTGGGCATGGCCTCGAGCTTGGACCGGGCTTAGGCGGGCCTGACCATTTTTTTTTGTTTTTTTAAATTTTTTCTACCAAAAATTTATTATTTTTCATTAAAAAATACATTGGGCCTTGGTGCGAGCCGGATTTCGGGCCGAGCCATAAGTGGGCCTTAAGCTGGCCAATGGGCTGGCCCATGGACTGAGCTGGGCTTCAAAATGATGGCCTTGGTCCTAGCCCATGGGCTCGGGCCTGGGCTTTGGGCCTAAACAGGTCGGGCCTATCTCGGGCCGCGGGTCATTTTTACACCTTGGCCAACGTGTAGCAATCTTATTTTGACGTGATAGTAGAAGTCTCTATTATTAGGAAGTTGGAAAAGAGGGGTTTAGAGAGGCTTGACAACCCTCAGCTACCATACAAGAAGATTTTGCAGATGTGAGTAATGTTAGGAATTATAAAAAATAATATCATAAAAATGATCATAAAAAATTCTTTATCTTTAGATTACACATACAATAAAATACTACACTTTAATCAAAGGATGAGAAATGTTCATAATGCATTTTATGATATTTTTTTTTATGATCTCTAATATTATTCTATAATTTTTGTCGGAGTTAATTATAGATCCGACTTCTCTCAAATTAAACAAGACATCTAGTCTGGTTTTTGTGAGTGAGCCCATAAATCTCACAATGGGCCCCAATGTAGGACTCAACTCATCCTATAACAAAAGGGAAATGCTAGGTTTAACGAAAATTTTTAAGGAAAACCACCATGAAAACTGTCTGCGCCGTTAGATCAGATATGATTTCATGATCCAACGGTGCAGATGAGTTTTCATGATAGTTTTCATGAAAGTTTTCATGAAACCTAGCATGACCCATAACAAAAATTGAATTGGATACTGAGTTCAACGTGAGAGAATCCTATTCCATTCGGAAAATATTTGGTACCCGAATTTTTGTGGCTCGAATGTATTAAAACGGTGTCGTTTTACACTTAAAACGACATCGTTTTGAGTATTTTGAGCCATTCGAGTCATGATTTTTCAGGCCACCAATCAGTGTTGATTCCATTATAATTAGAAACATGCGGTTATATTTTTGTTGTAATTAATAGTAAGAAATGGAACCTGCAGCTGCAGCAAGGAGGTCATCTTCAGTGACAGTGAGTCTGGGGAGCATATATCCAATCTTCTTCTCCCACAAAGAGGAAAGCTCATTCATGTTCAGAAAATTGCAAGATGGTCGGAAATGAACCGACTTGTTTAGAGTACGAATGTCGTCCACAACTTTCATTGTGAATTTTCCAATATCAGACCCAGCAACAAAGTAAGCTACATATACATATAATTAGTGACAGAGCTAGAAAATTAAATTAAAAGGGACATTTATTAATTATAATATCGAAAATTTTTACAAAAATATTTCACACAAGTTTTTACGATTGATTTCGAGAAACATAAAAATATATAAATATATATATATTATTTGTAACTGGTGTATCATGGATAATACAAAAAAAAAAATATATGGATATAAGTCTTAAAATAAATTATATAATGATAAATTATTTTTTTATACAAAATTTGATTAAAAATTCAATATAATGCTAATATCACGTCATCATTGGTGTGTAATATCACTCACTCACAGTAAATAAACATATAGAGAGTGAACCACACATAGAGGGTGAACCTCATATGTCAAATGTAACTAACAATTTAATAAATTTCATATCTTTATAGTGAGATTACTTATACTTGCATGTCACTAATAATGACATTACCGTTACCTTCAAAATTTTTCATTAAATGTTCATAGATAATATGGTTTATAGTAGTCTCTTCATTTTCAATCAAAACAACTATTATTGTTCTTATAATTTTTAAAATGTCATTGACATTTCACTCTAATAATATTTTTGTAATTTTTTTATTTAAAATATTTTCTTTATGTTTGCAAAATAAAAAAAAATAAAAAAATCTCAAAATCTAAGGGGCCATGTAACCCTCCTGGTCCCTCACTCCCTCCGCCACTGCATATAATTCAACAATATTGTTATCCATATTTATACTCACCTATTTTACTGGTAATGTTTGAGTCTGTTTTAATTCAAGTTTCATGATATTTGTATTAAAACAGACTCAAACATTACTAATAAAATAAGTAGGCATATATATGGGTAACAATATTCTGGGCATATATTTTTTTCCCCTTTGTCTACTTTGTCCTTCATAAAGATGGTCATAAATTTTTTCTAAAAAGTACACACATAATAAAATTACAACTCCAAATTAGTGAGACCAAAATTGAACCTACCACTTGACACTTTTCAAGGCCATATTTTAAGGAAATATCAACAATATTGTTACCCACGTTTTAAGGAAATATCATAAAACTTGAATTAAGATAGACTCAAATATTACTAGTAAAATAAGTGGGCGTTTATATGTGTAACAATATTGTTGATATTTACTTAAAACGTGGCCTTGAAAATGTCAAGTGATAGGTTCAATTTTGGTCTAATTAATCTGGCGTTGTAATTTTATTATATGTTCACTTTTTGTAAAAAATTTATGACCATCTTTATCAAGGACAAATTACACAAAGGGGAATAAAACAGAAAAAAGGAAAAGAGAAAAGGACTTGTTTTATTTCTACCCAAAAGAGTGCTATAAATAACATGTTTTTTCTTGCATATTTGCAAAATCATTTTTTAGAAACAAAATATTTTTATTGTCAAAAGTTTTATTATTGTATTTTTAGCAATGAAATTAGACATTTAGTGATGAATAACTATTCTTTTGGATATAATTTTTTGGTCTCAAAAAAATAAACCTTTTTGGACTAAATTATTTTGTATTTATTGGCGACATTTTTAAAATTGTCGCTAAAAGTTATTTTTTGGACAAATTACAAAATAGCCCAGAGTTTGAGCTGTGTAACAAAATAAATGATGAGTTTTCAATTTTGTTAATTTAAACCTTATACTTTGGGTTTGTTTTCAATTTAAACCATTTGCCTATTTTTGTTAAGTAAAATCAATGGAATGATGGATATTTTAGTCATTAAATTCATAAAAAGGTTACTTTAGACATTTTATATATACCTACATTGAGTTTAATGAGAAAAATAAGTGAGTGGTTTAGATTGAAAACAAATAAAAATATTAAGGTTTAAATTGATAAAACTAAAAACTCAGGGTTTATTTTATTATAAGCTCAAACTCTAGAATTTTTTTTTTTTGTTGTAATTATCTCTTTTTTTTAAAAAAAAACTTTTGAGATAATCTTTTAGTGACCATTCTTGCGACTACAATAATTGGTTCTCAAATATTTTTTACAACAAAAATTTTACTTTTGGACACAAAAATGGTTTTCCCTAAATTTCTTATTTGTTGTAATGACTTTATCTTGGTTGTGTTTAGATTTTAAATTTATAGAGAGATAAAAAAAAAAAAAAGATGAAAAAGTGAACACAAAATTTAAAAAAAAAATAAAAATAAAAATCAAGATCCAAACCCAGAGAAAAAAGGTTAAAGGAATAATAGATCAAAGGAAAGTAATTTTGAGAGTCCTAATCAATTTTACCATATTATATTATTTATGAAACTTTATATGATACAGTCGTGAAAAGGACCCTATGTCTTATTTATTGGATTAAGTACGATATGAAAATTGTAGCAAAAATAAATAAATATTTATTGTGAATAACAAATGAAGAATATTAAACGATAACATATCACTTTAGCGTAGGAAATTTGGTCGGTAATGCTTATGAACATATATTATTATGATGGTCCTTTTTAGGAAGAGTAAAAAAAAAAAAAATTAAAAATCAGTCTTTTAAAAAAAATATTATTTCTTATATTTTTTATATGTTTTAAAAAAAAATTTTAAAAAATTAATTTTTGACCATTCCTAAAATAGACCGATGTTGTTGCTCTCAATCAGCTTTGGATTCTTTGAGTCTGAATGCTCAAAATATGTCAAATTTGCATTTTGACACGTCAATTAATGTGGATTCAATGTATGTTATTAGTGACATTCACTTCAAAAGTCTAGACCACCACATAAATGGGAAAATTATGTTTAGATAAAATATAATAAATTTTAAAATTTTGACATAATTATATTAAGTTAAATTATCTTATTTAGGTCTCGTTTGTTTTGAGAGATAGAGGTGAGACTCACTATATGCTGTGTTTGTTTTGAGAGATGGAGAGGGGATTCATAATCTCATAAGATTAGGATAAGCCTTGGTATTGGGATTGAGATGGAAAAGGAAAAGGTGGAAGTGGTATTAGAAAATTAGTCATCAAGCTTAGTTGTTGTTGTTGTTGTTGTTGTTGTTTTTATTTTTTATTTATTTTTACATGTTGGGCATTTTTTTTTAAAACATTAATGTTTAATATTTTGGTATTTTTTGTTAAATAAAAATCATAATTTTATTTGTTTTAATATTTTATATTTTTTTTATAAGGTAATAATTTAACAATTCATACACTAATAACTATCATCAAAATAAACACAATTTTACTTAATCTCCTCACTATCAATCTCCTCAATTCTATCTCTAAAAACAAACGGGCCTTAGTTCAGTGGGTCTAAAAAGTGGGTTTAGAAAGTGAATTAGTATATCTTTTTGTGACTTTTTGATTTTTTTTTGTCCTTTCGTAATTTTTTAGCCCAACTCAAAAATCAAACAACCCCTTAGTTCAATTTTATCAATAATTCATTAGTCATATAGATGAAAAAATGATAGCATCATTTTTTTTACATTACACTTAAATGTATATTTTATCTTATCTATATTGTGATTTCATAATAATTATATTAATTTCAATCACTTTAGCCTTAGGAAAAGAAAAGTCTATGTAATTATAGGAAAAGAAAATGGTGTGTGTACCATATACTTCTTATAATTAAAGAAAAAATTGACATAATTTCATATTTTTTGAGTCATAAATATATATAATAATAAAAAAAGAAGTCATAACTAAACATCACACGAGGTATAATTAAAAATTTCATGAGTCATAACTAAAATAGTATCATAATTAAAGAAGAAAATAGCATAACTAAAGGTGCATATGGTACAATTCTTTTCAAGGGATGTGTATAGTAGAATTTCCCGTAATTATATCAAAACTGTTGGGTTAGAGGGGAGGTTAGTGTAATTTATCCTATATATAACAACAATAATGTCCCTTTAATTTCATATTTTTAATAAAATTTTTATTTTGTTGATAAAAAATATATATAATAACAACAATGCTACAATTCCATACAAAAATTTACCCAAAAACTTTATTATATCCATGAATTTCACAATTGATTCCAAGAAAAAGACATAGGATTGGATTGTTAATCCTATCAAATTTATATTCTTACGTTTGGATCACACAAATGACATCGGCTTAATAATACGTAGGACTCTTAATCTTACAAAATTATAATATATTTAATAGCAAATGAGAGTAGATATTAATAATCCTATTCATAATTATCCTATGAAATTATTTATCCCATCACTAATAGTATAAGGAATCAAACAGGGCCTAACTGAATGTCACCGACGCATATTCTTGGCAAAACAACGAACAAAATTATGAGCATACTTTCAGGGCCCTTTAACTTTTCTGATATAATAAAGTGAATAACCTTTCGGCTAAAGCAAATTGTCCATAATGAGCCTAATGTGAGGATGTGGTTGTTAATGTGATGAAATATCAGAGTATGAGTTTGAATAATACATGAATTTTTATTAGTCTAGTGTGAGGGAGTGGTTATTAATGTGATTGAAATATTAGAGTTTGGCTTGTCATTGCATCATTAGTTTACCACATTCTAAAATATGACTACAAGATTATTGGGCCAAATCCAAGTCACTATTTGCTATTTGTTATGTATTATCTTGTGATACTTGCACTTTATTATGTTTATTCTCCCAAAATTTGAAGATTTTTTACATATAGACAAAGGGTTTACTTGTTACTAATATAGTTTAGTCTTTACTCTTCTTTAGATCCTGTGTTTTACTCCGATAGGAAATGCATTGGAAATGAATACATTTTCATATTATTCAATCTTAAATAGGTGAAATAGACATAATCATATTACTTCAAAGAAACATAAAATAGGAAAATTTTCACTTCAGGATTATTTTTGAAAAATAATTATAAATAAATGATAAATTTTATAAATATTGATAATTAAAAATATAAATTTTATAATGAAATAGTAATAAATTTTGGAAACAACCCTTGGTTGGTAATTGTTTTTCTGTAAAACAAATGGTTTTTATGCCTAGAGAGAGAATTGTCTTGGATTGGTCACACCTCCTAGCCTTTTTGATTGAGAAAAAGAATTTCATTTTTCAGAAAACACTTTTCAAAAAATTCTACATTCTTATTTTTCGTATTTTTTTATTTTTACTGAATTTTTTTAATATTTTAAACAATTTTTTTACTTTTAGACACACCTAACATAAATACACCTAAAAAGTAAAAAAATTGTAAAAAAAATCTTTTAAAAATTCACTAAATACCAAAAATACAAAAAAAAAAATACAAGAATTCAGTACATTTTTTTATATTTTTATGTATTTATTAATTTTTTAAAATATTTTTTCACAAATTTTTTACTTTTTAGACACATCTAACTAAGGTGCATCTAAAAAAGTAAAAAAAATGTTTAAAATTTTAAAAAATATTCACTAAAAATAAAAGAATACGAAAATCAAAAAATTCAATTTTCAAAAAACTTAATCCAAAAAACTCAAACCAAACACACTGAATATCTTTTAGCATATTCCCAAATTGAGAGTAGATACTCCCAATTTATATTAGAAAGGAAAGAAGCCTTGTCCTCGCTTAATTATTTTGAGATTTGATTTTATTATAAAATATTTTTATTAGTATACACATATTATGTAATAAGTTTCACATATATTTATGTTGATCCTTTTATTTTCATGTCTAATGGTAAGAAAACAGATAAAAACTATTTATATAAGCATTAATTACACCTACAAATTAACATTAATGTTGAAAAAGAAAAGGAAAACAACATAAAATTGTTATCCTCTTGCATGAAACAATTTGGATTGTGATGAAAAAAGGGAAAAATAAAATGGGAAGTTTTGAAGTTTTTGGATTTGAAGTCTGAATCTCGAGGGGTAGGTTATTGTTTGAAAATTCTTTACTCTCATTTGAGGCACCCTAAGAACTTGAACCTAATAAATACTTGGTTTATATGAGATGCGACATTACAAATACATGTCACTCAACTACATAGAAAGAGGGTAAGGCTTCATTTGGTAGAGGCAAAAAAGCTAATTTAGGCCTCGTTTGGGAACATGCTAATTTAGTAATTTTTTGATTATTTGGCTAAAATATGAGCTAAAAAAAACTAGAATGTTTGGGATAACTTTTTGACTTTTTACGAAAAGATGTGCAAAAAATAGAGAAAAAAGAGAATCTTTGACTTTTTTGTATGGGTTGTTGGTTTTTTGACTTTTTTAGTAATTTTTTGACTTTTTGACTAAAATGGTCGCTTCACAAACGAGGCCTTATTAGTTAAAAAAGTTTACTTTGTTAAAAAAATCTTAACATATTTGCTAAACTCAGTTTTTATAAAATAAAAAATTCAAATTAGTCAAATTTACTTGTACTAAAAAGTTATTAGAAAAAGTCAATTTTTTAAAAAAAATATACCAAATAAACATTTTTTAAAATTAACCTTTTTATAAGTTTGTTTTTAACTAACAAATTAATTATTTTACTTCCTAACTCGGAACTAGAGGAGCATTTTAAAAATTTGAGTTGTCACATGTAATAAGGATGAATTCTCATTAGTAATGTCCTTACCTTAGAAATTAAAGCAGGTTCAAATCCCTTGTCCTATCACATTTAGCGAATTTCAAGCTGTCGTATACCCACCATGGACATTATTGGTTTGAAAATTCCAAGTAATTATTGGAATGATAAAAAAAAAGTTATCTAAAAGTAAAAGTTCACAAATCCTACTAATGATATTTGAGATCCCACTTTCTTGGTCATTTTTGTCACTACCTTCTTCTTCCGTACGTACCGAAGTGGCAAAACAGCCATATAAAAGCATTGAAAGTATATCATATAATACAATAATATTACAGTCCACCAAAAACATTTTATCAAAATCGTTTTGAAATCGTTGCTTATCCACCAGCTGGTCAATTTAAGGGATTGTTTGGGATAATCTAAATAAGTATATTTTTTGATTTTTTATGAAAAAAGTAAAATATGAATTGAGTTTGAAGTAATGTGGTAGAGAGATGATGTGATTTAAATAAGATGATGTGACTTAAATAGAATAGTAATTTTTTGACTTTTTTAGATTATGCCAAACTAAGCCTAAATTTTTTTTGACCGGCGGGCTAGTTAATTGACCACAACTTCAACACGATTTTCATAAAATATTTTTTTGCAATCTGTATCATTTTTCTAATATAAATATATGGCTGTATTCTTACCTTTGACAGTGCCATCACCATAAATTTGGAAGTGATCCAAGGGAGGAATGACCTCAGAAGGATGGGTGTTATCATAGTAGGGCCAAGAAGCAATGGAGTTGCAGCATATATAAGTGTAGGGCACCCCTGACTCCTCTATCAACCTCCGGACCATCCTCTTCTCTTTGTACATGGCTAACCCTGGTTCCACCGGATCCGCCCTGTCCACGTCATGTCCAAACTCTGATGGTAAAAATCTCTGGGCAACATAAATTCAAGAGTCTTGTTAACACGTGTACACTAAATTAAATCACAGAAAAGTAATCAAAATATTTATATGGGGTGGGACTCAAGTCCACACTCGTGTGAGCATTTTGAGTATACAAAACATATCAAAAAATATTTATATAAGTGTGAGACTTATAAAAAAAATTCATATCAAATCGAGTATTGTGGATATTTTCCGAGGTAAATTGTATGCAGTTAAATTTTTTTTTTCCCCATGCACATTAATAAAACAATAAGGGGTAAATTATACTTTGTACCCTTATACTTTGTATCAAATCTCATTTTGACCGCTACAGATGAAATCATGACAATTAACTCCCTGTACTTCTGGTCAAATCCCATTTTGATCCCTCCACATGTAATTGTGACAATTAACCCTTTATATTTTTTGGTCAAATTTCACTTTGATTTCTACATAAGTATCAGTATCTCATTTTTGTTACTCAATTGTTTAAATCTTTTATAGAATCTAATTATGTTATAAGAATGTGATTATGACATGAGGTAAGAAAGGAAAATCATCTATATTTTTCACTAATACACACTATATCCTAAAATTTATATCAAAATATGACTGTATTAGGTTAAAACAAAACGCAAATTGTGAACAATTAAGAAGATGAACTAGAATTTTGCATAAATTGAAATCTCGAAATTCTGTTTTTTACTGTAACATAATCTTCTGTCTATTTATTTTTCTTTCTCTTTGATTTCTTTGTTGTATTTTTTATATTTTTAAAATTCTATTTTCTTACATTTTCATCTCAATTTTTACCATACGAACATATATTATATTATATAATTCTTATGTGTTTATCACGTAGTACAAAGTCTATTGGTGAAAAATATGAATGATTTTTCTCTTTTACCCTCATTTTGTAGTCACATTTTTGTTATATGACTGAATTTTGTTAAAGATTTAAAACTGAAGTAACAAAAGAGGAGACCAAAGTGGTATTTGAGTATAAGTGTAGAGAGTTAATTGTTACGATTTCATCTGTAGGGACCAAAGTGAAATTTGATAAAAAAATGTAAGGGGTTAAATGTCATAATTTCATGTGTAGGGGCCAAAGTGAGATTTGATACAAAGTATAAGGGTGAAAGTGTAATTTACTCCAACAATAATGTTAGATACGCTACCAATTATATAAAAACATATATATAATTAGATAGTATGTTCAGTAGACAACACGTCAAGTGATAGAAGCTAAGAAAAATTGCATTTCAATGCAAATTTCATAAAATAATCTCAATTTTTGATGGAAAAGTTTATAAATTTATTTTTTAATGTTACAAAATTTTCCACTAATATGCAATTATTTTTCCCAAATTCCACTGAAATGTAATTTTTCCTAGAATTAGGTGTAAGTCTTGTGTCTTGATTAATATATTTATTGATATATTGTGAGTGTTTGGGAAGTGACTATTTTAGAGACTTTTTGGCTATTTTAGTAGGTTATTTTAATTTTTGTGTTTGGGAAGATGGGATGAATTTTTATTTGAATTGTTGTATTGAAAAATGTGTTGAAATGATGTTTAAAGTTAAAATGACAAATTTACCCCTAACATCATATTTTTCAAAATTAATGTAAAGGGGCAAAATCGTCATTTACCAAGGGATGGGACAACTTGTCAATTTAACAGTGTATTCTTCTTTTATTTTTTTTATGAAGAGTTAATTTAGGAGTTTTTTGACTTTTTTTTTAGTTTGAGGCTATTTTAGCCTCAAACTCATCATCCCGAACACCCCCATTGTTAGTATTTCTGATACTACTGTTAATAAAATTGACTTCAGTGATGATAAATTGATTAATTATAGCACTTGCATGTAGGAGCCCTTGATAGTGGTGTTTTTGTTGTTTTTCTATTATTATTATTATTATTATTTATAATAATAAATATTTAAAAAAAAAATTTCACCTTGATGGTTCCAACAGTTTCGATGGCTTTGACAATGGTGAGCTGGTCCAATATATTAGCACCACCCACAGCTGATATTACTATATCTATCTTATGATCCTTCAGTATCCCCTCCACGAATTCTTGATCTTCAACAACACCCTGCTATTAAATCACAACCCAATTAGAGACAGCCAGGTATTAGTGGATTGAGCCAGAAAAATAATTTAAATACGAAAACCACGTACGACAGTGTATTGAGATAGAAAAATAAAAGGGCATGGAATTGCCGTTACTATGAAGTTTTGTGTGGATTTCTTTTCATTTTATTTTAATGATTCGAACAGTTTATATTGTAAGATTTATCGAGTAAATTATTTATGAAAAAAATTAAATTGATAAAAAATTTATAATCACATGATCATATTCTAATTGTTTTAAAAAAAAATAGCTAGTAATCTTGTTATGTAGTTTTAAGTGTTTAATTAACTTAATTTTTCTAATGAATGATCTCCTTAAATCAAATAAACTCAGGATAGCAAGTAACAACCCCTCTTTCATATTAGAGACATTTGAAGATAGAGAATCTCATACTGATTGATTGATTGATTGAGAGAGAGAGAGAGAGAGTACATGTATTAGGATAGCCCCTTTGTCATGGAGAGAATGGATGGTTTTGGACTTGGAAGGGGTACCGTCAAGTGAGCGGACGAGAAGAAAGGTGGTTCGACCGGAATCAAGGCTGGCTTGAGCAATGAACTCGCCAATGAAACCACTGGCTCCGATGATCAGCACTCTGCCCTTTCCTTCAACACAAGGGTTTGACACGGTCATCTTTCCTAACTATTGTTCGTTTACACTTCTTTAAAATTTGTCTGTATGTTTTTTTTTTTTTTTTTGACAATTCAGAACCAGTGTTGAAATATGTATTTATATAGGGATGCCAAGGCCCAAATTGTGGGGATGCTGAAAAAAGAAGAAGTACCAAGTGTGGTGATTAAAAAACTAATAAATACATTTCCACCTAACCTTCAAAAGAAGGGATTCCAACATTCTTGTAATGTTGATGTTTTTTTTTTTCGGTTCTCTGTTTTTGGGTGGTTATTGTAATGTTGATGTTGTTTGTACTTGACAACAAAATTTTATTAAAATTAGGAAAAAAAAATACGGTTAGTTTCATGTTTTTAATATAAATACATCAGTTTCAACTGATGTCTTAATTAATTCACATAAAATTTAAGTTATTTTTTTATTAGTAATTCGTAAGTTGTATTGATCAAAAAATGATGGCTATATATTTTTTTACTAAAATGTATATTTATTTTCATTTATTTTAATGGCTATCCACTATTTACATAGGCTTTGATCGTTTTAACTTTACTAAAAAAGAAGTCAATGTAATTATGTTAAACTTGTGGGACTAATTATATTTTTCTCAAATCTTAGGGCATTCGTTAATAACTAAATAGTATTTAAAAAAAATTAGAGGAAATTACATTTTTGGTCCCTAAAGTATGAGTTTTGTGCCATTTTGGTTTTCAATATTCAAATAAATTATGTTAATTTGGTTCATAATGTATATAAAGTGTTTCAATTTGTGCTCAATGTTTAAATTGCGACACTTAATTGATCCCTAATGTGTAAAAGTATTTCAATTTAATTTTTCAATCTAATTTTGTTAGTAGATGTCGTTAAAGTAAGTGATAAATTGAAAATCACTTAAAAATTATACTTTTAGTCCTATAAATATGTTATGTGTGTCATTTAAGTGAAAACTCACTTTAAAAACAAAAATACACATTTTGCATATTTTTGTTCATATAATTTTATATATTTATATATTTCAATATACTTTTTCCACGTATATTCAACATTAACATTATTATAATTGCATTTTCTTATCATATTTTACTTATAATCAGCACGTACATTAACATTTTATTAATTTAATAAGTCTCATTATTTATATTTATTATTAATATGAAATAATAAGCAAAAACATGATAAAAGTAACTATCATGAGATTGTTGTTGTTATATTTGGTACTGTTTTATACTACAGGCACTCTAGTTACAAGTTCAATTTTAAAATTTTTAGGTCAACTTGCCATTTTTTAATAGGAAAATTAGTCTAAGGTCTCTCTCCCATTTTTAATAATGGAAGAGATTCACAATATTATTTTATAATGTCTAAGGTCCCTTAACTCCCACACTCATATATCATAGAGAAATTTGACTCTATCAAATATTATAAAATCGTTATAGATATTTTTTTGTTCTAGGTTTCGGTCAATCGCAACTATGGAAGGGACGAAGCCATGAGAGCAGCAGCGAAGGTGGCCGGAATCACCGTCGTGAACGGAGATCTTCACGGCGTCTCGTCGGTATCTCCGGCGGAACATCAAGTCACCTTAGCCACTCACAGAGCCAGTCGTCTTATCTCATCTATCGTTGCTTCTTCCGAAGAGGTGAATCGAAACATCTTGACAACTTCTCAGAGCAATCCGATCGACGCTACGTCGCAGAGGTTGTGTTGCGAGCTCGACGACTGGGAGTTGAAAGTTTTTTTGAATTTGAAAATATGTTAATGAAGCATATATGCTACTCTAAATAGATTATTGAGGCCTCCCTTGCTTACTGTTAAGCTATATTTGATTTAGTTACATTATCCAGGTTGTGTGTACTGAATGACCTGATAGAATTTGAGAATTGATTGCTACGGGTGCATCATTTGATCATGGAGAGGATGGAAACTTGCATCTTGCAAGAGAAGGGGGTCACTCACATCACATAATAGTTCATGCTGCTGATATCACAAGGAGGGAAATTGAGAGGACACTTTTGGAAGCAGTTGTCAATGACCCTAATATATTTATGTTTCAATACCATTTTGCAATAGATTTGCTGACTTCTCAGGTTTGCTTTGTAATGTGCTTCCTCTTGTTTGAATATGCTATATTGTTGATATTGATTTCATTGTTTGAATATGCTATATTGTTGATATTGATTCAGAATTTCTATAATTGTTTGGGAAATTTCTATCATTTTCTTTGAATGAATTCAATAAATTTTTGTTGTACTTATCTGCATATTTTCCAGGGTATATCTATCCTTACCTAATTCTAATGGAGAGTGGGAAGTATAAGGAAGGCCAGAGAAAAAAATTTCTTTGGAGAGAAGGGAAGACCAGAGAAATTTGCAGTGCAAAGTCTAGGGAATGTCAGAGAAATTTGAAAATTTCTCTGAAAAGTCCAGAGAATTTAGAATTTCTCTGGACCAATTTTCTCTATGAAGTCGAATTTCTATTAATTGTTTGGGAAATTTCTAGCATTTTCGTTGAATGAATTCAATAAATTTTTGTTGTACTCATCTACATATTTTTCAGGGTATATCTATCTCCAAAATTTCTGTGAAAAGTGGGAAGTATAAGGAAGGCTAGAGAAAAAAATTTCTCTGGAGATAAGGGAAATTTCTCTGGAGAGAATGGAAGGCCAGAGAAATTTATAGTGGGAATTCTAGGGAATGTCAGAGAAATTGGAAAGCCATAATTTCTCTGGACCACTTTTCTCTTCGAAGTCGAATTTTCTCTGGAAGTCTAGGGAATGACTTCTTCTCTTTCTTATTAGGTTTTTGATTTTTTAAATTCAATTTTCTATATATGGTTTTGTCATTATAGTGTATAATAGTATATTAATACCATTTATTTACAACTCATAGGATCTTGTGGAATACATTCCTATCTAAATAGGATTTGAAACTCTATAAGAAATTATACAGGACTTAACCTAGTACAAGTGTCTAAAATAGGACTTATAAATAAGTCTTCCTAAAAAAAAATTCCTTTTTTTAATCACCTATTTATTGATATATATATATATATTATATATTCACTTTACCACCATGTAACAACCCTCACCACTGTTTACCAATTAACCATTGATTACTGCTAAACTAAGACTGATTATGAAAAGTAATTGAATCGACTGAAATATTGAACTGACTGATTGAATGCACTAGTTTAATGCATTTCTATCTGTTTGACTGTTAAATTATCTGTCCATGTCTTATGTTTTAAACTGCAAATTGAAGGCCTTGTCGGCGGCCGAATCCGGAATTGATCGATGTTTTATGATCATTAGAATTTATAAGATTTTATGGCATATTTATCTGAAATGTGATTTAGTATGATTAAACTAGATTAAAATAAGCTAAATTGCATAGTTGGCTCTAATTACCAAACTACCACTTAGTGGGCCAAGTCTTAAGCCTTTAGTTGATTCACATATGTGAGCCTTAACACATTTCATCAGCCATTTGAGAGACATAAACCGGCTATAGAGAGAGAGGGACCTAGAAGAGTTGGCTTTCATTTTGTTTTGCTTGGTTTTGCTTGGAAATTAAGAAGATTAAAGGAGTTCTTGCTTGATTGAGCTTCTAGACTTGTAATTGGGGGACCCAAGGTAGAAAATTCAACCTTTTATTGATGTATTTAAGATTGTTCTTGCATGATTCATGGTCCTTTTGAGGGTGGAGTCTAGAATTGGTGCTAAATTGTTGAATGGAAGATTAATCTTTGCATGCATGTTTATGTCCTTGCATTTGGATGTTGATTTCATGGCAATTGGTGCATGCATGTTCATGTTTATGTTAAAGTCCATGATTTCATCTTGTTTTTGGATGAATTGGCTCAGTAGAGCAAGTATTTAAAGCTTGAAAGTGGTTTAAAGTCTTGCATGTTACACATTCATCATGTTCTTGAAGTGTTGTTTGAACTTGGGTTTAATTCCCTCACCTTTGGGCCTTGATTTTACAAATTGAGCTTTAAATCATGTCATACTATGTATTTACAAGTGTTTTCCAGGAAATGGGCCCAAAGGAATCGAATTTGGTATATTGAAACTTGATTTTGAGCTTGAAGTTCAAATCTGGAAATTTCAGATTTTGAACTCACGCTCGAGCGAGGTGACTGGCGCTCGAGCGTGAAAATCGTGCTCCCAGCATTTTGTTGTGTTTTGCAGTCCGTTCGAGCGGGGTAATTTACGCTCGAGCGGGACATTGTGTATTACGCTCGAGCGGGTGTCGAGCGCCCAATCGAGCGTGAATTTCACCTATCCAACACTTTTGACTGTTTTGCAGTACGCTCGAGCGGGTAAGTGTACGCTCGAGCGGAAACCTTTGTCTGCATATCTGCTCGAGCGGAGTAACCTACGCTCGAGCGGGACCCCTGTTTTCTGAAAATGCTAAAAATGCTTTTAAAGTGCATCTTTGCATCCTCATCCCATCCTAGGCATTTTTAGGCCTAGTTTAAGCATCTTAATGAGGATATAGATGTAGAACCGCACCGAGTCTAAGTAGGGAGAAGTCTTTGATTCCCGAATGTGAACTTAATGTGTGTTCATTCTGTAAACTGTGTAGGGTTGGCATCTGAGGACGCGCTCTAGCTTATCTGTAGCCCAGAACTCTGTGAGTAACAACTGTGTAAAGATATGTTCAAATATGAATATCTTTTGAATGGTTGAACTGTACTGTTTCTGAATTGATACTGTTAACTGAATGAATGTATGTCCTCTATTCTGAACTGTATTGTGGCATCCATAGCAACTACTGTTACTGTTACTGCTACTGTTATAGAGATCTTTGTTAGTTCCTATCTTGGAACTTCTGTTTACTGTTTTGATGGCCATCATTGACTGTTCGGTCTTTCAAGACATACTGTTTACTGTACTGTTCTGCTAATGGATGTACCATATATGACTGTTATGACTGATATACTGAATCAATTGACTGTTTTCAATACTGAAAGGATGTTCATTCTTAACCTCTTTACGTATTATGTTATTCACTGGGCTTTAACTCACTGCTCATATATATATGTAGGTGTTCAGGCACCAGACCGGAGCTAGGAGCGTGGGTTAGACTCCCTTTTGTCAAAGCCAACCACTGTGCCTCACTGTGAGGTTCCGAGCCCGTTCAAGCTACGGCTTTGGGGTGTTTTAGTTTCCCCCATCTGTCTCTGTATTTGTTTTGTAATACCGTATCGACTGATAGCACTGTACTGTACTGTCTTAATAGGTATTAAGTCCCTAACTTGGATGATTGTAAATACTATACATACTGTTTGGATACTGATAGTATATATGTTATGAAAAGTCTTTTTGCATACAGACTATCACAGTTCATTGGACATTGTTTAAATTATTGTTTTGGCTTCCGCTAGCTCCTGTACTCTGTTTTACTGTTCTACTGTTAAGCAGGCCTTCGGTAATCACGGATTACTGGTCGGTTACGGTGCTAAACCCATAGGGGCGGGTTTGGATCATGACACACCACCAACTACCATGATTAACAACTTTTCAAATGAATTTATAATGACTTTCACTTTTTAAACATATTCTTATTATTAAAACAAATTAATTCTTAAATTTATAATATCGTATCAGGGCTGGCTCTGGGGGATAGGCCATAAAGCCATGGCCTAAGGCCTCTCAAAATAAACTAAAAAAAAGGAGCCTCTCCTATTATAATTTAGTGTAATATATTAGGTATGTTTTAAGTCTAAAAAAATTAAAAAAGGCCCATACTAACTTAAAATAAATTGACCCATTAAAAAATTGAAAGGCCATTCAAAAAAATTAACATTGTTATCTATTGAAAATAGACCCAAAAAATGGGTCTCTCTTATTATAGTTTAGTCTAATATATAAGTATGTTTTAAGTCCAAAAAAAATTAAGGAAGACCCAAATTAACTTAAAATAAATTCATCCATTAAAAAATTGAAAGGCTCATTTAAAATAATTAGCACTATTATTCATTGAAAATGATTTTGTAAAAAAATTAGATTATGCAAGTATGATTGATTTATTTGCTTCTAAAAATGCAAGAAGAGTGAGGATCAAGCGATACTTATTAGTTATTGTAATGTAATGCTAAGTATTTTTTGTGATTTTGACACAAATCTTTTGTCCTTTACTTTCAAATTTTTTTTTTCATTCAATGAAAAAGAAAATGTGAAGGGTCTCAAAAATTTATTAGTTGATTATCGGCTTTGGGCCCCGGAAATCTCAGGGCCGGGCCTGATCCTCTTGTAAATATGAATTTATAGCTAATAAATCTTTTAACAATGATTGAGACTCCTATATTTTAGAGATTCCTACAATTCCATTTAGATCTCCATCATTGATAGTATGGACTCTATACATACATGAGTGAGTCTCATATATACATCAATAATAAATATCCAAAAAAATTATGAAAATCTTCAACAAAAAAATATATATATATATATATAGGGTATCAATCATTTTTTAAAAGGCATGGCTTCTGTCCAGTCCTTAATCGGACTGGACCGTGCTGTTGGGCCTATGGGGGTCCGCCATGAGTTTCGTTTTGATAATCTGAACCGTTTAATGTGTAGAACACGCCGAGTAATATAAGCCTGTAAAAAATTACGTTGATCGGATATCGGTAGCTATGTGATCAAATCAGTTTTGTATAAAAAAAAATAGACGGTGAATAAATTAACGGTTGACAAAAATCTATTTTGATCACATAGTTATCGATATCCGATCAACGTGATTTTTTACGAACATATAATATTCGACGAATTTTATATATCAATAATTTAAATTATTAAAACGGGACCTATGATAAACCTTTATAAACTCAACAATACAGTCCACTTGAATTAAGGACGGGACACAAGCCAATGCCTTTTTTAAAACCTTTTTGGTGGTTTCGTTTTTCCCCTTTTTGGGCCTTGACTGATGGCTGAGAAAGTCCTATACGTGCTATACGTGTGTTCGTTTTTGCCCTTTTTGGGCCTTGACTGATGGCTGAGAAAGTCCTATACGTGCTATACGTGTGTGTGTGTGTGTGTGTGAGAGAGAGAGAGAGAGAGAGAGAGAATAGTGTTTTTAATTTTAGTGGTGTGTTGATTAGAAAAACACAGAAATAAAATGGGTTGGGTACTGTGAAAGACACATGTTCCTACCTCCTAACACGTGCACTTTTGCATTTCTAGTCAACACAATCCTTGTATGATAGTTTTGGCCTCTGTCTCGCCATCATGTATACTGACACCTCTCAAGCCTCCACATACACGCATACACACACGTTCCGTGAAATTGGTGATGGGAGGGGATGAAAAAAATAAAATAAAATTAGTCAATCACCACCCAGTGGAGGTGACCCCCACCGGAGTTCTGGATCTTTTTCCATAGAAAAATGCTTGGGAGCACTAATTAGTGCTCCCACTAATTAGGTGGCAGTAGGTTCCGTCAGTAATGATGTGATGTTTTGGTCTTGGAATTATATTTTTTTTATTTTTTTTACTTTTTTAATGCATTAATGCTATTAGTGGTGGTGTTTTTAGTGGGATGAATCATTGTTGTTTTCCATATATACGTTAATGTGTCATACGCAATGCGTGTAATTTAAATAAATAAACATAAAAATAAATAATAAAAAAATTAATATTATAATATGTATATTTTTTAAATAATAAAAATATTCTTAATGAAACTTAAGATTTTAGGTTCAAATTTTACTCACGCTTTTGAATAATATTTTTTAATTTTAAGATAAAAAAATTGTCACATGATAGAAGAAGAAGCCATTACACTATTAGATACCAATTATGTGCTCAAATATATAATAATTTATATATATATATCCTATACATGTGTGAGAGAGAGAGAATAGTGTTTTAATTTTAGTGGTGTGTTGATTAGAAAAACATAGGCCCTCTTTCTGGAAGTGGATTAAAAATAAGAGAAATGTTTTTTGCTCCTAAAAAATCTGCTCCTAATGTCCTTAATGCCTAAAACGATGTCGTTTTGGCATTTTTCTTTTTTCTTTTTTTTTTTTTTTTTTTCACTCATGCCTTGGTTTTCTGTCTAGGGGCATTCGGGGCACCCTGTTTTCGGGGCCCCAACCACTGCTCTAAAAGTAATTTTCAGCATTTAACTCATTTTGAATTATATTCAATGTGTTTGGTTTGAGTTTTTTAAAAATTGAAATTTTTTATTTTTCGTATTTTTTTGTTTTTAGTGAAATTTTTAAAATTTTAAGTATTTTTTTTATTTTTTAGATACATTTTACTTAGATATATTTAAAAAGTAAAATATTTGTGAAAAAATATTTTAAAAAATTAATAAATACACAAAAATATGAAAAATGTAATGAATTTTGTATTTTGCTTTTGTATTTTTGGTATTTGGTGAATTTTTTAAAGATTTTTTTTCACGAAAATTATACTTTTTAAGTGTATTTATGTTAGGTATGTCTAAAAATTAAAAAAATTCCTTAAAATATTAAAAAAATTTAGTAAAAATAAAAAATACAGAAAACAAGAAAGTAGAATTTTTTGAAAGATATTTTCAGAAAATTCAAACCAAGCAAAGTGAAATCTCTCACATTTTCTTATATATTTAAAAAAAAAAAATCAACTTTTAATTATTTTTCCAAAGGGTCCAGCTTGTCTCCGATTGGAGATCAAGACTGGACTGTCCAGTCCGGTCTGTGCGCTCATTTTGGATTCCGTTTTGATAATTCAAACCGCTTAATATGTAGAACTCGTTGAGTATTATATTCTTATAAAAAAATCACGTTTATCGGATATCGATAGTTATTTGATCGGATTAGATTTCTGTCAATCGTTTATTTTTTTGTCGTTCTTTTTTTTAATACAAAACTGATTTGATTAAATAGTTATCGATATCCGATCAATATAATTTTTTACAAGAATATAATACTTGATAAATTTTACACATTGAACGATTCAAATTATCGAAACGAAACACAAAAATAAACCTACGGGCCATATTAAATGGTCCAATCTTAATCTCCAGTTGGAGACCAGCTGTACTGTTTCCCAAAACACCCGATAGAAATAAAATGGGTTGGGGACTTTAAAAGACACATGTTCCTACCTCGTAACACGTGCACTTTTGCATTTGTGGTTAACACAATCCTTATATGACAATTTTGGCGTATCTCTCCTCATCATATATATATATATATATATTAAAAAAAATATTTTTTTCATATTTAAGTGATACATTATAATATTTTTTTTTTCTAAAAAAATTACATCAGTAAGTATTTTTTTAATTATATATAGAGTTTTATATAAATTCAATTCTAATTTAAATTATACTAATTTTACCTATTTTATATGAATTTTATTTAATAAATATTTTTTTTCTATATATTTTTCATGATAAATTGAGATAATGCATGTAACTTGGAATTTATGATCGATCTTTTCCAGGAAGATTTGTCTGTACTTGTTACATGCTTGTGGAGGCACTCCCCGAGGATCTTCAGGTTTGCAATTTATACTTTCTGCAATTCTTAAAGAGAAATGTTAGGTGGTTGGAAAATTTTTAAGAAAAATGGTAAGGAAAATTGTCTGCACCGTTAGATCAGATATGATCTCATGATCCAACGGTGCAGATGAGTTTTCATAAAAATTTTCATGACACGTAGCATAGCCCATTCTTAAATTTTGTTATCTCATAATGTATTTTTGTTCTGTGAAGTTGGTCAATATTTACCTTGACAATGTATAACCTTGAACCAAATTATTCATAACTGTTACATTTTTATAATCTAGATTTATTTTAAGTGTAGATTTTATTATGGAAAATGCCTCAGACCCCCAGTGGGGGTCACTGGGGGTCGTGGATGCTGCCCTCCCATTGGCTAAAAAAAAAAATTTTTTTTTTTTTTTTTTTTGATTTTTGATTTTCAGCAAATTAAGGCCCGCCACCTCACTGGGGGTTGACCCCTAGTGGGGGTATTTAGCATGGTTGATTTTATTATATAAGAGCTAAATTTAAACCACAAATAATCTTTCTCATAAAATTTTAAATATAAATTCTGAGCCATTAGCTTTATTGTTTTGCTACAAATGAAAGAGTTAGGCCTATTTTGAAAAGTAAGTGAAAAGTGGATTTTTTGACTTTTTTTTTTTTTTTTAAAAAAATGTGTAAACAAATAGAGAGGTGATAGAAACTAAAAAATCACAAAAGTATTAAGATTTTTTTTTAATGCTAAATTGCCTTTTTATGTTTTATTTTTTTATTTTTTCCTGCATTATTCTATACTCAATACCAATTATTATTTTATATTAGGTATTTGTCTTTTAAATTTTATAATGATTCTATATATGAAATTATACTTTATTTCTTACATTATTTTATATAATCACAACTCACATGAAGAAAAACCTGTACAACAATAATACTTTTGAGGAATCCCTAAAGTTTGGATTTACCGCTTGAGATGTATCTATCATTTGGATTTTCTTTTCAGGTTTAGATGTTGTTACGTGATTCTTTCTTAGTTAGTCGTTGTTGAATTTCTTTTATATAATTGATATTTTAATTTAATTAAGAGTGTTTATTTTACAATCTTATAATATATATATATATATATCATACAAATCATTATATGATAATCCAATTACAATATATTTATATTTAATTTTTTTTAATAAATTTTATATAATTTCTATTTCTACATATTTTTATTTTCTAAATGAATATAAAAGAAAATTAAATAGTTAGAATTACTATTAATTTTATGTAACTAATTCTTCTTTTAATTTAACTATTATTTTTAATATCAAAATGAGTATTAATTTTACGATTTTATAATTTAATATATATCATACAAAATTATTATTTGATAATTATACTTTTATAATACGATAAAACTAAAATTATCAAAATACACAAATAATTTAACTAAAATTAATATATATATATATATATATATAAGTATTCAAATAATAATTTTATAGAATAATAGCGCAAATATTATCAAAATAAATAACTAAAATTATACTTTAATTTTAATTTTAAATTAAAATTATTCATTTATAACGCGTATTGTACCATCAAATATTTAAAAAAAACATAACGACAGTGCATTGCACGGGTCAATTGATAGTCATATTTTGAAATAAAGTAACGAAAAATCTCTGTAAATTTTATTTATTTATTTATTTTGAGACTAAAACCTCATTTTAACACAAATTATCTATACACCAGACTTTTAAAACTCAACAATTTTGTACTTTTTTATTTTTTCATATTTACAGGAGTCTTAACATTTAAGATTTTGTCAAATCTAGGAATTTTGTTTCTTCAATTGTTATGATTTTTTTGAGAGGACAATTAGTCATTTTAATGTATTGGTATTGGGTTGTCGGCACATCCAGACAATAGAAGGACATGGCATTATTGACACTCCAACCATAGAAGAAATTTAGATTTTATTTGACTAGCACGATTATAAGAAAAGCTTAATAATTTATGAAATTAGTGTAGGATTAATTATTTAATTAAATTAGTGGGGTAAATAATTTTTTCTTCTTTATGTTTGTTTTGCAATAGATATTAAAACATATAATCTCAATTATATATTTGTATTGTAGTATTAGTTGTAAGATTAATGTCTCCGTGGGGGGAAAGTCAAAGAAAGGGATTGCGGTCTAGGGTTTCATAGATTGGATATGGAGAAAAGGGGAGAGAAAAAAGTTGCAGAGAGAGAGAGAGAGACATACCTTTAGGCGAAGTCGAGGGTAGGTCGTGTTCGCAGGGATGGTCTTTGAGGGCGAAGAAGAGTGTCTGCGTGCTGTCTCAAAAACAGAGGGGCGTTGGGAAAAAAAACTGAAGAAATTTGAAAAAAAGGTAACCGGTTGAAGAGGTTCTCAAGATTCCTAATCAAATTATTCAGTGGCTGAGATTAATTTGTGAAAATCTAATGGCTTAAAATAAATGTGTATATGATGTGCACATCTTATTGAGGTGCACATCTTAACAGCTCCCTTTGAATCATATTATCTCTCACATTTTTTCAAAAAAAGTAAAAAAAAAAGGTCATAAAGTTAATTTTTAACCATCTTCTCAAAACATCCCTAAATCAACCAATCCTATTAGGTATAATATCCAATGGAATCCAATGTGACGATAATAAAAGTCATACCAAACATTGGATTATGAGTGTCATAGATTAATAATCTCAACCCTTGTCCAATCAAATAGGTGGTTAGCGATCAAATTTTTTTTTGTCCCTAATGATTCGTTTGGATATATATGAATTTCAAGTCAAATGATTTAACCTTAATTGTAACTATTTATTTGAAACAATGGTGTTGTACGCATAAATTGATATATCAATTAGCGTACCAACACATATTATAGCATTGTAATTTCAAAACTATGACCCCACCTATTATAGAAATTATAAAGATTTAATACCAATAAAATTATATCATATCATTTGTTAGTATACTAATTAATGTACCAAATAATATGTATACTTTATTCTATTTAAAATCATGTTAAGTATTCTCATTCTAACTATAAGATCCTAACTATAATAAAATGTAAATACATCTTCCATCTAAACTTGTCTTTTTTCACTATTTTTGTATGAGAAATATGATATCAAATTGATCACTTACCAAGCCCAACCACCACTATCAAAATTTTTGAACTCGAAATTTCACGCTACAAAATAGTACTACACAACTGTTCAAAACCTTGATTGCTGGCAAAAAAAAAAAAAAGAGGTCAATTCTAATTTTAAGAACAAAATAATTTTGTACCAAAATGTATATTTTTTAGATAAAAATTTTGGTCTCAAAAATAATAATTCATTACTAAATACCTAATTTCATGGTTAAAAATATAATAATAATAATAATACATTTGCCAACTAAAATTTTTTGATCCTAAAAAATAATTTTATTTTTAAAATCTTAGTTTGTTATAAGTGAGAAAACAATCCCCAATTGGTGGGCTGCATCAAGTGCGGCAACAAGCTATACGGAGCACCTTTTTTTATTTTATTTTATTTTTATATATTTTTTTATTTTTTGGATATACGTTGCCTATTTTATTTATTTTTCAAATCGGGAAGAAAAACTCTACTACAAAATTCATAAAAACTTAGATCAATCCGGTATAGTAGTCTCACAAGATCTCAAAAACAAATAAATAACTTTCACAGAATGAAATATCTAAGCCTCTAGAAGAAAAAAACCTTTACAAAGAAGGGAAACAAACTTTCACGGGAGCTTTTTTGATAAATCTACTTTCTAAGAGTTTTATTCCATCCAACCCATATTCTTTTTTACTATTCCATTAGGTCCTATTTGAGATAAGAAAACCAAAATACCATTTTCATCTACTTATGTTCCATTTAGTTCATATTATTTTCTTATGTTTCAATAAGTCCTATGGGTGACATAATTACCAAAATACTTCTAATGTGAATGTTCACACCGTCAATGTGAATGCTCATATCGTCAATGTGTAGGGGCCCGGCCCATGTCGATCCTCGTGGGTGCCTGGAAAAATTCAAGTCGGGCCGGGGCGGGTCCGGCTCATTGACAATGTGAATATTCACATTGACATGTTAACATTCACATTAATAGGAGTGTAAAATTACCCCGCGTCCCGTGGCGGCGCGAAACCCACCCGCGGCCCATGGGCGGCCCGGGGCGGGCCCGGTCCGGCCCGTTGACAATGTGAATATTCACATTGACATGTTAACATTCACATTGATAAGAGTATAAAATTGGCCCGCGGCCCGGGGCGGGCCCGGCCCGGCCCGTTGACAATGTGAATATTCACATTGATATGTTAACATTCACATTGATAGGAGTGTAAAATTAGCCCGCGCCTCGTGACTGCCCGAAACCCGCCCACTGCCCGTGGCGTGGCCTAGGGCTGGCTCGGCCCGGCCCGGTCTGTTAACAATGTGAATATTCATATTGACATGTTAACATTCACATTGATAAGAGTATAAAATTGGCCAGCGGCCTAGGGCTGGCCCGGCCCGACCCGACTCGTTGACAATGTGAATATTCACATTGACATGTTAACATTCACATTGATAGGAGTGTAAAATTAGCCCGTGCCTCGTGGCTGCCCGAAACCCGCCCACGGTCCGTGGGCGGCCCGGGGAGAGCCTGGCTATTTTTTTTTTTTAATTCTTTTTAATTTTTTTCTACCAAAATTTTATTATTTTCCACAAAAAAAGACACTAGACCTCGGCGCGGACCGGGCCTCGAACCGAGCCTTGAATGGGCCTTAACCGGGCCGATGGGCCGGGCCAGGCTTCAAAGTGATGGCCCAAGCCCTAGCCTAGGGTCTCGGACTAGGCTCGAGCCTGGGCTCAAAAGAGCCTTTCTCGAGTCGGGTCGGGCCGGCCCACGGGCCAAAAATTAGGCCCAAGCCTTAGCCCTGGCATAAGGGTATGCGGGCTTTGGATGGGCCGATGGATCGAGCCTCGGGTTGGGCCGGTGGGCCTGGGCCTAGTCTCGAGCTTAGGTCGAGCTTGGGCAGGGCTGGCCATTTTTTTTTAATTCTTTTTAATTTTTTTCTACTAAAATTTTATTATTTTCCACAAAAAAATACATTGCACCTCGGGCGGACTGGGCCTCGGATCGAGCCTTGAATGGGCCTTAAGCGGGCCGATGGGCCGGGCCGGGCTTCAAAGTGATGAACTAGGCCCTAACCTAAGGTCTCGGATATGCTCGGGTCTGGACCCAAATGAGCCTGCCCCGGGCCGTGGGCGGGCTTCGGGCAGGCCACGGGCCGCGGGCCAATTCTACATTCCTATCATGTGCATTTTAACATGTCAATGTGAATATTCACATTGTCAACGGACCAGGCCGGGCCTACCCCGGGCCGCGGGCAAGCTTCGGGCAGCGGGCAAATTTTACACTCCTATCAATGTGAATGTTAACATGTCAATGTAAATATTCACATTGTCACGGGATCGGGCCAAGCCCGCCTCGGGCTGCGGTCGGGCTTCAGGCCGCCCACGGGTTGCGGGCCAATTTTACACTCTTATCAATGTGAATGTTAACATGTCAATGTGAATATTTACATTGTCAACGGGCCGGGTTGGGCCCGCCCTGGGCCGCTGGTCAATTTTATACTCTTATCAATGTGAATGTTAACATGTCAATGTGAATATTCACATTGTCAACAGGCCGGCCGGGCCCGCCCTGGGCCGCCCACGGGCCGTGGGCGGGTTTTGGGCAGCCACGAGGTACGGGTTAATTTTACACTCCTATCAATGTGAATGTTAACATGTCAATGTGAATATTCACATTGTTAACAGGCCAGGCCGGGCCCGCACTGGGCCGCCCACGGGCCGTGGGCGAGTTTCGGGCAGCCACGGGGCGCGGGCTAATTTTACACTCCTATCAATGTGAATGTTAATATGTCAATGTGAATATTCACATTGTCAACGGGCCGGGCCTGCCCCGGGCCGCGGGCCAATTTTATACTCTTATCAATGTGAATGTTAACATGTCAATGTGAATATTCACATTGTCAACGGGCCGGACCGGGCCCGCCCCGGGCCGCCCATGGGCCGCGGGTGGGTTTCGCGCCGCCACGGGACGCGGGCCAATTTTATACTCCTATTAATGTGAATGTTAACTTGTCAATGTGAATATTCACATTGTCAACGGGCCGGGCCCGCCCCGGCTCGCGGTCGGGTTTCGGGCCGCCCACGGGCCAATTTTACATTCCTACCAATGTGAATTTTAAAATATGAATGTTCACATCATAAAATTGCTAACCGTTCAAAAAATATTTATAAGGATATCAAAATTAAATATAAGGGCATAAGTGTCCAAGAAAATAGTGTAAATCAATAAAAAGGACTTTATGGAATAAAACTATACATACATGAGACTAAATGAGTTAAAAAATTCCTTCATGGACTTCTTGGGTTAAAACATTTCTAAATGAGATTTATCAATAATTTTCTCAACTTTGACATTGGAAGGATTATTACATCATTCAACAAACTAAAAATTAAGAAAACTAAATAATAATAAAAAAGCACCAGATCTAAATTACCACCAAACTCAACCAAAACTCTATTCACTGGTCAAGATAGAACATTAAACTTGAGATGGTTGCCTAATGTGCAACAAACATGTGATATGTTAAATTAATTATATAATGGAGATCACAATTTCTCAAAATATTAGATTTTCTTTATATATGTATGTTTTAAAAATACATATAAATTATTAGGTGTTGAATAATATCATTAGATCATATTCACTGTATATGTCGTACACAGAAATTTTACAATACAAAATTTTGGCTATGTTTGGCATAATTTTTTTGGCTGTTTTAGCTACAAAAAGACAAAATAAACTAAAAAATTAATAAGATAAAATGTTACATCCAAACCGTAATCATTTTATTTTCTCTCATAAAAGTTAAAAAAGTCAAAAAAACTCATCTCAAACGAGATTTTTTAACCTAGGCTAAATAGTCAAAAAGCCAAAAAGCTAACCTACATCCCAAACGAAGGCTTTATTGTTTTCTTTTCTCAATAAAAAATAATAAGGACAATTACAGTGGCAACTAATTATTGATTCTCATCTCTCGTCTCACTCTCTTTCACATCATATAAATTATTTATTTTAACCTTATTAATAATTGTATCCAAAAAAAAAAAAAATGTTAACATGATCCAACTTTAAGAAATTAATCAACCTAACTATGGGAAAAAAATCCTCAAATTTGTGGGCGATTCAGGTCTTGCTCGAGTTTAATTTATTATGTTCCATTTAGCCATGCGAAAACAAGTTCGGGTCGCAACTCAAACCTAGACGGGCTTGGACTACTTTTGGTATAACTCAAGTTGGACTTAAACAATTTCTTAATCCATTCAAACAGATCCGAGTTGCACCTTATTTTCAGGTAAAAAATTACTTTATGGCTATTTCAGAAATACATATATTGGTAATTTAATTTCAATTTATTTAATTGAATATTGAAAAAAAAAAATTAATAGGATCTACCATTTTATTTAGCAAATGCTGAAAAAATAAACTTGCCAAGATTACCCTACGCAACTAGCTCTTTAAAAGGCAAAACTCTGATCAACATTTTAGAATCGTATGGCCTGGGACGTCAAGCAAAGAGCTCTAGAAATAGTTGAATGAATCATATATATATATATATATTTTTTTAAATTTTTTTGCCTTTAATGGAATTTAAAAAATATATATTGTTTAAGATCCTTAGTTACATTTTTTTTAGAAGGATAATGACAACACAATTTTTTATATTAACATAGGTTCTCCAAAACACATGGCGACAAAAATATCCCTACTATACTACTTCAGGTAATATCTATTACTTTTTTAACTTATTTGAAAATTTCAAAATTTTATAACTTTTGATGTAAAACTCTGTTTTTTTTATTATTTATTTATAAAATTTGTATTCTTGAAATCGTTTTATCAAGATTGGTAAAACAAAATGCATGATGAAAACAAAATTCAAAAAAAAAAAAAAATATTTGGTAATTTCACTAACCTAAGACAAGTTATTGAAATTTCGGTTGGTTAGTAAAATTTCGATAACCAAATCAGTCTAAATTAATATTATTTCGGTTGGTCAATGAAATTCGATGACCAAGGCAGTGAAATTTTATGAATTTTTTCCTTTAAAATTTCATATTACTTACAGATCTCATTTGAAAGATTTTGTCAATAGGATTCTAAAACTATAAAATTTATGAAAAATAGAGATATAAATCAAAAATTGTTAAATTTTAAAATCACTTAAGTAATGTAAAAAGTCACTAGAGAGAGAAACAATATTATGAGAGAAACAATGAGAAAGATTAGGATTTTTAAGACTATGAATGCACTTTGGACCATATATGTTGAAGTTTGTCCTTATTACTATGGGCTGTTTGTTTTAGAGTTAGGCTGTGTGAGATTGTTAGTGTAAGAATTGTTAGTGAGAGGATTAAGAAAAATTGTACTTGTTTGATAACTACTAGACTAGGAAGAATTCAAGTTTGTTTTGTCATTTTATGATGGGATTAATTAACTATATGAAATTCTATCAATATCCTTAATGTTTTTGATATATTTTAATATTAAAAATATATTTTATAAATATTAAAAATATATTATTTTTTTGGTACTATTAATATAATTTGTTTTGGTATAAATATTATTAAACTATTATATATTTTATCTATATTTTAATATTAAGAATTACTTTTATATTAAATTATTTTGTATAAAGAATGGTGGGAGTAAAAAAATGGTAGAGAAAAGACCATACTAACCAAATAGAGCAAGTAAATTAGGTAGGACAATAAGAGGGCAAATAGTAAATTCTCTCTAATCCCAAGGGATTGTTTTCCCAATATCATCTCCTTTAGGGGACTACCAATCCTACCTATGGAAGCCTTTTATAGTTCCTCAGAATTATGAATTCCCTTTCTTATTTTGCAAACAAATACTATTATAATGGATCTCACGTCTATCCTAATCTAATCCCCTTCTTTATTACCTAAAACAAACATGCCCTATAAGGTTTCAAATTTCAAATTTTGAAGACTTTAACTAGCTAGTAAGCAAATTGTTGGTGTTTGTAAACTATTACACAAACTTGTAGTGGGATGTCACCCTAATTTTTCCCTCCAAAAAAAATGTTCATATTTATTTACTATTTAAGTCTTTCTATTTTGGAGGGAGCTAAAAAAGTTTTTAAAAAAATTCAAAAAATTTTAAAAAAATCACTAAAGTCACAAAATAAATAAATAAATTAATTAATTAAATTCAAAACCAACCTAAATTTTCTCAATAACAAAAGTAACTTTTTTAACATTTGCTAAATGCAGAGTGTGCATGAATTAAAAAATTCATACCTTGGAGGCTTGCCTCTTCCTAAACCTTAAAACTTTTTTACTTTTCTATCTAAATTTTCTTTAAAAAGATAGGGAGACAATGATGGTTTGCTCACTTCTCTAATCTCTCTCTTCTTTCTCTTTGTGATCCATCTCTAGGTTTGATTCTTAGCCGAGATCTGATGTTTGCCTTGCCAGTTTAGTCATCATCGCCTTACCTTCTCCACCCTTTAGCTTAAAACTTTAAGATCTAGTTTCAGATCTTCTCACACTCCAACGACTGACGCTGAATAATGCGCTTATTTCACATGTGACGACCATCTCAACTTCCATGTTCTATTAGTTGATCAATCCTAGGGAATAAGCTAGCTACAATTGCACATGCATGCACACACACATAGAGTAATTAAGAAATTTTGAACTCAATTAATTTCTTCAAGATCAACTCGAGGTAATTTGAAACCTAAAGAGATAATTTTAAATGAGGGTTTTACATTTTTTCAATTATTTTTTTTGTAAAATTTATTATTCTTATTTTTGAGATAAAAAATTATTAATTAGATATTTAAATATATATTTTTAGGTCACTCGATCCAAAAATCCAAATTTTAATTTTGTTTGTCCAAAAATACAAACACGGAAAGACTTTATTCAAAATACCAAGCTCAAACAAAATGACTAACATATCCTTCATATCTCTCTCTCTTCCCTCTATTCTCTTTCATTCTTTTTCGCACCACCGCCACTGCTGCGACGCCAGAGTCATCGTCTTCCTCCGTACCGCCGCTTTACCTTCTTAGAGAGATCGCCGCCGCCTCTTCCATCTCTTCTCCGTTTACCGCCTCTCCTTGATGAAGACATTGTTGGATATCACCCTATGTGAGCGGTGATTCTCTTCTCCATGTGAAGTAGAGAGCAGCAAGTCAAGGAAGACGGCTGCCAATCGACAAGCCGCAAAGGTGGACGACCACTGAAAGGAGAAAAAGAGGGCTGACAGCCAGCTCACATAGAAGACTCTCTCTCCTAACATTATGTGTATAAATGGAGAGGGTGATGGAGTGAGAGTGTGTGAGCAACCAAGGACAATGTAGGGAAAGTAAGACAAGGAGTCCCTCTGTGTGAGAGATGGGAGCTCCCTTTGTATAAGAGGGAGAACTTAGTGGGAGTTGAGTGAGAATGTTCTTCTTCTCCATTGTGCAAATCTCTTTGTAATCCCCATTGTTATAGTGATAACTGGTTACTCTCCCGTGGACGAAGACATTGAGGCTGAACCGCGTTAAATATTGTGTCTTCTTGGATGTGTGTGTGTTTTTCTGCTTAGTATGATTTCTGGAAGGTCTTGGGCGGGATCCCGGATCTTTAACAAGTGGTATCAGAGCGAGGTGGTGAAAAATAGTGTGTTTTTTCGAAATGGCCCAAAAATCAAGTTGCTCGAAATCGCGTTTTGAGCATACCAGGAGAAAGGTCTCGATGAGAGGAATCTAAACCCAGAAAAACGAGCCCAAACAGAGATTGGGGTAGACCTCACGAGCCCTCTGAAAATGGCGAGTGATGATCACTCTCGGACATGTACTGTTCACCAAAGTCGTAGCGTTAAGATATTAGTTGAGGAAAATATAAGAGCATCCACAATGTAGTGGCTAAAAATGGTGTTATATGACAAAAAGTGATAAAAGTGGGGCCCAAAAATATGTGTTAAGAGTTTGTTAATTTTAGAGAGTGAGTGGTGGTGCAATCGATATGTTAAGGTATGTGTTAAGTGATGTATAAATATATTAAATTAATAAAATAATAATAATAATAACAACTTATTTTCTCTCGTCTCTTTCTTCTTTCTCCTCTCTTCTCTCTCTTTCTCTCTCTTCTTCTTCAATGTCATTTTGGCTGCTAACAGCCAGTGGGTCCCATACTTCATTTCTCTCTCTCTCTCTCTCGTTCCTGTGATGGTTGGCCAGAATATTTGCTAACTGCGGCTAGCATGGTAATATGTGATAGTGTTAACAAAGGAGTAAACACTTCCATTGCATGACAATTTTGACCCCTAACTCCCCACTAATTTAACATCTGACACTAACATATTATTTAGCTTGTCCATTGCTGATGCCCTAACACAAAGCGTGGTATTGGCAAAATGGATAAGATGTTGTGTTGTGTATATGGTCAAGGGTTCGAAACCCCTCAGTTGCGTCTTGAGAATTAATCTTTTTAAATAGAGGATGATGCAACACTGATATAAGAGTGACATCAGCAGGTGGGTGGGTCGCCAGGTCCGACCCGACCTAGGAGGGTCCGACTTGGGTGACGTTAGCAGCCCAGGTGGACGAGGCATATCCGACACAAGAGAGGCCTTGGTGGTGACATCAGCGTGACGCGATGGTGACGTTAGGTATGACACGTGGCAAACGGCGTCAGAACAGGAAGATGGAATATTCTGTTGATAACGAAATATTCTCCCAAAATTCTAAAAATTGCAATTTGGCCCAAAATTTTTAGAAAATTGTGGTGTGGCCCAGCTTCGGGAATGTTTTTCAGTGAGGCCCCAGAAGTGCATCGAAGGTTGGTCCTAACTAAACGGATCATTTCTAACGTAACCGAGAGGTCAAAATAATGAGATTCTGAACGATCTTTGGAAAATTGTCAAGTTTGTCATCTTTAATAATTGAAAGGAGGTTGCTAGATATTGTGGAATGCTACGAATTTACTGAAAAGGTTAAGATAAGCAGATTCTGACCATATTAGATGTCACGACCTGAACCCGCCCCTATAGGTTAAGGACGTAACCGGCCAGTAATCCTGAGATTACCTACGGCCTCAAAACAAAATAGACATAACTCAACAGAGTAAAGGGGCCAAACGGAAGCAATAATCAAAAACTTTGTCCATAGAGCCGTGCTTATATGCACTCCAAAACCAACCATACTCATATACGTTAATAACCCACATCAAAAGTACAGTACCATAAATTCTTAAAGACAGGATCATCCAGCTAAGTCAACCCATGACAAACTATTTACAAATATACATAAAGTCCTTGCCAGCAAGACAAAATATAATTACATAACAAAATGGCAAGGTAGGTCTCGTGCGTGAGACACAAGGCTGACTTTCTCAAAACTCATGTTGTTCCTGGCAGACTTCACTGGGGCTGGGTTTGGACTTCCCTCGGCTCACCTACAAACACATGAATGAGCGTGAGCGATAGCCCAGTGAATAATATCAAATACAGAAGTCATATAACAATATGCAGAACAACATACTCCAAACGGCCTTGGGCCCAACTCATATTCCTATTTAACAGATATATAACTATACGAATTTCAAATTAAGTGACTTGTAGTTTCAACATTCTGGCCTTTGGCCCATTCAGATTTCCATTCATGTCAAAACGGCCTTCGGCCCGATCATTTATGTCAAAACGGCCTTCGGCCCACTCATTTATGTCAAAACGGCCTTCGGCCCACTCATTCATGTCAAAACGACCTTCGGTCCATTCATATAAGTCAAAACGACCTTGGGTCCATTCATATATGTCAAAACGACCTTCGGTCCGTTCATTTCTACCAAAACGACCTTCGGTCCATTCAATTCTATCAAAACGACCTTCGGTCCATTCAATTCTATCAAAACGACCTTCGGTCCATTTGTCTATCAAAACGACCTTTGGTCCATGTAATTCTATCAAAACGACCTTTGGTCCATTTGTATATTCGTGTCAGACTTTTGTCCACAATCCCAATTAGCAACTTATAAAGCTTATAAGGGAATAACCAATTGGACATTCACAAGTATACGAATATCGATATTACTCACAATGATCGGCTTGTGGATTTGCCCTGGAGCTTGACCCTACACATTTCATGAACACAAAAGGGTCATTAATAATTCCATCCGTTCCTTAATTCACATAATCCTCTTTAGGCCCTATTCTTATCTCATTAACTCATTTACCATGCTTAACATATGCCTAAGAGTGCTTACAAGTGAAAGAGAACGGAAAACAGAACTCAGAATGTAAAAACAGAATTTCAGAAAACAGGGTCCCCGCTCGAGCGCCAAAGTCCCCGCTCGAGCGGACCCTTAAGACGGCAAAAGTACTGGTTACCTCAAATCCCCGCTCGAGCGTGAAACCTGCCGCTCGAGCGGACTGCCTGTCTACATAGCTTCCCGCTCGAGCGTAAAATACCCCGCTCGAGCGGGAGCCATGTCTGCCAAAAATGCTGGGAGCTCGAATTCTCCGCTCGAGCGGCACTTCCCCCGCTCGAGCGGATGTCAAAATTCTGGAAATTCCAGGTTGTGTTCTTGAGCTCCAATTCAACTTTCCAGCCACAATACTTGCATGCAATGGCTCAAATCTCAATGTAATCATACAAACATGGCACCAATGCAAGATTATAACATCATGGAGCTCAATTCCTTGATTTATCTACATGCATGGCCCAAAATATGTCAAGCTCAACACCCACAATATAAATTCATATATGCAAAGCTTACTCTTTCATGATTTACTCTTGCATGTAAGAGATACACATTATTCACAACTTATTTGGTGAAGAGATGGTCATATACATGGATTTCATTCAACTTCAACATAGGTTACACAAATTAAGCTCAAACATGGAAATCTATAGCAATTCCTTACATGCATGCTTCTATAATCTTGAAATCCAACATATACAACTTAATTCCATCACATTCAAACTAATTCATGCTCTTGACCATCTATTAAACTTGAATTCACAAAATGATGACCATGAATGCATGAATCACTCACCAAGGAGCTTTAATCTTCCCAATAGTAGTAATATTTAAGCTTAATCTCCCAAAAGATCTAGGTCTTGAACTACAATGCACAATTTTTCCCCTTTCTCTCACTATGGCCGGCCCCTCTCTCTCTATTGTATCCTCAGATTTTTCTTGAGCTCAAATGAGTTAAGGAGAGTGTAGTGCTATGGCACAACAAGGCCTACCAATACAATATTTTAATATAAAATATTTGGGCACTAATTCATCAATTTAATCAGTTTAAATTGACCAGAATCAATTTTCAATTAAATTTCACCGTAGGCTCTAAAAATTATGCCAATCACAAAGGCGTAATCAATTTCGGGTTCTGTGGCCGATAAGGCCCTTAATTTAATTTCCAAAGCAGATTATTCAAACAGATATTCCTACGGTGAACAGATAGAGTTCCAAAATCACATATATCCACATAATGGCACACAAAATCATATCAAGACATATAATCACATACATATTAGGGACCAATTAGCATAATACCGAACAGGGGTATTACAGTCTTCCCCCCTTTAGGAAGTTTGGTCCTCCAAACTTAAGTTACCTTCATCGGGAAACAAATGTGGATAGTGTAGTCGCATTTCCTCCTCTTTTTCCCACGTGGCATCTATACCATAGTGTTCCTTCCATTCAACTTTCACCATCGGGATGGTTTTGCTTCTCAACTGTTTCACTTGCCGATCAACAATTCTTTCCGGCCATTCCGCATATTCCATATTTTCATCAATAGCAACCCGGTGATAATCAATCACATGAAACGGGTCTCGGAGGTAACCCCTCAACATCGACACATGAAACACATTATGGATTTGCTCGAATCCCGGTGGCAAGGCAACTCTATAAGCAACTGGGCCAAGCCTTTCCAAAATCTGAAACGGCCCAATGTAACGGGGCGACAACTTGCCCTTTTTTCCAAATCTGACTTGGCCTTTCATCGGAGAAACACGGATGAACACATGGTCACCGACCTCATACTCAAGAGGTCTTCTCCGAACGTCTGCATAATTCTTTTGTCGGTCCTGGGCTGTTTTGAGCCTTTGACGAATAGTCTTGATTTTCTCAGAAGTATCCTGCACAATTTCTGGCCCAAGCAAAGCTCTATCCCCGACCTCTGTCCAACAAATAGGTGATCTACACCTCCTAGCATACAAAGCCTCGTGTGGTGCCATACCGATGCTAGAGTGGAAGCTGTTATTATAAGCAAATTCTGCAAGTGGCAAATAGTCTTCCCAACTCCCCTGAAAATCCAAAGCACACAAGCGAAGCATATCTTCCAAAGTTTGTATCGTTCATTCTGACTGCCCATCTGTCTGTGGGTGGAATGCAGTACTGAATCTTAGTTCTGTTTCCATAGCTTCCTGCAGACTCTTCCACAATCAAGATACAAATTTTGGATCTCTATCCGACACAATAGACACCGGAACTCCGTGTAAACGGACAATCTCATCAACATAAATGGTAGCCAATCTGTAAGCAGTAAATGTAGTTTTGACAGGCAGAAAATGTGCAGATTTAGTCAGTCTATCAACTACAACCCCAACAGAATCCATACCTCGAGAAGTCCGAGGTAGGCCAACGACGAAATCCATAGTCACATGTTCCCACTTCCACTCGGGAATAGGGAGAGGTTGAAGTAGACCGCCTGGTTTCTGATGTTCAGCCTTAACTTGCTGACACTGAAGGCACTCGGACACATATTCTGCAATCTCTTTCTTCATTTTAGGCCACCAATAGATTTGTTTCAAATCCCGGTACATTTTATTGTTACCCGGATGCATAGCAAATACGGATCTGTGGGCTTCATCTAGGACCCTCTTCTTTAGTTCCGGGATATTAGGGACACATAGTCGGTTTCGGAATTTCAACACTTCATTCTCAATGCCAAACTCTGCTTTCGGACTTGCCTCAAATTCATCAATCACTTTCTAAGGAACTCATCCTCTTTCTGTTTCTGTTTGATTTCATCACAATGGCCGGCTCGGCGGTAATAGCGGCTACCAATCCGCCCTGCCCACATACTATTACTTCAATTTCAGACCTCTCAAAGTCTTGCAAAATTTCCCTTTGTTCTGTAAGCAAACAAGCCATACTCCCTGTTGATTTTCTGCTCAAGGCATCAGCAACTGTATTGGCTTTCCCGGGGTGGTACTAAATCTCAAGGTCATAATCTTTGATCAGTTCAAGCCATCTTCTCTGTCGCATATTCAGTTCTTTCTCTGTAAAGAAGTATTTTAGGCTCTTGTGATCTGTGTAGACTTCACACTTTGCCCCATACAAATAATGCCGCCAGATTTTCAAAGCAAAAACAACTGCGGCCAATTCCAGGTCATGCTTTGGATAATTCTTCTCATGTGGCCTCAACTGTCGGGAGGCGTAGGCAATAACCTTTCCGTTCTGCATTAACACACAACCCAAACCCTTATAAGATGCATCACTGAAAATCACAAAATTTTCGTACCTGAAGGTAGTGTCAAAATTGGTGCAGTGGTCAATCTTGTTTTCAGTTCTTGAAAAGCAGATTCTCTTTCATCATTCCATTCAAACGGTTGCCCTTTACGTGTCAATTGGGTAAGAGGCACGCTAGTTTCGAAAAATCCTTCACAAACCTCCGTAGTACCCAGCTAAGCCCATAAAACTGCGAACCTCTGTCACATTAGTCGGTGTAGGCCAATTCACAATTGCCTCTATTTTCTGCGGGTCCACTGAAATTCCTTCCTTGTTGATCACATGCCCTAAGAAAACAACTTCATCCAACCAAAACTCACATTTCTTTAGTTTAGCAAATAATTTCCTTTCCCGAAGTATTTGTAAAACAGTCCTCAAATGATGTTCATGTTCAAGTCTATCTTTAGAGTATATCAAAATATCATCGATGAAGACTACAACAAACTCATCAAGGTAGGTTTTAAAAATTCTATTCATTAGGTCCATAAATGCTGCCGGAGCATTAGTCACCCCAAATGGCATAACAAGAAACTCAAAATGACCATACCTCGTTCTGAATGCTGTTTTCTCGACATCCTCTGCCTTAACTTTCAGCTGATGATACCCGGATCTCAAATCAATCTTAGAAAACACCTGTGATCCCTGCAACTGGTCAAATAAATCATCAATACGGGGTAAGGGATACTTGTTCTTTATCGTTACCTTGTTCAATTCCCGATAATCGATGCACAGGCGCAAGGTACCATCCTTCTTTTTCACAAATAACACCGGTGCGCCCCAAGGCGAAGTGCTAGGCCGGATAAACCCCTTGTTAAGCAGGTCTTGCAACTGTTCTTTCAATTCTTTCATCTCGGCAGTAGCCATTCTGTAGGGAGTCTTAGAAATAGGCTGGGTGCCTGGCACAGTCTCAATAGTAAACTCTATCTCCCTGTCTACCAATTCCCCTGGTAATTCATTTGGGAACACATCTGGGAATTCTCTAACAATAGGAATATCATTCAATTCAACATTCACAGATTGTTCAGTCAACACATAGCACAGATAACCCTGGCACCCCTTCCTGATCAGTTTACATGCTTTCATTGCAGATATCAAATAAGGTGGAGGCACTACCCCATTACCCACAAACACAATTTCTTTTTGTTCTGGTGGTTTAAATACAACCCTTTTTGTCACACAATCTATGGTGGCACAATACTTAGTCAACCAATCCATGCCCAAAATTACATCAAAATGTCTAAAGTTCAAGGGCAATAAATCTACATATAAGGTAGCACCCTCAATATGCATGTCACAAAACCGATATATATAGTCACATAACACAGATTCCCCCGATGGAGCAGACACACACAACAAATATGGCAACAACTCTAGGGGTCTTTTCAGTCTAGATGCAAATGTATATGTCACGAATGAGTGTATTGATCCAGAATCAATTAATACAAAGGCATCCTGATTACATATTGAAATAGTACCTGAGACAACGGCATTGGCATTCCGCATATCGCCCGGAACAAGTGCAAAAACTCTCTCATGTCTCACTGTCTCCCCAGTAGTAGCAGATCTCGAAGTATTTCCCGGCTTTGGAACTGATGCAGTTGAACCAGCAGCTAGTTTCTCACTGTTCTGATTACATTCTCGGGCTATGTGCCCTTGTTTCCCACATTTGAAACAAGCTCCTGATGCACGGTAACAGACTCCACGGTGCCTTTTGCTACAAATGTTGCACATGGGAGCCGTGTCTCGGGAAGAATTTGAGGTAGTGGAGGAGCCCGTGTTTTGCTTTTTCAGAAATTTCTTCTTCGAAAAGAAGCCATGTCTCTTGTTACCTTTCCATTCTGTTGTTGACTTAGCTTGTCTAGCTATATTAGTCTCTGATATGATGGCCCTGTCAAGTACCCCAATGTAGGTTTCCAACTTTAGAACATTCACCCTTTCTAGGATGTCACTGCGGAGTCCACCTTCAAAGTGTCTTGCCTTCTTATAATCGGTGTCAATCACGTGTGGTGCAAACCTGGCCAACTCAGTGAACTTGGCCTCATACTCAGCCACTGTCATGCTATCTTGCTTGAGTTCCATGAACTCAGCTACTTTCCTATCCCGAACGCATTGCGGGAAATACTTGTCATAAAAGATCTCCAGAAATTTCACCCAATCCACATCTTTATGATTTTCTCGCATCAACATCCACCATCTTCTTGCTTCGTCCTCTAGCATAAAAGTGGCTAGGAGCACTTTCTGAGTCTCCGAACAGGGGAACACTTCAAATAATTTCTCAATGCCGAGGACCCACGCTTCGGCTTTCAACGGATCTAATCCCCCGTGGAACTGTGGTGGTTTCATTTTCTTGAATTCCTTGGTGAGAGCTATTATCCGATCATCATTTTGATTATCTGGCACGGGTGGTGCCGGAGGTGGAGGTGGAGGTGGCGGGTGTGGTTGCTGCCACTGTTGTTGCCACTCCTGTTGCTGTCTCAAAGCTTCTGCCATTTCTTGGATCAATCTTTCCATCTGTCTATCCTGCAGTAGAGGACTCCTCTATCTCATCACCTCTGGTTCTCACCATCTGATTAAACTTGCATTATATTTCATACAAAAGATTCACAAATATATACACTAAGTGCACACATATTCAAATGGTTTGCAATGCAAGTAGTTCACAACTTACACATATAATTGTTCATATCAAAGCATTTAAGCATATAATCAATGCTTCCAAATTTATATTTATCACATGAATGCATCCTAGATCTTATCTAGACGCTTATTGCTCTTTTTGGACAAGTGTGTGAGTTATTAACTCGTGCTTTGATACCACTCTGTCACGACCCGAACCCGCCCCTATGGGTTAAGGACGTAACCGACCAATAATCCTGAGATTACCTACGGCCTCAAAACAAAATAGACATAACTCAACAGAGTAAAGGGGCCAAACGGAAGCAATAATCAAAAACTTTGTCCATAGAGCCGTGCTTATATGCACTCCAAAACCAACCATACTCATATACGTTAATAAACCACATCAAAAGTACAGTACCATAAATTCTTAAAGACAGGATCATCCAGTTAAGTCAACCCATGACAAACTATTTACAAATATACATAAAGTCCTTGCCAGCAAGACAAAATATAATTACATAACAAAATGGCAAGGGTAGGTCTCGTGCGTGAGACACAAGGCTGACTTTCTCAAAACTCATGTTGTTCCTGGCAGACTTCACTGGGGCTGGGTTTCGACTTCCCTCGGCTCACCTACAAACACATGAATGAGCGTGAGCGATAGCCCAGTGAATAATATCAAATACAGAAGTCATATAACAATATGCAGAACAACATACTCCAAACGGCCTTGGGCCCAACTCATATTCCTATTTAACAGATATATAACTATACGAATTTCAAATTAAGTGACTTGTAGTTTCAACATTCTGGCCTTTGGCCCATTCAGATTTCCATTCATGTCAAAACGGCCTTCGGCCCGATCATTTATGTCAAAACGGCCTTCGGCCCACTCATTCATGTCAAAACGGCCTTCGGCCCACTCGTATAAGTCAAAACGACCTTGGGTCCATTCATATATGTCAAAACGACCTTCGGTCCGTTCATTTCTACCAAAACGACCTTCGGTCCATTCAATTCTATCAAAATGACCTTCGGTCCATTCAATTCTATCAAAACGACCTTCGGTCCATTTGTCTATCAAAACGACCTTTGGTCCATGTAATTCTATCAAAATGACCTTTGGTCCATTTGTATATTCGTGTCAGACTTTTGTCCACAATCCTAATTAGCAACTTATAAAGCTTATAAGGGAATAACCAATTGGACATTCACGAGTATACGAATATCGATATTACTCACAGTGATCGGCTTGTGGATTTGCCCTGGAGCTTGACCCTACACATTTCATGAACACAAAAGGGTCATTAATAATTCCATCCGTTCCTTAATTCACATAATCCTCTTTAGGCCCTATTCTTATCTCATTAACTCATTTACCATGGTTTACATATGCCTAAGGGTGCTTACAAGTGAAAGAGAACGGAAAACAGAACTCAGAATGCAAAAACAGAATTTCAGAAAACAGGGTCCCCGCTCGAGCGCCAAAGTCCCCGCTCGAGCGGACCCTTAAGATGGAAAAAGTACTGGTTACCTCAAATCCCCGCTCGAGCGTGAAACCTGCCGCTCGAGCGGACTGCCTGTCTACATAGCTCCCCGCTCGAGCGGGAGCCATGTCTGCCAAAAATGCTGGGAGCTCGAATTCTCCGCTCGAGCGGCACTTCCCCCGCTCGAGCGGACGTCAAAATTCTGGAAATTCCAGGTTGTGTTCTTGAGCTCCAATTCAACTTTCCAGCCACAATACTTGCATGCAATGGCTCAAATCTCAATGTAATCATACAAACATGGCACCAATGCAAGATTATAACATCATGGAGCTCAATTCCTTGATTTATCTACATGCATGGCCCAAAATATGTCAAGCTCAACACCCACAATATAAATTCATATATGCAAAGCTTACTCTTTCATGATTTACTCTTGCATGTAAGGGATACACATTATTCACAACTTATTTGGTGAAGAGATGGTCATATACATGGATTTCATTCAACTTCAACATAGGTTACACAAATTAAGCTCAAACATGGAAATCTATAGCAATTCCTTACATGCATGCTTCTATAATCTTGAAATCCAACATATACAACTTAATTCCATCACATTCAAACTAATTCATGCTCTTGACCATCTATTAAACTTGAATTCACAAAATGATGACCATGAATGCATGAATCACTCACCAAGGAGCTTTAATCTTCCCAATAGTAGTAATATTTAAGCTTAATCTCCCAAAAGATCTAGGTCTTGAACTACAATGCACAATTTTTCCCCTTTCTCTCACTATGGCCGGCCCCTCTCTCTCTCTATTGTATCCTCAGTTTTTTCTTGAGCTCAAATGAGTTAAGGAGAGTGTAGTGCTATGGCACAACAAGGCCCACCAATACAATATTTTAATGTAAAATATTTGGGCACTAATTCATCAATTTAATCAATTTAAATTGACCAGAATCAATTTTCAATTAAATTTCACCGTAGGCTCTAAAAATTATGCCAATCACAAAGGCGTAATCAATTTCGGGTTCTGTGGCCGATAAGGCCCTCAATTTAATTTCCAAAGCAGATTATTCAAATAGATATTCCTACGGTGAATAGATAGAGTTCCAAAATCACATATATCCACATAATGGCACACAAAATCATATCAAGACATATAATCACATACATATTAGGGACCAATTAACATAATACCGAACAGGGGTATTACATTAGATAACCAGTATATATCAAGATATATCATTGGAGACAAAAGGAGATCAAGTAATGGATCGAGAAAGATCAGGATTGGTTAGGGTACGATTAGTGGATTGCAGAGATGATTATCTCCAGAGTTGATCCGAAGATCTGGTTCAATCAAAAATCCACTCATCAACATGATAGATGATTGGCAACCAATGCAGGCTTAGGGAAATGTTGTGGTAATTGGAGTTACTGTATACGATTAGGTACTAGTAGGATGTAGACGAGTATGAAAAAAGTTGCAGAGGAGCATACTAAGCGCAAGCATAGAGGTACAAGAGCACAGATGGGTACGTAAGAGTATCGTGCTAAGTGCAGATGTATAGTAGTGAAGGCGTGGGTAGGGTGTGTAATAGTGGGTTATTGAAAGTTCACAGGAACTTCCAAATAAAGAAATTGAGATGGGTAAAACGCAAGAATGTACACCAAGGAGTGGCAAGTCTCTTTTCTCTATGGTGGTTTCTTTAGTACCATAGTAGTGGAGGATAGAATTGATGCGGATCTCTCAGGCGAGCTCGAGCGCAAGAAGACTAGAAGCCATGTGTGCGAGCACTATGCAAGAAATTGCATAACTGACGATACTTTGACAGATGGAGCTACTGTCAACCATCAATCTACTGAACAGCAAATCAAGGATTGCAAAGGCATAGACAACGAGCGTATGTGGAAATGCTAAGATGTTGTTTAGGAGTGCAGAAGGCAAAGACTGATAGTTCAGAAGATAAGCTCCAAGCAAAGAAAATCAAGGATGTTAATGGGACAAACGACGAGTTTTCTATTGTTCAAATGACTGGTCGTGCGAGGTGATGCATGTCAGTCAAGGGCATCCTAGGCAGGGGGTACAGGGCATCCAATCAAGGGTATTGGATATATTGGTTACACAAGTTCAAGCATAGCAAGTGAAGACATCCGAGACAGGAAGTATGGAAGAGATTTGTGGGAGATAGGAGTAGAGGCTTTGTTCAAATCAAAGAGTGGTGTGAGTTGAGTTAAGGATGTATGATTCTTTTCTCCTCTTGTATCTCTGGTGTATTCTCTCTAGCTTCAAGGGATGCAAAAGCCTTAGTGAGGAGATGCAGAATAATGAGTTTTTGAGCTTGACAAGATTAGCAGCAATATGTGCAGTGGATCACCTCACATGGATTGAGGGGGTGATTTGTTGGATATCACCCTATGTAAGGGGTGATTCTCTTCTCCATGTGAAGTAGAGCAGCAAGTCAAGGAAGACGGCTGTCAATTAACAAGTCGTAAAGGTGGAGGACCACCGAAAGGAGAAGAAGATGACTGACAGCCAGCTCACATAGAAGACTCTCTTTCTCCTACCATTATGTGTATAAATGGAAAGGGTGAGAGAGTGGAAGTGTGTGAGCAACCAAGGAAAATGTAGAGAGAGTGAGACATAAAGTCCCTCTGTATGAGAGAGAAGCTTCCTCTATGTGAGAGGTGGAACTCAGTGGGAGTTAAGTGAGAGTGTTCTTCTCCTTCATTGTGTAAATCTCTTTGTAATCTCCATTGTTATAGTGATATGGTTACTCTCCCGTGGACGTAGGCATTGAGGCTAAACCACGTTAAATATTGTGTCTTCTTGGGTATGTGTGTGTTTTTGTACTTGGTATGATTTCTGGAAGGTCTTGAGCGGAATCCCGGATCCCCAACAGACATTCAGTCTAATCACAAACCCCAATGACATGATCACAACCTTCTCGACAAGGAAGACGATGGTGTTTGGCAGAGGCAAATATTCAAATCTGAAAACCCTAGTTCAACAGAAAGAGAGAGAACGATAGAGATCTGGTTGCGGCAATCCAGCATGACAGAGCTCTAGTCAACGCGGTTGAACACGGTAGAGATTAGTTGAGCACGGACCAAAAACGCCACCACTATTACCCACTTCTACTGCCAATCTCTTTGTCACTCTCTTTCTCTGCCTCTTTCATCTTGTCTGCTGTAGTCTATAGATCGAACATCAGTTTCCCTAACCCCACTCGTAAATGGCTTTGTAAGGATTTTAGATGTAGAGTCGCAGCCTGTAATGCATTCTCTCCCTCTAGCTCTCTGGCTTTACTGTGTTTACATGTGTGTGTGTGTGTGTGTGTGTGTGTGTGTGTGTGTGTATGTGTGTGTGTTTGTGTGTAAGAGAGTGTGAGAAAGCAGAGTATTGATAATGGTGTGCATTTGCTATAATTTATCTGTATAGATGGTGAAATGAAGGGATATGAGAGTTCTATTATGCCTAACAGTAAAGTTCATGGCTTGTGGAGATGATTCGAAAGTGCTTGATAAGCTCAGAGAGCAGACAATGGAGGCTGTTGAGGGCCTCAAATCTAATGAAGTGTGTGTGGATGATCTGATGAAGTGTAGGTGTGTGTGGGTGTATATATATGTGGTGTTCTCTTACGATGAGAGTTTGGGTTTGGATGTGGATGAAAATGTTCAATTTTTTTCTCTTAATTATCTGTTGTTGATTGTGATTGTTATTGTGATTGTTATTGTTATTGTTATTGTTATTGTTGATGATGATGAAAATGAAGAAACATATTGCAACAAAATAAAAAATATTGACAGATAGGACAGATCTATTTAGAACAGATAAGGGCTTGGTATGCAGATATGGAGAATTTTTAGGATTTTGGATAGATAAAGGGAAAAATTGAATAGATAGAAGAAAAATTGAATAGATAGGGGGAATTTTTTTGGACATATAATAAAAAAATGAAACACATTTAAACATGTATTGTTTCAAATAGATAAGAAAAAAAGACATCCACAGAATTTGAACAAATTGAGAGAGAACCCAACACAAATTAAATAGATAAGGAAATAAATTGAACAGATAGGGTAAAAAAAATGAACAGATAGGAAAATTTTTGAACATATAGGGAAAAAATTTGAACAGATAGTCAACAAAAGTCAACATATAAATTAAGGCATAAAATTGGAAACAAAATGCACTTCAAAACAAATAGAAGGATTTATCACCAAATTATTTTATAAATGGTGGATCTTTCACCAACAAAAAATATCTACTGAACTTAATGCCATATGCCTCTCCTTGGGTTGGACTTTTTAACAATTATCCCTATTTTTTATTTTTATTTTTTATATTCAGTCATCTAATTTTTGAGGTATAATTTGAAGAGATAGAATGAAATTCCAAATGAAATTTATTACAACATCATCAATTTCGTTTAATTTTGGATGGTAACTAACGGCAGGTGTGAAATTGATCCTAAATTAAACAAGTTAAGTGTACAATTGATAGAAAAAGTACAGGAATTGAACTGATTTTTAAGTAATAATTTAGGGGCGAAATGAAATTTCTCTTTTTAATATTTCAAAAATGTCCTTATGAATTATTAAGTGTATTTTGCATATGAGTCGTACTTGGCTCATGTGATCGTATTCGTTCATTTATAATGTTTTAAAGTTGTTTGGCAAAGTTGTACTGGGAAAAACTTTTGTCATCCTCTCTCTTTACTCAAACCAGTTGTTAATAAAAACAAAAACAAGAACGTTTGTCATACCTCTCTTTGTTGAACTAGTTTCCTTTAAAATAAAAAAAGAAAAAAGAAAAAAGAAAAAAAAAACAAACAAACCAGTTGTTCATTTTGTCTTGAAGAAGATTACTAGTTGATATATTTTGTTGACCAATAATTCTGAAAGAAGATTGCTTTCCCCATATATTGATATCAGATTTTGTTGTTGTGGTGTGTGATGACTAATTGATATATTTTATTTTTTTGGGCAAGGTTCTTCGCATGGTCCTAGATGCCCACAAAAGTACGTATTTATTGTGGTGGGTAAAATTAAATCACTTGGTTGCGATCGTATCTCGATGAGAACAAAACTACTTGAGACCTAAAAATATATTCACAAAAAGACAAAGAAGTGGTTGGGGAGTAGTCTGAGACTCTCCGATACCTAACTTAGCAAAACAGTAGACGAATGAGCAAAATATAAGAGTATAGGTTTATGAAGTATATTGAATTGTGTGTATTAGCCTTTCATACTTTGCTCCCACTAATCGTTGGTGGCGGTTAGGCCCTCTTCCACTCCTTACTTCAACCCATTTTTCCTAGAGATTGCTATAGACATCCCATTTTGATTTACCTTAAGATTTTGGGCGCTTGCAAGCCTCCGATGATGAAATGGTAATTACTTCATCCTTGGAATATTTAAGGTTGTTTGAAATTGCTGTATAAACCTGCTTTAGCCAAAAATAATTTTTTTTTTGTAAAAATGACCATTTTACCCTTGGACATGTTTTTAGCCAAAAATCAAAATTTTAACCTTGAAAAAGAGAGAGAGGTCTGGTTGTCCGTTGATCGAACATATTTTTCAAAATTAATGACTGATTTTATCAAAAACATTAATCAGAAGGCAATTCGGGTTCACTTGAGCCGCAAGCAAGACAATGGCATAAGACCCTATACTTGTGCATGCAGACATGACACGTGTACCAAGGCAAAGATGTGAGCGTGCACGTTAGTTGTGAGTACGCACATTAATTGTGTGTGCGCACATCCATGCGTGACAAAATTATTTTTGGTAACTCAATCTTGGTGCATTTTTGAAGGATGTGGAGGGAGAAAGCGATGGAACCCTAGAAGGGGCTCTAGAACTTTCTCCTCTGCCTATACAAGGAGCCCCTCTCCCTCTCCCTCTCTCTTCCTTTGAAGGGGTTAAGTTTTTTAGAACTTTTGTGAGGATTTGAGAACAAAACTATCACCCTTCTCTTCTTTGTTTCTTTAACTCCGAAATTTCCACACCCCAAAGCAACTCTAAACACCAAAAATCATTTGAGAACTCGAAGAATTTGAACCAAAGTCGGAACCCTTGCAAGCAAGATATTCTTCAGTTTAAGTAAACCAGCAGGTAAACTTCTTTACTTTCTGTATTTTAGTACCTATTTTCTGCTTGTTCTTAGTATTCAAGTATGCTAGGACATTAATCCATCATAACATCATGTAGTCTCTAAGTTTTATTAACTTTTTTTCGCCTTTCTCTTGCATGTTTTATTTATTTCATCAGAACAACATGTTTTTAAATTTATTTTAATCATATAATGAACATGCATGGCCCGGTTTGAAACATCATGTAGTTAATTTATATTTTCTCTTTTTATTTGTTAGTTGTGTTTTGTACATATTTGTCATATAATAACTTCAAACCAAGCTTAGATTGCGTTTTGCATGTTTTAGTTGTATGATTAGGACATGGTTATTTTATGCATGCATGTAAGACGCGTAAGTGGGTGTCTGGATAAGTTCCTCTCTTCCTCCTTAGCATATGTATACTATTTGCATTGTTCACAAATTTATGTGATCTCTATATGCAAAATTATTTGTTTTGAATGATTTTATGAATATTATTTATTTTAATTTATGTTTAAGGCCATGGATTATCGAAAATCCACTTTTTATTGAAAAGTGCCTATTTTATGAAAAATATGACTTTATTCTTTTAAACTAAAATAAATGATATTTATTTTCTTCGAATCACATAGTTTTTAGGTTTAGTAAAAGGTTTAGGCTTAAAAATGGATTGTATAAAATAATTAACCACTAAAATCATAAAATATAGAGTGAGTAGAGGTCAATTTTTAGATTGGACAAAAGGGGGTGCTTTCATGTAAATGACATTCCCCTTTTGTACTTAAGCTCCCAAACCTAGAATGTGTGATAGTATGTTATTTAATCACACGTTTTAATTTTTGTCAAAGTATGATCTTTGAGAGCGATTAAAAAGGGTTATTTTTAATCACACGTTTTAAGTGTTACTAAAAAATGATTCCATCACATGTTTTGCATGTGATAATAAATATTTAAATCACATCTTTTAAGTATGATTAATAACATTTAAATCATATCTTTTAGGTGTAATTAATAACTAATAAAACCTGTAATAATAAACATTTAGATAATAGATTTTAAGTGTGATTAATATCTAATAAACCTGTAATTAATAATGAAATAAGATCACATGTTATATGCATTTCTCATCACAATTAATGCGTGTGATAAAAAAAGGGTACATATTTGAAGAATAATCAATATTATTTTTGTACGTGCATTTGAAGAATGTAATACATACTATATACTACCCTTTGAATCACAGCCACATACTGAATGGAATAACGTCATATATTTCATAAATAAAAGTTGAATGTTCAAAAATATATACAAAGGAATTAATAAAAAGTTATTAACTGTGATTACATATATTAAAAAATAAAAAAACTTAAAGCACAAAGTTCTTGAATTCTTTGACTATATTTTGCATCTCTCCAAGCAATTTCTGACCTAAAAAATGAAAATACAAATTAATTCAGAGATCGCTAGAAACATATAAACAATAAGTCATTAACTTTGTACATAGACATTGTTGTTTTTAATTAAGTTGATTAATAACCTCTACTAAATATAGTAGATAAGCATAAGTATGACCGCAAGTAATTGAAATATATACCACCAATAAAGACAATAAAGTAGTAAATATACATATGCATGTATATATAGTTCACACAAAGAGTTAAAAATATGAACACATCCAAAGTATGTCAACTTAGATATTAAGAAAATTGGATATAGGAAACATGAAGTTTTGATATTAAGATGCATCGTTTCTACTGAAATGGGGAGAACAAATTTGTAAGAACATTATGTATGATTATCTCCTCATGAGCAAAACATACAATTTCATCACTCCTACAGGAATTTTTTTTCAATTCCAACCAGTAACCAATCACAACAATGAAGTATCTTCATTTTTTTTTTTTTTTTTGATAACCGAGTGTCCGGGCCAGCTTACGCGCACCTCGACTAATCTCGGGGCCCTGGAGTTAACGACCGGGCAAACCTCCAGTGGCCCGCCAGGAGCACAGCGGGGAGTGGGATTCGAACCTGAGACCTAGAGAGGAGCAAACTCCTAGGCCCCAAGTCCCTTGGCCTCAACCAACTGGGCTACCCTTGCGGGTTTAACAATGAAGTATCTTCATGACTCACTAATGTTTGCTTTTTATTTATTTTGAATATTTGGCTCTTTGTACACAACATAAAAAGGAGCAACATTGTTCATTTGGCTCACCTTGCAACACTTTGATGGCGTATGTATTCTCTTAGCATTGCACCATAATGTAAAGCCATGTCTATGTTCTCATAACTATGAACGAGCAATAGACCATTAAAAAAGTTGATCAACAAGACAAAAAATAACAAATATATTCAAAATCTTAAACTATCCTCTTTATCTACTATTGCCCCCAAACACAAAAGGTTCTTAAAAAAAAAAGGCCCAAAACAAGACTGTCCACTCAAAGATATTTCCAAACAATGCACCAATAACATAAATATTATAAGATACTGCATAAATACCACAAAATAATGTGAACTATGAATGAATTACTAAATTAGAACTTCAAAAAATATTGAAGAAATGTCTAGAAAAATATTTTCCACTCATGTGAAGAGGTGTCTGTCCTCTATCTACCTCTTGGCCCAAACTTATATATCATAAAAAAACAAAGATAGAAAGTTTAGTATTCCAAAATTCTCTTCCTGTTTGAATCTGATGATTCAAATGTTAAAAAGAAAACATAGTGCACTAATGTTCTTGGCTCTCCAAAAAGTGGGTACATAAATTCAAAGTTTTTAAACGCGAATGCGTACCTCGAGGCGTTTTACCCCTCATGAGGCGAGACGTAAGCCTCAAGGCGTTGAGGCGTAAGCATTTCAAATTTCAAATTTTAATATTTAGTGAATAAATTAAATATTTTAAAATAGTAAAAAAATAAAAACAAAATTAAATATAAAAGTGTAAATACTTTTCGCTTTAATGCGTTGAACATTTTACTGCATAGAAAGAAATTTTCCTTCACTGAAAGTGAAATTAATATTCTTAACTTCAGTGATTGAGCTTCTCACTTGACCATTAACTGTGTTTTTTCTTGATTGATCATTTACTTAATTTTTCCTGTAAAATATAGTTGCGAAAAGGGATTCTTTTTATTTTTTTATATTTAAATAATCCAATAGACTAAGTTTAACAAAAGCCCAAGGCAACCTCTGCATGTGCATACTCCTTACATGTTTATACGCAAAAAGCGTACAAAGCGCACCTAAGGCGCATGTCTCAAACTATGATGCGCAAGCCTTTGGGGAGTAGTGCTTAAAAATCAAAACCTTGATGCGTTTTACCTTAGCCTCAAGGCGAGGCGAGCATCGAGGCGAGCCTCAGGAAAGCCTTTTAAAACTCTGCATAAATTACATATTCTACAAAAAGTAGTCTGCAAAAAGACAATTAGGCTCTGTTTGGAACGATTTCCAAACGTTGATTCTACTCCCACATTTCAATATGATGTTTGGATAGATATGTGAAACTAATTTTCCACAACTCTACAAAAAACTCTGTCTGAGAACGTGATTTTCAATTTTTTTTTAAAAAAAATTTGGCCTAACCGGTCGTCCCACCGGTCGTCCGAAATAGTGCAATTTTTTTTTTTTTTTTGCAATTGATATGTTAATTTTTATATATTCAAAAAAAATATTTTCAAATTTTTTAAAATTTTTTATGTACTTTAATAGAATTTTAAGTTGTATGTTTGATTATGAGTTGTAAGTTTTTGTATCAAATATCATATGTCACATCAAAAATTCCCCACTCAATTCAAAACTCTTTTCAAAACTCTTTTACCCAATAAATTTTCCACACTCAAATCATAATTCCAGAACTCACAAACTCAAAATACAACTCTTACTCTCAAATCATATTTAAAAAAATTTACCAAACGCAACCATAGTTTTTGGTTCAGAAGTCTAGTTAACAATAAAATAAGTCACTCTCATTTCAAATGATCTAATCCTGTCTTCCCATATAGAACGCCCAACAACTTGCATCGAGTAAGAGAAAAACCAAAGATGACAAACAAAAGATTCCAAATACCACCATAGTATAACAAGTTAAGCGGCAAATTAATTAATATATGATGATAATCACAACTTATCACAATCTCCTCTTGTAATAGTTTACCCTGATACCAAAACATCCATTAGATCTATGTTTGCCTCCAAGTAATCATAAGCAATCAGTCGTGACTGAACTTCTTGTCTTTGTAAATTTGCAACAACTTGAGTGGCATCTTTACGGGCATGCAAAAGTTGAACAATGATATGATAAATAAGATAGAATATAGGGTCAAAATAAAGAGAAATATTACTGTGATAAATATTGTTGCGGTATAAAAAACTAGAGAAAGGCATGAATCACTAAATCTAACAGTTAAATTGAGTAGACGAAGTCCATTTATAGCACTCAATAAGAAAATCAACTCAATTTTGGAAGACATGGCTCCATTTGGCAAGGGCTTTTGTGGCTATTTTAGCCACAAAAGATAAAACAGGCTATTTTAGCCACAACAAACAAAACATCATATCCAACTCATAATCATTACACTCTTCTCTCACAAAAAAAGTCAAAAAAGCTAAAAAATCATTCCCAAACCAAGCTTTTTAGCCCAGGCTAAAATAACCAAAAAAGCAAAAAAGTCAAAAAGCCAACCCATTTCCCAAACGGAGGCATAATTAATAGTCAGTGTATTCTCTCTAAAGAACTCCTGAGTTAATTGTGCACAAGCTTACCCTTGAAGCAACGAACCAATGGTGGCAGAGTGCATTCAGTAGTGGCTTCGATTGACTTCAACCTGTAGTGCCTCTGATATACCTACAAAAGCAATTATAAAAATAAGGATAGAAACTCAATAAACCAATGATAAATTAGTTGTTTTGAGAAAGTAATGGCAAGAAAGAAGTGGCAGCAACAATAATTCATGATCAAACTAATCCAATAGAATACATTGTAAAAAATACATTTCTAACAAAACCCAAGTGACAAAACAAAGATTTGTCATAAACCCAAGTGTAATCACCAAATCAATTGTCCTAAACATTAGAGTTAGAAAATAAAACCAATAGGTGACTTGGGGGGGGTTTGGGAAGGATTTTTTTGGTTTTTTTTTTCACTAAAAGACAAATTGGTTACAAAACCAAAAAAAAAAAAAAATCCAAACAAAACATCACATCAAATCTCATAATCATTTTACTTTTTCTCTCACAAATATCATATCCAACCACAAAAAAACCCAACTATATTCCTAAACACAAAAAATGTTTTCTCCAAGAATATCCTACAACTAAAAAAACTATAAAAAAAACCCACTTTCCAAACACCCACTTGATCAACATACAGCAATTTTAATTCTTTATCATTTCAAAATAAACATTTCTGGGTCAGACATTTTAACAAACAATTCAAAGACTATTTGGTGACTTGAAATTGTAAAGCTAGATCAAAGTAACATAACCAATAGGTGTACCACGTAGTGGTTGCCTTAAACAGAATGACGTCAAAATTAATTAAATTATAGAAAAAGCAACAAGTATAAAAATGGATCAATGAAAGGAAATCCAAACCTAAAGCAGACCTCAAAGATTTTAGTATTGTTGCAGGTTTAGAACAAAAAGAAATCAAGTAACTTGCCAGAAAATCATCTTCCATCCTATTGCGTAATTTAAAAGCATAATAATCACATTAATTAAGGGGGTAAAAAATCCCTAATTTTTCCATATTAATTCAAAAGGATCAAAATCAAAAGAGAAGCTATTATAATGGAATCAGGAAAAACAAATCAAAAAAGAGTAAAGGATTGTAAGAATAGTTTCTGAATGAATTACTCACCAGTGAATGGCAATGGTTTCACAAAGCTTGATGAAATCGAATTCGACGATGAACCTGTAACATAGTTTCCATGGTTCCCACCACTAACGCTCCGACGAAGTCTCCAAAAACTTCACACACGTCTCCGACGAAGGAGTGGCGGCTGGTGATGGGATTTGGATTTTGATCTACCTTACGATCTGGATCTCAGATGAGAAAGAGAAGAGGAAGAGAGGGAGATAGAGAGAGGAACTAGGGCTGGGCTGGGCATGGGCTGGGCGTTAGGATGAATTTAGGAATTTAACACTGTGTTTGGGAACCAAGGAGAGAAAAGAAAAGAAATGATTAGTTAAGTAATAAGAGAAAAGAAAAGAAAAGAAATTATTGTAATTTCTCTCATTTTTGTTTGGATAAGGAAGAAATAAAAGAAAAGAAATGATTATGATTTCTCTTATTCTTGTTTGGTTAGATTTCATTAAGAGAAAAGAAAAGAAATTATTTTATATTATATTACCAAAATAACCTTTTTATATTTTCAATCATTTTATTTCTTTTATTTTTATAGGGACAAAATTGGTATTATGAAAATAGTGGTTTCTTTTCTCTCCCAATCTCTCCACTTTTGGGAAGATTGAAAATGAGGCTTATAAGAGAAATGAGTTTCTCTCCATTTCTCTCAATTTCTTCCCATTTCTCTCTACTTAAATTATCCAAACAAGTAAGAGAGATGCATATCTCTCCATTTCTTTTCTTTTCTCTCCAAATCACTCAATCCAAACATAGCGTAAAAGTTTTGGGACAGTTTGCAAGAATATATATTGATCACAGTTTAGAAGTTGTGATTAAAAAAATTATATATAATCACATTAATTTAGAAGGTGAGATTAAAAATATATATATAATCATATTTAATTTAAAAGTGATATAAAAAATAAATATTATTAAATTTAATGAAATTAAGTGTGATTAAAATATCAATTTAATTTTTTTTATCACACTTTTAATAAAAGTGAGATATTTTCATTCATCAAAGCATGACTTTCAACTATTTTTGTAATAGTATTTTCTAGTTATAATGGATTGGATCTTAGTTTAGTTTTCATCGTTAAAAATTTCTTAATTCTTCTTTAAAAATTAAGTGACAACTCCTTATTGGTCAAAGGAAATCGGTGTGGGATGCATGCCTTAGACTCGGAAAAGGCACAACGCTCACAATTGCGCACCAAACTGGCACGTTTATCTAGAAGTTAGTTGAGCCGATATTTTAGGAATACGTATTTAACTAAGTCTGACCCTTGTGGGCGTGCATCCTATATGCCCTGGTCTTGATCATCTAGACCCAGGGATCTCTGGCCCTGCGCTTCTAATATTCTGGATCTAGATTTCTGGTCATATCTTATAGCTCAATTTGCTCTCCTACATTTACATATGACTAAATCCATCTGCATGTGTTGCCCTTTTAATTTTAGGGAGACTTATGTGTAAGTCCTATTAGGTAAATTTATTATCCAATAGGTCCTGTGATAATTAACGGCATTTTTTTATCAAACATTATTAAAAAAAATGTAACCAATCATTAATTTCAACGAAAGTTTGAAAATTGTCACAAAAAAATCACTAGTTATAAGTTTTAGCGACAGTTTAAAAAAATCATCATAAAAAAATCACTAAATTTCAACTTTTAACAACAATTTGAAAAATTAGTCATAGAAAAAGTCACTAATTGTAAATTTTAGCGACAATTTATAAAAATTGTGACAAAAAGTCGCTAATTGTCAATTTTTAGTGACATGCAAAATATTATCACAAAAAAATTTTAGCAACAATTTTATTAGGACTAATTTTTATTGATATTTTTCCCTTATTTTATTCTTCAGCATGTTGCATTCTCTTATTTTTTTCTAGTTCTTCGAAAAACAGGAACAAAAATAAATAAATAAATAAAAAGTTCATAGAGTGTAATTTATATTATATTTTAAGAGTTGGACTTGCCTCTAATCCATGATCTAGATTAAAGTATAGACCCATGAAACTTTGGAGATGTAATCGGGAAGAAAAAACTTTTATCGACGAAGAATTAGCAAAATTCAAAAAAATGCAAGAAGTTACTGTTCCAGAAATTTACAAACTTTCAAAATTTAACTTCTTTTCAGCAAGAGTGTTTGAACAATACAGTGGTAACACTCAAGCAAAACGGTCAGAAGAAGGAAATATTGATATTCCTTTTTTTGATAAGAAAAATGTTGCGAGATGAAAAAAGAAATATCCTGAAATTCAATATATTCATATTGGATTAATTCAAGTAACCATAACAGCCTTATTTCGCCAAGGGATAGATACTCCTATTTTGGCAGTAATTTTTGACAAAAGATTTTCTGACCCAATGAAAGCAATCATTGGAGGAATTCAGTCTAATTTGGCTAATGGAGTAGTTTGGTTTAATGTTAGACCAAATTTCTTTATTTCCATAAGTGATCCTAATCTTGAAGATATAGTCAGAATAAGAATTAAAACATAAGGATTAGGAATGAAATCAAATTCTCATGATTTGGCTATTCGTTGGAAAACAATTCACGGATTAACCAAATTTCCTGAAACAAAAACAAGATTAAACGATAATAAAATCGTTGAAATTTTTTAACCAAGACCATTTGACACGGTAATACAATCTCGTCTAATGAATTTGAGTGATTTAGAAATCCCTCGACAATGGTTAATCCAAGACCTAGTGGGACAAGGAGAATCTTCTAGAACAAAAAATCATGCACAATTACAAATGCAGGCATCAGGAAGAAATTTATATATTGAAAATACAGTTCCAAAAATTAAAAGATCAACTTCTATATTTGAAAAAGATTTTCCTAATAAATCATTTTCAAAATTAAAACATTGGAGAATCAAGTAATAATTCTAATCAAGAATCTATTACTTCAAACAATGTTCAGATTCCTATTTTTCCAGGAACAAGAAAACAACTTGAACATATTAAGTCTGCATATATGTATCATTTTCAAACAAAAAATGATGATATTATTTTTTCTCCTAGCCAAGGAAAAAGAAGATATACATATGTATTGGGAACATTTAATTTTGCAGGTTATAAACCATATAGCCTCATTGTTCTTATAGATACAAGAGCTACAGTCAGCTCATGTAAATGGAATGCCATACCAAAAGAAAAATGGACATTAATGAAACATCCAATTTTGGTTACTGGAATTGATGGCAACCATACTTCCATACAATTCAAGACTAAAAATATAGCTATTTGGTTAAATGATAGCAAGTTCATTATACCAAAAATTTTATGTTTTTCGTATATGCATGGCGATTTCCTTCTTTGCAATAATTTTATATATAAATACCTTCCAATGCAAATACAGAAAAAAGCTATTTCATTAAGCATAAATAATGTCTTAATTCATATTCCCTTGTTAGAACAACATAAATATATTTGTGATAAAGAGTTTGCGCTTGTGCCGCATGGTGATTTAACTCCCATCATCAAAATCATTGATGAATCACACTGGATTTATAAAATTTTGGAAGAAAATTTTAGTGAACATCCATTAAAACTATGGCAACGTAGTCCACGATATTGTAATTTAAAATTAAAAGACCCTAACGTTATCATTAGGGTAAGACCAATGATCTATACTAGACAAGATATAGATGAATTTGATATTTAACTCCAGGAACGTTTAGACAAAAAGTTAATTGAAGAAACTAGAAGCCTTCACTCTAGTCCAGCTTTTATGGTAAGAAACCATGCTGAAATTAAAAGAGGAAAAGCCCGAATGGTAGTCAACTATAAACGATTAAATGAAAATTTAGAATTTGATGGATATTTTATTCCACGAAAAGATGTTTTGATTAACTTAACCAAAGGATCAAAAATCTTTAGCAAATTTGATTGTAAAAGTGGATTTTGGCAAATTCAATTGACTGAAGAGTCAAAAAAATTGACAGCTTTCAGTACACCTAGAGGACATTATCACTGGAATGTTATGCCTTTTGAATTAAATATTGCACCACAGGTATTTCAACGGTGGATGGATACAATTTTTAAAGATCTTAAAGATTGTTGTGTAGTTTATATTGATGATATACTTATTTTCTCTAAAACCAAGGAGGAGCATAAGAAATATTTAAAATTACTTTGTGAAAAATTCCAAAAACATGGAATTATTTTGTCTCCAACAAAGATTGAACTAGAAAGAGAATCAATTGAATTTTTGGGAATAATTTTAGACCAGAAAGGTTTAAAATTACAAGAACATATTTTGTCCAAAGTACGAGATTTTCCTGATACTCTTGAAAATATAACACAATTACAGAGTTTATTAGGCATTTTAAATTATGGACAAAATTTTATCAAAAATCTTTGAAAAATAGAAATTCCTTGGTTAACCAAATTAAGGAAAAATGTTATTTTTGAATGGACAACAGAAGATGTTGCTTTAATTAAACAAATTAAAGAAAATGTTAAAACTTTACCAGATGTTTATCTTCCTAAAATAGGTGATAAATTAATTTTTGAAACAGATGCCTCAGAAGCATGTTGGTGATGTGTTCTTAAAGCTATACCCAGTAATTTATGGCATGATAAAGAAATACCTTTATCAGAAATGGGATTAGACCAAGAAAAAATCCAATACCCATAAAATTACAAAAAGAAGAATTAATTTGTGAATATAATTCTGGAACATTTAAACCAAATGAATAGAAATATATTATTTTTGAAAAAGAATTACTTGCAATAAAATTGGCAATAAAGAGTTTTCATATTTATTTAGCCCTAGAAAATTTTATTATATGCACTAATAATAAGGCAGTAAGAGATTTCTTGATTAATAAAAAACCTATTGAATAAGGAAGAAGATTAGCCTAGTATAATAAAATTTCTGAATATACTTTTGAAGTAGAATATCTTAAAGGTACTAACAATTTTCTTGTAGATTTTTTTAGTAGGAATTGTTTCAGAAAATTAAATTACTAAACAAGTAATTTTAATTTTTGCAGAAGACCTCTAGACCAAGAGGAAACAATGGATAAGGGTAAACAACCCGCTCAAGGAGATTGGGTGACAATTGCTAAAAAAGCAATCCCCAGACAAAAAAGAGTTTATGTTGTATTTTCAGGAAAACAACCTGGAATTTCACAGACTGGAATGAAGCCAATCAGCAAGTTTGCGGATTTTCAGGAGCAAGCTTTAAATCATATGATAGCATGACCAAAGCTAAAAAAGCTTTTTACAGTGCACCAGTTATGCCGGTTTATCAAAAGAATTATTGTCAAATGAGAACTAACCCAGTTCCAACTAATATTCAGACATCTAAATCAGATGAATCTAAGATAAAATATTTTTTCAACCCTGGTATATCCAGAGAAATTTATACAGAACTCAATGGAGTTTGGAAAACTCACATTGTAGACAATAAAGTGAAATTTCGAAAACACATGGGAGTTCTGGCCAACAAATTAGCTGAACAAACAGCTAAATTAAAAGATTTACAAAATCTTTGTTTCAATATCCTTAAACAAATGAATTGGAATGAAGATTTTAATTTTGAAAGAATAAACAATTTTCTTTAGCTATCAGACCTCATATCAGATGAGTTTTCTAATCCATTTTTTGAACAAATAAAAAGAATTTGTCTTTTTGAAAAAGCAAGAACTTTGCTTCCAAAAGAAATTTTTATGTTAATAAAAAATCAAGTTGAAGATCATCATGATAAGATTAGACAAATCTTAGAACGATCTTATGATAAATCAAATTTAAAAGATGGAATTCCCAAAATAACCATCATGGCAAACCATGACATGTGGTTTTTTGAGGATATAGATTGGGGAATAACTAATCAAGTTATTTTTTAAATTTTAGATCCAATCCAATGGATAGATTATCCAATGATCATCAAAGCAATGCTCTCATGGATAGTAAAAGGCTCAGCACTATTGGTTGGCGAGAACGAGAACACTTTTTTCCAACCATACCAGATTTAGTATCTTAAAGAAACTGAAGATTTTGAATTTGAAGATAATTATTTAGATGAAGATCACCGGAGAGAGCGATTGGAAAATATCCAAAAACTTTCTTTGACAGAATATTGGATAGACAGTCTAATATCTGTTTCACAAGTAGCGTCTAACATCCATGGCTCAACAAAATTGCCATTCATGGTTACAGATGGTAGAATATTATTTGTAACCCATTTTCCCATAACATATCAAAGGTCTCCCACACAAATTAATGAGGCTCTTGACATGTTAATAAATCTCAAAAAGAGAAATAATTTGGATCTTCCGTTGGAACTAGCCATGACCGCGGATGGTGTAGAACATTTCCGGAATGAGCAATAAAGCCAGGATCCGGATTCCCCTCCATCAGAGACTGATGAAGAATATCACAATCTCATCAACAGGATGGAAGCATAGTGGACCCCACTATCAAATGCAACTGTCTCCTAATCGACTCCAAACTTATCCAGGACACGTGGAACAACCTGCATTATTAGGCGGAAAGTGATCAGCCAAATCTTTTCAGCCGACGCTACACGACAAATCAGCTCAGCCAAAGCTTATCTATAACAGTCTATCTCTTTGAAAACCGGGGAGGCTAGACAGTATATATAATTGTGTATATAAATGTAGTGTCAGAATGTTACCAATAATGGTAGATTTTCATTTATTATGGTCAAAGACTTTTGTGATCATGTATTTATTTTTTTAGAAATTTTGTCCAAGTCTAAGTCTAGGCTTATAGCCTTTAGTAGAAAGGTGTAAACATTTGACATATTAGTATGCTAAGTTTCTACAATGTAATAATGATAGGTAGACTTAGATGACTTTACAGTTTGTTTGCATATGTAAATTGTAGTCTATAAATTGGCTTTGAAGCCAACAGAATAGATAATGTAAATTCTCCATCTTTCTGCTTCCAACTTCTCTAATTTCTCCATCACAATTCCATAACTCCATAATAAAATTAGTAAAAAAGCTCCTTTCCATAGGCGAGTGTTGGGCCCTGCCGAAAAGGTAAATTACATTTATCTCTCTTGAGGTTTTTGACAAATATAAGGACTTTTCTTATTGTTTGAATAATTACAATAATTTTTCCTACTTTACCAGACAATGTCAAGATTCTCCCCATTTGTCAAATTGTTCCAAACGGTGTTACTTTTTTTTATAGTAAATTACCTTATTGCCCTTCCTTTTAAAATATTAAAAAATATTTTTGGATTAGAGGACAGGTTTAGAAGAAACAAACAGTGTTTGAAACAATATTTTTGGATTTATTTTTTTATTTTAAATATATAATTTTTATTTAAATATTTTATTTTATTTTGTAAATATTTTATTTTTTTTAATTTTAATATTTTAAACTCAAAACACAACTTCACACTCAAATCGCAACCAAACATATAACTCAAAACTCAATTCAAAAATTATTTTCAAACATCATAACCAAATACATAACTCAACACTCCGCACTACTTTCAAAACTCTACACTCAAATCGTAACAAAACACATAACAAAAAAAATTAAAATATTTAAAAATATATTTATAAAATAAAATAAAATATTTAAAATAAAAACTATATATTTAAAATAAAAAAATAAAATTTTTAAATATTTAAAAAATATATTTAACATAAGTTTGTATTTTTTTAAGTTTGTGTTTGGTTATGAGTTTTGAAAATAATTTTTGTATTGAGTTTTGAGTTGTGTGTTTGGTTAAGACTCTATGAGTTTTGAAAAGATTTTTGAAAATTTCTAATTGAAATTGTGATTCTAAAAGAGAACCAAACATGTTTAAAAAAAAAATCTTTTTTTGGAACATGTTTTTATTCAAAACTCAATTCAAAAATTATTTTCAAAACTTATAACCAAACACAAACTTAAAATTCAATTCAAAACTCTTTTCAAAACTCAAAATCAAACTTTTTCAAAAACTCTATTTTAAAAGGAAAAAATTTTCAAAAAAAAATTATTTTATTTTTTAAAATTATTTTTAGAATCATGATTTGAGTGTGAAGTCGTATTTTGAGTTATGAGTTTTGAAAAGAAAAAATTTGTTTGATTATAAATTTTGAAATTTTTTGAATTTATTTTTTTAAGGTAAATATTTTATAATTTAAATATTTATTTATTTATTTTAATGTGCATTATATTTCATACATCTATGTGTTGTATTTTTTTTTAATATTTTAAATATTAAAAAAATTTAAATATTTTATATTTTATTTTAAATATATAGTTTTTATTTTAAATATTTTATTTTATTTTATAAATATATTTTTAAATATTTTAATTTTTTTGTTATGCGTTTGGTTCAGATTTGAGTGTAGAGTTTTGAAAGTAGTGTGGAGTGTTGAGTTATGTGTTTGGTTATGAGATTTGAAAGTAATTTTTGAATTGAGTTTTGAGTTATGCGTTTAGTTACGATTTGAGTGTAAAGTTGTGTTTTGAGTTTAAAATAGTAAAATTAAAAAAATTAAAAAAATATTTACAAAATAAAATAAAATAAAATATTTAAATAAAAATTATATATTTAAAATAAAAAATAATTTTTTTTCAAACATTTTTTAATATTTAAAAAAATAAATCCAAAAATACTGTTCCAAACATTGTTTGTTTCTTCCAAACCTATTCTCCAATCCAAAAATATTTTTTAATATTTTAAAAGGAAGGGCAATGAGGAAATTTACTATAGAAAAAATAATACCGTTTGGAACAATTTGACAGAAAGGGGAATCTTGATATTGTCAGGTAAAACAGGAAAGATTGCTGTAATTATTCAAATTATAGGAAAGGTCCCTGTATTTGTCAAAAATTTCAAGTAAATGTAATTTACCCTGCAAAAAAAAAAAAAATGTAGTAACTTATGCATGTATGTAATTTGGTGCCCGTACTGAACATATCAATCCCACGTAGATAGAAAAGTCAAAAACAAGATTGGTGGCTTACATATAATAGTGTGCTGGTAAAGCAATGTTTATGAATTTTGGATAGGGCTGTGAATAGGGTTATTCGAACCGCACAGCTTGTCTTATCTGATCCGAACCGCATACGTATAGGTGGTTTCACAAATACAATAGGGTAGGGTGTGGTTTGAAATATAGCAAGTTTTCGGGTTGCGGGTTTGAACCGCACTCACCACAACCCGTCCGCACTTAGAATATATATATATATTTAAAAAAAAAAAAAAAACTTGGACCATCCTGTATTTTTACATGCAATATGCTTGCTTTCGCTATTGTTGCATGAAATGAAAGTGGTAATATATTTGGCATTGTTAAAATTATCTAAAGCCTTAATTCTTTTAATGGAAACTTATGTGAATATGTGAAGCCAATTTTTTTTTTTTGGTTCCTTCATGTTGCTGGTGATGGCTGCATTTTTGTTTAGGAAGTGCCTGGTCCTTTGTCTTCAAAGATACTATAGAAAATTAAGCAAAACTCTAGGCCAATTTTTCCAACAAGCATAGTCTAACCTGCGTCTTTAAGTCATTTAAAGTTTTATGAAGAGGATGATCACCCATTCAAAATCAATTCTGAACAATGGACATTGCCGGAAAGTTTCAATTTTGTTTAATTGAATTTGATTTAGAATCTATCTAGATTCTGAACAATTGAATCTATTTTTGTCAAACAAATTATGAAGATTGAAGATTTAATTAATTAATTATTAATGTTGGAGCATTTTAGAAAATTAGGAGAAACTGGCCCAAAATAAATATTTACAAAATAGGGGAAAAAAATGCTCAAAAATAAATTTTTAAAGAAAAAGTCCAAACCGTAAACCGCTCGCAACCGCCCGTACATCTGCAAACCCTATCCGCACAAACCGCAACCCGCACTGCGGGCGGTTGCGGGTTGACTTTTTCCCAAACTGCATAAATGTGGGCGGGTCAAAACCGAACCTCAAACCGCACAAAACCGATCTGCGACCATCCCTAATTTTGGAGAACATTATGGTATACACCCTCAATATATATTTTATAATTAAAGAAAAAAAATGATATAATTTTATATTTTTTGAATTATAATTAAATAAATATATATATATATATATTATAACTAAACACAATATAAGGTATAGCTAAAGAATTTATAAGTTAGAATTAAAATAATATCACAATCAAAAAAAAAATGACATAATTAAGAGTACATATGGTACACTCCTTTCAAGAGTTTGCATGTTAAAATTTCTCATGATTTTTTTTGACTTTAAATTTGGCTTTTATTTTCCTATTTGAGCCATTGTAAGCATTAGTGGCATGATTTATTCATATTTATCTTAAACAAGTGGATGTTTTGTTTTTTAAAATTACATTGGATGTTAATCTTTTTAGAAGACAAATGTAATCCGATTATGTATTATTGGTATTTAACTACTTGATTTACTTGAATTATTTATTTAATTGAGTCTTGTAAAATAAATGGTTCAAAGTATAAAAATGAGTCTGGTTTAAACCCTAACAAAAGGGATAGCACCCCTTATTGGGCCCCAATGCACAACAAGACCCCCCAATAACACATAAATATGTTCATTATAGTATTATTTATTTAATATATCTTAATAAATTTAAAGAGTTGTTTGGGATGTCCTAAATAAGTGTACTTTTTGACTTTTTAGACTAAAAAGTTGAGGAGAAAAAGATGATCGTTTGGGATAATTTTTTGACTTTTTACGAAAAAATATGTATTAAAAAATTGTATAAATTAGTGTATAGGAGAAGATTGGATGAAATAGGCGGTACGGTGGGATTAATTGAGGGACAGTGTCGGTAGAGTAGAGGCTGGGAGATGATTCCCTACTTTTCGAGCATTGAATTAGAGGTGCTATTCGGCCCATGGGGGCCCACCACGGGTCTCGTTTTGCTAATCAAAACCGTTCAATGTGTAGAACTCGTCAAGTACTATCTTCTTGTAAAAAATCACATTGATCGGATATCGATAGCTATTTGATCGGATAAGTTTGTTTTCAACTATTAACTATAACACCATCCATTTTATAAATTTTAACTGATTTGATCATATAGTTACCGATATTTGATCAACGTGATTTTTTATAGGCATATAGTACTCGACGAGTTCTACACATTGAATGGTTTAGATTATTAAAACGGGACCCGTAATGGGTCCCCACAGGCCGAACAACATCGAGTTATTTATGCACCTAAATAAGTGCAATTTTCCAAAAAGTCAGCTTCGCCTGTGCTCCACCTATGGGACGTCAGAGTTGTTTGAAAATTAATTTTGTGTGAAATTATTTTTTTAATATATATTTTTTTTGGTGAATAGTGATAATTTTTTAACTTTTTGAGTAACTTTTTAACTTTTTGACTTTTTTTTGAGATCCCAAACCAAGCCTTACACATTACCGATTTAAATAGGCACGAAAGCATAGAATAAATTAATGAGTTTGAAGTAGCATGTCATTAATCTTCAAATAATTAAAAACTAATGCAATTCGGTGGTGCTATATGCACCAATTAGTGTACACACTAGTGTTATGATATTATTATTGGCCACATTTATTATATAAGTTACAAATACCTAAAATCATACAAATGATGTCACATCATCTGTTAGTACACTAGTGTGTACATTAATTGATACATATAATATTATTCAATGCAATTTGGCTCGACTAAATTTTTCATCTAGTGAGATCTGTTCTATTCCTATCCTTTTGCCCCCTTCCCCACTCCCATCGCCACATTCTTGGATCTGCCTTTAACCATGAGTTTCGTTTTAATTATTTGAACTATTCATTTTATAATATTCTTTATGTATACCGTTTGTAAAAAAAAATTCAATTGTTTCAACAAGGGGATGGTGAGATTAAAAAGGGAGTATGAATACTGTTTTTATTAATCTTTGTTGTTATATGTATTAATTAATCTATATATATTAATATATCAATTAGTGTTATATTATTATTACTGATCACATCTATTATACAAATTACAAATACTTAAACCTCTAAAATTATATTACATCATCTGTTAATATATTAATGGATACATATAATATTATTTTTTATTAATTAATTAATTATTTTTTTAGATTTTGTCACTTCCATGTACAGGGCTGACTTTGAGTTTTACGAGGCGCCAAGCAAATTTCTAACAAGGAATTTTGCCACCCAAAAAATTAATAAAAGCTCTCAATTGAGATTGAATTATTTTTTCTACCTTGTGTTTCTTGTGTTTCTTTTTTATTTTATTTCTAGAACTATAAAGCCTGATTATATAATCAACATAAATCCATAATCTACAGAAAATTTTCAAACATAAATCTATGAAAAAATATATTTACAGACATATGGAAACAAAGATATATTAGCTTTGAGATTGAATTAATTTGTCTACCTTTTGTTTCTTTTTTTCATTTCTAAAACTGTGGGTATGTTTGGTTTGAATTTGTAGAGTGATTTTGGAAAAAAAATTCTAAAAAACTTGTTTGGTTGATAATTTTTTCAAAACAATTTTCAAAATCACTTTCTCTTTTTTACACATTAATCAATCACTTTTTCTCTCTCCTCTCTCATTCTCAATCATTTTTTCTCTCACACACATTTACTCAATTACAACAAAATATCAAATCATTCCAAACTCTCAAACTTCAAAACTACTTTCAAAATAGACAACCAAACAAACCAAAAAAATTTCTAAACTCTCTCCCCAAAACAACTTTTAAAAACTACTCTCTCAAAACTAAACCAAACATATTTTTTAGAAGCCTGATTATATAATCAATAGAATTCCACAATCTATAGAAATTCAACCCACATAAATCTAAAAAAAAAATATATTTACAGACACATTGAAACAAAGATACATTAGCTTTAAATTCTATCAAAGAATATTTTAACAGCCACATTGAAACAACGTTACATTTATTAGCTTAGATCCTTTTAAAGAATATGTTTACACAAATTAGGGTATAGAAATTAGAGATTATTTTGTTAGAGCACAAAAATTATAGCATTCAATAGCAAAGAAATTAGGACACACATTTAACCAAAACCTAAAACCAATTAAATTAGGGCAAAAATATTTTAGAAATTAAGGAATTTTAAAAAATTTGGGGGTTGTCCCAACCACTCCATTGGTTTTGTCCTTATATGTAATTCGCAAAAGATTTCTTCCATTAAAATGCTCTAAGAAATAGAGACAAAAAAAATTATATTGGGCCTGTTTTAAATTTGTCATGCTAGTATTGTTTTACTTATTTGGAGACCGTAATTTTTCTCAGCCTTGTTTGGCATGATTTAAAAAAGTCAAAAAATCACTATCTTATTTAAGTCACATCATTTTATTTAAGTTACATCACTTCTCTAACACATCACTTCAAATTCAATCTCCCAATCCATATTTCATAAAAAGTCAAAAGTGTACTTATTTAGATCATCCCAAATCAATCCTAAAAAAATAGGGACATTGTCTCTTCTTTATTGCCTTTGCCTAGGGGCAGGGCCTGTGCATGTAAGGCATGCGTAAGTGTTCGTACCTAATTATTTTGTTAATTTGTAGACTATCAATTCCACCAAGAATCCTTCAGAGTGTTTTTTTTCTAAAATTTTCTAAAGTAGTGTATTGTGTGGTTGAGATTTAATGCTGAAAAATTGATGTGACTTGTCATTAAATCTCAACCACACAATGCATCACTTTATGAAACTTCAGGGAAAAAAAACTCTAGAGGATCCTTGCTCAATTAATTCATCTAATTATTAATTATTATTATTTTTTTTTTTTCAGTGTGTGTGTGAAATTATTGGATATAATAATTGTGGAATCCAAATAAAATAGAAGGAAATTATCTACAAAATTCCCAATTTAGCTATAGTTTTTTTTATTAGAAAAAATGTAATAAATAAACAAGGTACATAACATTAAAATATCAATCCCGCTCCTTTGCTCGAAAAAACGAAGCTCGAATAGCCCAAATTTTTTTTTTCTCTCTTTCCTTCCCCTTCCTTCTTCCTCTTCTTCCTTCCTTCTCTTTTTTCCTTCCTCTTCTCCCTCTGTCCAGCAGCTTTGAACTCAAAATCAAAATCAAAATCAATTTTTTTTTTCTTTTTCCTTCCCCCTCTCTTCTTCCTCTTCTTCCTTCCTCCTCTCTTTTTCCATCCTCTTATTCCTCTATTTAAAATCAAAATCAAAATCAAAATCAAAATCAAATCCAAAATCAAAACCAAACCCACAGAAGCAAAATCAAAATCAAAATCAAAACAAAATAAAAACAAAGCACAGTTTGATTTCAAACCCAAGGAAGAAGAAGAAGATATTGAAAAAAAAGTTGGCCGGTTTGATTTCATCATCACTAGTACCGTTTAATTTCATCATTCCTAGTTTCATCATTCCGAGTAATTACTATTCAACAAAGATAAAAACAAAATCAAAACAGTCACAGCCGAAGATATCAAAATCAAAATCAAAATCAAAATCAAAACAGCTACAGTCGAAGATCAAGCTTCGGCCTTTCCGTTCATGGCGGTGGGTTGGGTTGGGTTGTGGTTTAATCGAAGATCAAGCTTCGACTTCTCCTTTCTTCCTCCTTCTCTCTTTCTCTCGCCTCTATGTATCTATCTCTTTCTCTCAAACCAGTTTCAAGAAAGAAGGAAAAATGGGGGGAAAAAAAAAAAAGGTACCAAAACGACGTCATTTTGACACTCGGGGGCATTCGAGCAGCTCCAATTTTGAGTTACCACGCATTTCTCTTAAAATATACATCAATAAAAAAGACAACTGTAAGAGCATCGCCGCTAAAGAAAACCATCCCAACTTAACAATATTTAAAGTAACTAAGGTGGAGGCTCTATGATCACATAAAATATAAGAAATGAGGCTGATATGTGAGCCCCAATATCCTCTCCTGAGGAGTGGAAGGGATGTATATTCATAGTTAAAAGAATTAAAATATGCAAGTTCAATAAATGAGTAATTTAATATTTATTAAAAGTTTAGAGTTCTTATTGTAATAAGACATAAATATACTATAACTTTTTGGATAAATTATAACAGTAGCACCTGCATTTTATTGTTTGTATCATTTTAGTTTTTATAATTTTATTTGATTCGATTTTAACTTTTAATTTGTCACGACCCAAACCCGCCCCTATAGGTTTAGCATCGTAACCGGCCAGTAATCCTTGGATTACCAAAGGCCTCTGAACAAATTAACAAAATTAAGGGGGGCTAGCGGAAGCAAATACATAATTAAAATTGTCCAATGAGCTGTGCTGACTTATATGAAACAGAATATTTAAAACTTTAAATACGTATCCAAAAGTCATTCATACATTATACCCACACACATAAAAGTATCTTAAGTACAGCCAACAAAACTACAAGTCATATACACCAGTAACCGAGACTCATAACAAGTGACACATCCGGAACCTCCACGTGAGGCGCAATGGTTGGCTGACAACAGAACACAGACTTCTGACAAAAGCCTTCAGGCTCGATCTCTAACATGCCCACCTATACATATATATACACACAGTGAGCTATAGCCCAGAGAATAACATTAAGGTAAAGGGATTAGTGAACGAAATCTGAACATGTCATAGGCGGAAAACAGATCATAGCATACTCATTCTCATATCAGAATATAATAATGGTACATCCCATAGAACACATCACATAACGTCTTCCGACTAGAGTAATCGGTTCCGGATACCAATTAAACACATATCACCACAATGAAGTGGCTAACGAGATCTCGTAATCACATATATGTCATGGACCCGCATTTTCATGTCGTCCCCCATGACTTGGGACTATCTATGGATGCCATAATAGATTTCAAACATGGAATATTCGTTCACGAAAATATATATCATTTCAGAAATCAGAACTTATCATATTTCATTTGGAACGTAATTCATATGAACGTATCTTTACAATAACGTTACTCACAGTGGTTTCCTGCAATGGTCAGTCAACCCTCGAGTCTTGACCTACAACCACAAAATACATAACACAAGTATGTCTTATCATTACACATTCAAGTGGCCATTAAGGCTTAGCTTTCATTACATTGGTTCTTATTCTTTCTTATCACATTGCCTAAAACACACACACTTGCAGTCTCGGAACTTAGTACATTCATTTCTTAGTGTGTTTCTAATCCATAACCTCATTATCAAAGCTTAATTAGGTCTTAGGAATGCCTAAGATGCAATGAGGATGCCAAAACATGAATTGGAACACTTAGCCAAATTTTCTGAAAATGAGGTCTACGCTTGAGCGTGGGTTTCCCCACTCAAGCGGACATGCAGACAATGAAGCTCCGCTCGAGCGTGCCTTTCCCCGCTCGAGCGGACTATAAACTCTAAAAAGTACTAGATGCAAGATTTTCATGCTCGACGGGCGCTCGACCCACGCTCGAGCGTGGTGCATGAATTCAGGGTTCACGCTCGAGCGTGAAAGTCCCCGCTCGAGCGTGGGTCAAATTTCTGGAAAATCCAGATTGACCTCCCAAGCTCAAAACTCGAATTCAACCATCCAAAACACATCTCTTGGGCCCCAAAACTAGAGATAACATAGTAAACTTGTAAAACATGAAGAATTACGGATTATTTCATAAAATCATGGCCCAAGAGTTTGTTAAAAACTCACAATTTCAACTTAAAACATGATGAATGTTCATGAACACAACATACATGGGTTTTCTTGGTCTTGAGCTTCCCAAAACATGATCAAACACCATAAAACAACTTGAAACTTGATGATTTCCCCAAATGAAGATCAATTTCAAACATGCAAGAGAGGATTCATGGAAATCATGCTCAATTTGTAAGAAAATGTATATGCATGCATGAATTGCCACTCAAATCTTCCTTCTAAGCTCAATACACACCCTTAAACATAATCTTCCTGTTGATAACTTAGATTCATAATGTAGGGGTTGAATTCATACCTATAGTCTTGAATTAATCTAGCTCTAGCTTAGTTTTGATGAATCTAAGCCAAGGTCTTCAATTCTCCTTCAATTCCTTTACATCTCTCTCTAGAATTGCACACACTCTCTTTCTCTAAAAGAAAACCTCAGATTTTTGCACTAAGAGGAGCAAAGAATTGAGCTCAAAAATGAGGTAAGGCTCATATATATATATATATATATATGGTGCTAAAACACATTAATTAGAATATTAGACTAACCAAACATGACTTAATTAATCGTTCTGAATCAATTTTTAATAAAACTTGCCATATGGTTCTAAAAATTCCAAATAACATATCGGTGTAGTCAATTTCGGTTTCGGATGCCGATAAGGTTTTCAATTTACATATTAAAGTGGACTTCCAAACAGATATTCTATAAGTAACAGATAGAAGGCCAAATATCATGCAATTTACATATTAATCCCATAATTCATTTGATCCACTCAATTAGCATCTTTAATCATTGATTAATAGCTAATTACGGGTCGGGGTTATTACAGTCTCCCCATCTTAAAAAGTTTGGTCCTCCAAACTTGAGTTAACGTATGTCAACAGAAATGATGCCCATCATAAATGTAACTTTAACTCTTTACAAAACAAAAGCATAACCATAATCATAAACATGCTCATGCTCAGGGTTCATATCAAAATAGAGTCTTATTCAGATTTTAGTCCAGAACAGATTCAGATACATGTTCATGTTCATATTCCTGTCCAGATCATACACAGATGTCACAATTCTTACTTAAGCATACGTGGTGCATTCATTAGCACTAACAGAGCAGATACAGAACAGACGCAGACATAGCAGATACAGAACAGATGCAGATACGTGATGGTTATGAATAACCAGTTCCGTAAAGGAACCTCCGAATTCGGGAACAGAGAACAGATAAGCTGAGCCCCCATGACGGGTCTCTGGTACGAGTAACAGAGTGCAGACAGATATAAGTTCCATAAAGGAACCTCCGATACTGGGTAACAGCCAACAGATATCACATAATATCAAGAGTCAAACAAATACATATCAGAGATTGGACAATTATTCATTGCACAACACATAATATTTCAGAAAACATATCCCCTTTAGACACACAGAAAACAAATACAGTTGAACACAACTTTACTACGTTATTATTCACATTACTTATATCAAGTATTTATCGGGGTCATAGATTCACACTGTTTCCATTTTCATAAGTAATTTCCCTCATTAAGTTACAGAGATTTGATTTATTCATTTCCGAGTCATTCATCCGGTCTTTGTTCAACTTGGTTTTCAATTCGATAATCCATTATAGTTAGTCCAGGTCATCCAAAGTATAGCAGAAATACAAGGCAATTTTGTACATTAACCCCATAGTAGTAAACGAAATTCCGAAGTAATCATCCATATACTATTCATCAGCCTCAGTTTCCACAGATTCAATCGTACTATGTGTCAATACAGAAGCAGTCATACTGATTACGTATCCTCCCAGGCAGTCAGAGTTTATAATCAAATCAGTCTGTTGTCAATAAATTCCATCAGTTTTGAAGTACAGTAACACAAAAGCAATCATTCTCTTAGTCAAACAAGTTCATGGTAGTAACGGTAATACCGGAGTAGTTAACCACGTGTCATGTATACGGTATTCCCATATTCCCTAAGCACAAGTTACCAAATTTCATAATCTCATTCACGTGTTTTCCTAATCGGTTACAGGCATATGGTAAGAAGCTATTCGTAATCACATAGTCTGCTGTTGACGGTTTATATTCTTCCTAAGGGTTCAAGATTGATTCTAGTTCTCATTCGATTAGTTCCCTTAGCAACACGGCCCTGTTATTCAATTGTAAGTAATTCACACTCCCCCATAATGTAACCAAATTAGATAATAGCTCTCAATAAGGGTCTCCGCAGATCAAATCAATAAAGGCTCAACCAGGTCATGTCAGATGAAAGTTCTACCCAGTCATTGAATTAATCAAATTTATAATTTTATTTTTAAAAGCAAGACACATCACTACAAAAAATTAAGGTTTTAGATACCAATTTAGAGACAAAATTATTTTTTAGGGACCAAATATTTTTGTTGCGAAAAGTGCCGTTATTATATTTTTAGCAACAAAAATTAGACATTATGATGAATTATTATCCTTTTGGGACCAAATTTTTTGTCAAAAAAAATAAATTATTTTGAGACCAAATTATTTTGTCTCTAAAAGTCTATTTATTAGTGATATTTTCAAAATTTTGTTGCTAAAAGTCTTGTTTTGAATTTTTCGAGACGGCCTTTTATCAACTATCTTCATGACGATAGAAATTGGTTTTTAAATATCTTTTGCAACAAAATTTTCACATTTAAAGACCAAAATATTTGGTCTCTAAAACTCTTATTTGTGGTAGTGCATGCCACTCATGTGTCCATTTATCATAAAAAAGCTAACAATTAGAATTAATTAGACCAATTTGAGATAAAGTCAAAAATTCAAGATTAATATTGAGCCAATTAAAATTACAGAAACTAAAATAACACAAAAACTGAAATATATAAACTAACAATATAATTTACCCTAGCTCAGATCATAACAATATAATATAAAGACTACATGAACTCATTGTTTTATTGATAACAATATAATATAAAGAAAATTCATTGTTTTATTGAATTTTTACTCGAACATCAGATCAGATGCTAATAGACTACATGAACTCTTTATCATCCTCCATAGCAAGAAACTTCTCGGGTAACAGGCAAACTTCAATGTCGATGCTCCCTTCTTCCACCCCAGGAAAAAGCGTTACCTTCCCATCGCTCTTGTTTGATAATCCGCTTCTCACTGCCACCGGTTTTCCCCAACCTAAATCATTACCATATACATTGAACCGAGGCGAACTACTCGTGTACAAACTAGCACTCTCCGAATCTCTCATTGTCACTAGTTTCGGGTTTTTCACCCAGCAGTTTAAGTAGTTCCTGACTACCTCATTTGTTTGCAAAGCAACTGCCTTGTTTATTTGCAAAGCAGCCCAGCCTAATCCATTCTCGAGCAGCTCGCCCACGGTAGTGTTTACAATCTCAACATGAATTGCATTCCCAAAATACCCTTCTGGTAGTGAGGGTTTCAATCTTTGCCTTGCACCTATAGCTATCTTGTATCCCACCTCTTGGTTCGTGTCATTGATAATTTGGCAACGTACGACAAATCGCCAAAGATGAGCCAACAGTGCTTGGAGAGAGGAGATAGTGGTGGTGCTCATCTCCGCATTGGCTTTGGCTTTAAGTTTTGCAATTTTCTCTTTCGTGAAATGAAAAACCCTTTGTTCTACTGTGGTTGGTACAATGAATTCATTGTCTAGTTCATCGGAGCAAAAGGGCATTCGAATAGGGCAATTGATATCATCACTTGGAAACCAACGGTTGAGGAATGGAGGTCGCGATATGTTGTAAGAACCACGCGATATTTCTGACCAAGAATTAAAGAATTGACAGAAAGACGTACCATCACCGATTACGTGATTCATTGTACAACCGATGAAGAAGCCATCGATGAGCTCAGTTATTTGAACCGCAATCAAGGGTTTGGAAACGCCTTCGTGGTTAAGGACACCATTTAGTGGGAAGAAAGAGTTGACAATATGAGGCACGTACATGGGATCAAGGATATCATTGACAGTGATATTGTCAGCGACTGTATGAATGAAATGAGCTCCGGCATTGTTACAATCTACGAAGAAAGATGAGGTGTTGTCGTTGTTTTTGATGATGGCAAGCCGGCCAGAGAGGAGAGGGAAGAAGTCGAGTGTGCGAGAGAATGAGATCTTGAGATGATCAACTATGGTGTTTGCTAGTAGTTGTTGTTCTTGTGATGGTGTGGGTTTGAGGAAGAGAAGACCCTTTTGGATAGGGCCAACTAAGAGAAGTTGGAGATCCCATGGAGTCAACTCAATCCTTTCACAATGGTGAATTGAAGATTGGACTACACTAGTAGAGATGAGCCTAATTTCCTCCATGTTTCTTTCTCTCTATGCAATTACTTCTACATTTGATGCGCAAGCTCAGCTTCTACTAGTCAATAGTTATAGTAAGATGAAACATGATAAATTTTTTTATTTGTTTTTCATTTTTAATTGTCATATCTTTAATTTAATATTTTAATGCCAATTTGAAATCCAGACGTGAGGATATCAATCAAGAGCATCTTACTTTGTTTGAGAATCCCCACTTTTTTTTTTCCTCCAATGCCGTGCCTCTCATGTGTTTATATTTTGTTTTTTTCTTTTAAAATAAATATAAAAAAAAAAGATTTCTTCTAATTTAATCTCAATCTAAATCTTTTGTTAAAATATAAATTGGATCGCAAATCAAAAAAAATATATATATATATACACACACATGGGACACATGAAATTAAAATAGTACAAGAGTCGCTTATTTTGACCACAAGGATTAGTTGAAACAATTATTAATATTACAAATGTATTTATATATATATATATATCTATATAATAAGGCACAAAGGTTTTTGAAAATATGTTAGAGATAATTGTCCTACTAGGACATTTTAATGGTGTTGATTCATTTATATATTTAGATGAACAATTGAGATGAAAACCTTCTCTCTCACTCTACCTGAATTTCCCGCCCAAGAGCCACAAACTTTGCAACCATCCATCTTTATCTTATCTGTGGCACCTCACCTTTCTACATTTTAAATTTCAAAACACACTCATTCACTCCCTACAAAAAAGGAATTTTGGATTAAGAGAAACAAAAATGTCGTTTTCAAAACTCTCACCCTTCCTTGCTCTATTCATTCTTTTTTTCTTTTCTTCCAAACGCCGGCTTTTGTAGCCAAACTGGTAATTTGGCTTCCTCTAAATTTTGAAACCAAGTATGGTTGAAAAGTTTTACCTCGCAATTCAATGTATATCCCATAATTATATTTTTTATTGTTTCTTTCAATATCCAATTTATGGACAATTTTTTTTTTTTTGTCAACCATCCATCTTTATCTTATCTGTGGCACCTCACCTTTCTACATTTTAAATTTCAAAACACACTCATTCACTCCCTACAAAAAAGGAATTTTGGATTAAGAGAAACAAAAAATGTCGTTTTCAAAACTCTCACCCTTCCTTGCTCTATTCATTCTTTTTTTTCTTTTCTTCCAAACGCCGGCTTTTGTAGCCAAACTGGTAATTTGGCTTCCTCTAAATTTTGAAACCAAGTATGGTTGAAAAGTTTTACCTCGCAATTCAATGTATATCCCATAATTATATTTTTTATTGTTTCTTTCAATATCCAATTTATGGACAATTTTTTTTTTTTTGTCCCTTCTTTTTTTCCATCTAATTGATGCTTATTAACATATCAAATACAATCATATATAGTGTACATGGGAGTGCATTCACATGGACTAGAAGATGCAGAGGCTACTGTTAGCAAGGTGAAAGATTCACATTGCCAGTTTCTTGCATCCTTCTTGGGAAGGTATGGAATTTGGTATATTATATCTCTACTTCTGTATATGGGAACAACTATACAAGTCACATTTTTTTTTTCAAATTTAAAAATAATAAAAAAAACAATAATGACTTGGACCCTATTTTTTTCCCACCCCCTTGACCCCCTTTTCACCTGATTGGTCACTTTCTTTTTTTTTTTTCCTTTTTTTTTTTATCTCTTCTCCTCCAATCACCACAATCACGTGTGTTGGGGGGGGTGATTGGAGGGGATCTCAATCATCACCCTAAAAAAAACCTACAATTTTTTTTTGAATTCTTTATTTTTATTTTTAATGAATTCTTAATTACGTAATTGTTTTTAAAAATATTTTTGGTCAATCTTGTGTAGATGAATTTTTAAATAAAAAAAAATTGAAAATGCCAAAATAATTAATTGTATTTTCTGAATTTTTAAAAAAAATTCAGTTCATCTCATCAAGTAAAATCTAAAAATTTAAAACTTTTTAAAAAATATGAAAAAAAAATCACTGAAAACAAAAATAAATAAATAAATAACTAAACTAAACAACCCCTTATAATTTTGGTGTAGTAGTGAGAAGGCTAAAGAGGCAATATTTTACTCTTACTCTCGAGATATCAACGGTTTTGCCACAACTCTTGAGGACGAGGAAGAAGCAATAGCAATTGCAAGTACGTACAAACATGATAAACTCTTGATGATGACGACGAGGCAGATGTATTTGGAGTTTTTTTTGATGATGATGATGGCTTTTGGTGAGAGAGAATGAGTGGCATCAGAGGCTTTTTGGATTGTGTATTTCTAACCTTAAGATGTGTTTTGTTTTTATTTTTTTATTTTTTATTTTTATTTTTTTAAGTTCTGTTTGTTCTTTATTTATATAGATTTTTTTTTAATGCAGGGTTTGGATTTAATTTTTTAAAAAGTTTTGGATCTGAAATAATATTTGATCTTCATAAAATGGGTTTTGATTTTAGTTTGATTTATGAAATGGATTTAATTCCTTAATGGAAAATGAGTGTTGATTTTTTATGATTTTGAAATAGTTTTTGAAATGGGTGTTGAAAATATATTTGTTTGGTCTAATTTTTCAGAAATTATTTTTAGACTGGTTTTCATTTGTTATTACTCAATTTTTTTTTCCTCCATATTTTAGTCATTTTTTTTGGGTGCTTTTTAGATATATCAAAATTAGATGCATTTAAAACGTAAAATACGAAAAAAATTCATTAAAAAAAAAATCCAAATAAAAATGCACAAATTTTTGTTTGAATTTTTTTTGTTAGAATTTTTTAATATTTTAGTCAATTTGTTTTACTTTTCAAATATATTTAGATTAGGTGCATTTAAAAAGTACAAAAAAATGAGTAAAATACAAAAAAAAAAAAAATCCAATAAAATAAATGAAAATACCTTTAAAACAATTTTTGAAAAATCAAACCAAACAATTTATTTTTGTCAAATTAATTTCTATTTTTTCAAAAAAAATCAAAAAATAATTTAAAAAATCAAACCAAACCTCTATATCATGTATTATTTTTAATATAAATTCAATAAAATTAATAATTTTAATAAAAAATATTAACTTTGATATTAGAATAATTTGAAGACATTTCATCATAAAATACTAACATTTAATTTTTTAATAAAAATTTAAATAAATTTAATACTAAACTAAACATCCCCTTATAATGTTGATGCAATAGTGAGAAGGCCAAAGAGGCAATATTTTACTCTTACTCTCGAGATATCAACGGTTTTGTTACAACTCTTGAGGACGAGGAAGCAGCAGCAATTGCAAGTACGTACAAACATAATAAACTTTTGATGATGACGACGAGGCAGATGTATTTGGAGGTTTTTTTTTATGATGATGATGGCTTTTGGTGAGAGAGAATGAGTGGCATCAGAGGCTTTTTGGGTTGTGTGTTTCTAACCTTAAGATGTGTTTTGTTTTTATTTTTTATTTTTATTTTTTTAAGTTCTGTTTGTTCTTTATTTATATAGATTTTTTTTTAATGTAGGGTTTGGATTTAATTTTTTAAAAAGTTTTGGATCTGAAATAATATTTGATCTTCATAAAATGGGTTTTGATTTTAGTTTGATTTATGAAATGGATTTAATTCCTTAATGGAAAATGAGTGTTGATTTTTTATGATTTTGAAATAGTTTTTGAAATGGGTGTTGAAAATATATTTGTTTGGTCTAATTTTTCAGAAATTATTTTTAGACTGGTTTTCGTTTGTTATTACTCAATTTTTTTTTCCTCCATATTTTAGTCATTTTTTTAGGGGTACTTTTTAGATATATCAAAATTAGATGAATTTAAAAAGTAAAATACGAAAAAAAATTCATTAAAAAAAAAATCCAAATAAAAATGCACAGATTTTTGTTTGAATTTTTTTTATTGTTAGAATTTTTTAATATTTTAGTCAATTTGTTTTACTTTTCAAATATATTTAGATTAGGTGCATTTAAAAAGTACAAAAAAATGAGTAAAATACAAAAAAAAAAAAAATCCAATAAAATAAATGAAAATACCTTTAAAACAATTTTTGAAAAATCAAACCAAACAATTTATTTTTGTCAAATTAATTTCTATTTTTTCAAAAAAATCAAAAAATAATTTAAAAAATCAAACCAAACCTCTATATCATGTATTATTTTTAATATAAATTCAATAAAATTAATAATTTTAATAAAAAATATTAACTTTGATATTAGAATAATTTGAAGACATTTCATCATAAAATACTAACGTTTAATTTTTTAATAAAAATTTAAATAAATTTAATACTAAACTAAACATCCCCTTATAATGTTGATGCAATAGTGAGAAAGCCAAAGAGGCAATATTTTACTCTTACTCTCGAGATATCAATGGTTTTGTTGCAACTCTTAAGGACGAGGAAGCAGCAGCAATTGGAAGTACGTACAAACATGATAAACTTTTGATGATGAAGACGAGGCAGATATATTTGGAGGTTTTTTTTTATGATGATGATGGCTTTTGGTGAGAGAGACTGAGTGGCATCAAAGGCTTTTTGGGTTGTGTGTTTCTAGCCTTAAAATGTGTTTTGTTTTTATTTTTTATTTTTTATTTTTATTTTTTTAAGTTCTGTTTGTTCTTTATTTATATAGATTTTTTTTAATGTAGGGTTTGGATTTAATTTTTTAAAAAGTTTTGGATTGAAATAATATTTGATCTTCATAAAATGGGTTTTGATTTTAGTTTGATTTATGAAATGGATTTAATTCCTTAATGGAAAATGAGTGTTGATTTTTTATGGTTTTGAAATAGTTTTTGAAATGGGTGTTGAAAATATATTTGTTTGGTCTAATTTTTCAGAAATTATTTTTAGACTGGTTTTCGTTTGTTATTACTCAATTTTTTTTTCCTCCATATTTTAGTCATTTTTTTGGGGGTACTTTTTAGATATATCAAAATTAGATGCATTTAAAAAGTAAAATACGAAAAAAATTCATTAAAAAAAAATCCAAATAAAAATGCACAGATTTTTGTTTGAATTTTTTTTATTGTTAGAATTTTTTAATATTTTAGTCAATTTGTTTTACTTTTCAAATATATTTAGATTAGGTGCATTTAAAAAGTACAAAAAAATGAGTAAAATACAAAAAAAAAAAAAAATCCAATAAAATAAATGAAAATACCTTTAAAACAATTTTTGAAAAATCAAACCAAACAATTTATTTTTGTCAAATTAATTTCTATTTTTTAAAAAAATCAAAAAATAATTTAAAAAACCACACCAAACCGCTATATCATGTATTATTTTTAATATAAATTCAATAAAATTAATAATTTTAATAAAAAATATTAACTTTGATATTAGAATAATTTGAAGACATTTCGTCATAAAATACTAACATTTAATTTTTTAATTTTTTAATAAAAATTTAAATAAATTTAATGGGCTGAATTTTTAATACAAATAATAGCATTATAGTAGATATTAAAATTTACTCACAAAACTTAAGAAAATTTGAAAAAGTTTTTGAAATGGGTGTTGAACTAAGGGACTCATCGCCACCTCCGCTCTGTGGCTGTCCACCACCATTGAAAAGAAAAATCTTAACATTATGTTTTAATAATTTTGTTTTGATTTATATTTTAATGTCATTATTAATTGCACCGTGCCTTCAGGCACGGGCATACACTAGTATATATATATTTGAAAATGATTTACGCAGAGAACTAAAAAATAAACAATAAATCATACCTTTTGGTGGGCCATCTGGGAAAACAAGAATCCCTCTCCCATGTGATAAACAATAAATCATACATTTTGGTGGGCCATCTGGGCAAACAAGAATCCCTCTCCCATGAGGCACACATCTGGAGAAGCAATAACCATTTACAAGACTCTAAATAAAGACCACTATTACAAATTTGTAGCAGACCAGCATCTAGTAACAGCAGCCTCACAGCAACATTGCAATAGTAGCAGCCCAACAAGCATCAGCCACTAGGGCAGCAGCAGCAGCAAACTAGCAGCTGCAGCAGACCCGCAAGCAACAACCATCAGCCACCAGTAGCATCAGACGTTTGATGCAACGGTTGGCATCATCGACAATATCCATCGTAATAAAAGCAAAACCACGAGAAGCGCATGTACGGGGCTCCACAACCAGAAAACATGAAGCAACCTAGAAGAAGAAGAAAATAATCAACAATAAACATAAACATAGTTATGCCTTTTTTAACATAATAACTAGATCCACAACTAGTTAAAGAAATTCCTAACAATCACCATTACAAAGGACAAGAAAATCAATCTTCTGGTATCCAAAAAACACAATCTACAACTCTTTGCAATCATGTAATAAATTTCAAATCCAAAAGAAAAGGTATACAGTAGATTCAGAATTCCAGCAAAGCCACTTTTCACATACTATCCAAATAAACCAACCTTTCTCTCTTTGGAGAAATGATCTTCAAGCTCTCTTTCTGTCATCCTAGTGGATAAACCAGTCACATAAAGTGTATTCCCAGGATTTCCAACATCATTCCTGCCAAGTCATTCATAGGTTTAGACAAGTGTTTCAAACCACCAGACACAAAATAGTCATACCAAGAAAAGAAAGCCAGAGTTACCACATACCTCCCGCGACCCATGGACCTTGATCTAGACCTGGACCTGCCCCTTGGTCTTGACCATGATCTGGACCTAGACCTAGACCTGGATCTAGATCGAGACTATGCTGTATAGGGGGAAGGAGACCTTGAATACCTATTATATCCAATGCAAGTTACATCAGATGGTAAGTAGAACCAAATATTAGAAGTTCAACAGTTTAATAAAATGAACTGCCACCCTGTTAAACTAAAAACAATGACTGGAATTTGTTCCAGGGTTTTCATATAACTCCAAACGAAACTATTTTACCTATAACAATAGAATGCTTCTGTCCAACAAATTACAAAGATAACTTTAACTAACAAAAATCTAATAAAAAACATTAAATCTATTCAACGCTATTCTAAACAATATAATAAAAAATAATAATTAAATAAATAAAACACTCAACTTGACCATGAATAGGATTATGATTATAAACCCAAAGGGTGGTCCATGTGAAATTCCATATTCATCGTTCTTTCCATGCTCTGCAACATACAACTATCAGAATACAAAAGAGAATAACTGAGCAAGCCTAACACATCCCTAGTCATTCTCAATTGAATTGAGTTCCTTTTTGCTAGTAGACTATACCATGATTGGATCTTGGACCCAGCTCCTAAAGATTCTGATCAATATCAAACATAGTATTTGGACCATGTTTCTCATAGTGATGGCTGAATATGTTTCTGCACTATCCATAAATAATATAACAAGAGTTTATGTCACCCATTACAAGGTTGATACTTCAAAATAAGTGACCTCCGATCACAGAATCTCCATTTTGCAACACTAGTTTCAATTCTATAATGCATCAAATTGATATAGGCTATAGCAACTATTTATTGCAATGACCCTCATAGGCATTTGATATAGCCAATACACTTGCCCAAGATCCATCTTGCACACTTGATCATATTGACCTTCGAAATAATCCATTATCAATTGTCTAACAATATTTTGCAGTCTACCGGTGAATAACCTATGAACTCTTGTTGAGACCACTAATCATATCAAATAACCCATGAACCCTCATAAGTTTCAACCAAATCATCTTGCCTTCATGCTTTTGATCACTAATCATATTTGTTTAACCAATTTTACTTGATCACTTACTTCTCTAACGTGTTTGAGACAACTATATGGAGGTTAGTGGACAAAGCTGTAGTGATGCATTGGTAGTGAAAAGAGTAATGAGTTCTACATGGATAACATAATGCTTTAGACATGGAACAAACATGCATTATGGTCCTAAAATTTTCCATAAACTACAGACTACCTCAAGATGCATTATGGTTCAATTTTTTTTTTGTTTTTGTTTTTGGTTTTTTTTTTTTTCCTTTCAAAGAATAGGGAGTGAATTCATAGGAAGAAAAAAAAATCCTAAATGAAGACACGGAACTCAATACACCAATTTATAGAAAATTCAACTAAGAAGTTCAACTAAATTTAGAAAACACCAACTTTACCAGCACTTCAACTAAGCCCTCAAAAAATCATACACATACAAAAAATCATACCTGAAAGAAGTCAGCGAACCCTATACCAACACTTCAAACAGCAAAATTATGAAATTGAACAAAGAAAATTAGCAAACTTGATACCAAACTCGAACAAGCGAACTAAATTACTCAATTACTCAAAGGGAGAAAAAGAGAAATCAAATTACCTTTGAACAGCGGTATAGGTTTTGGCTGGAACAAAGAAATCTAGGAAAGGAGAGCCAAATTTCACAGCAAAATCATGAAATTGAACAAAGACATGAACAAATCTCAGCAATCTTGATACCAAACTTGATAGTTTCCTAAATGAAGGCATGAAACTCAATACACCAAATAAACTCCAAATTCAGAATCCAAATTCATAAAATTTATAGAAACAGAGCATTTCAACTAAGCCCTCAACTTCATAGTAAAACAATCCAACCCCAAAATAGCAAAACAGCAAAATCATGAAATTGAACAGCGGTACCAAATTCGAATAGCAAAATCATGAAACTCGACGGTTATGAAATTACCTTTGAACAACGGTACAACAATGATGTGGTTGTGGCTGGAATAAAGAAATCTGGGAAAGGAGAGCCAAATTTCACAGCAAAATCATGAAATTGAACAAAGACATGAACAAGAAAAATCATATACGTTCAAATGTCAGCAATCTTGATACCAAACTTGACGGTTTCCTAAATGAAAACATTAAACTAAATACACTAAATAAACTCCAAATTCATAATCCAAATTCAAAAAATTTATAGAAACAGAGCACTTCAACTAAGCCCTCAACTTCATAGTAAAACAGCAAAATCTTGAAATTGAACAGTAGTACCAAATTCGAACAGCAAAATCATGAAACTCGATGATTTCCTCAATACACCAAATAAACTCCAAAACAGAACCCTAAAATAACAAAACATCTAAGATCCTTTCTAGATTTTTAACAAAACAGAACCAGCAAAGAAACAAATTAATTGGCAATAACCCTCAATTAAAATAGAACCAGCCTAATATTTACCCTAATCTATCAAACATCTAGATTTTTAACAATACCCTAAAATAACCAAAACACTGAAGTGGGAAAAAAACACTTACCTTGAGTGTCGAGTTTGAGAGCAGCGAGTGGGAGGGTTGCAACTTGAAGCCACTGAAACAATTAAAGAACAGACATAGCCCGACAGAGAGAGAAGGGAAGAGAGGGGAGATGACTTACCTTGCGAGCCGAGTTTGAGAGCAGCGAATGTGAGGGTTGCGACTCGAAGCCATTGAAAAAATTAAAAAATAGACATAGCCCGAGAGAGAGAAGAAGAGAGAGGGGAGAGGCAGAAATCGAGTGAGAGAGAAGGGGAGAGACAGAGAGGGAGGGTAGGAAAGTAGAAGAACAGAGAGGGAGAGAGATAAAAGAGGAAATGAAGGGGAGGCGTGAGTAGGTAGGAGAGATGTTTGAGTGGGAACCATTATTGATCTGCACCGTCAATATATTTTTAGGATTCATCTTAGCCATTCAAAAGAAACGTATCTCCTATAAATTTTATATCAACAATGATTCATCCCACTAATTTGGGAGCACTAATGGACCACTAATGAGGTGGAAATTCAAAAAAAAAAAAAAAAAAAAAAAAAAAAACATCCCATCATGTGGGACCCACACCACTTTAGAGCTATTAGTGCTCCTCTTTTTAGTGGTCTCACTCATTTTTGATTTTATATATGGGCAATGATAGAGACCACTAAAAGTGGTGCTCTAAAGCAACCACTAATGATGTGGCATCCACTTTTTTTTTTTTTTAAAAAAAAAAAAAAAAAAGACACAATAACATTGTAATAGTAGGTGAGACCCACTACCACATCATTAGCGGTGGCACTAATTAGTGCTTTCGCTCATTTTCCTTTATATATTTTCAAAAACTGTTATGTTTTATTACTAGTGTATACCCGTGCCTGAAGGCACGGTGCGATTAATAATGACATTAAAATATAAATCAAAATAAAATTATTAAAACATAATATTAAGATTTTCCTTTTCAACGGTGGTGGACAGTCACAGAGCGGAGGTGGCGATGAGTCCCTTAGTTCAACACCCATTTCAAAAACTTTTTCAAATTTTCTTAAGTTTTGTGAGTAAATTTTAATATCTACTATAATGCTATTATTTGTATTAAAAATTCAGCCCATTAAATTTATTTAAATTTTTATTACAAAATAAAAAAATTAAATGTTAGTATTTTATGATGAAATGTCTTCAAATTATTCTAATATCAAAGTTAATATTTTTTATTAAAATTATTAATTTTATTGAATTTATATTAAAAATAATACAATGATATAGCAGTTTGGTTTGGTTTTTTAAATTATTTTTTGATTTTTTTGAAAAAATAGAAATTAATTTGACAAAAATAAATTGTTTGGTTTGATTTTTGAAAAATTGTTTTAAAGGTATTTTCATTTATTTTATTGGACTTTTTTTTTTTGTATTTTACTCATTTTTTTGTACTCTTTAAATGCACCTAATCTAAATATATTTGAAAAGTAAAACAAATTGACTAAAATATTAAAAAATTCTAACAATAAAAAAAATTCAAACAAAAATCTGTGCATTTTTATTTGGATTTTTTTTTTAATGAATTTTTTTCGTATTTTACTTTTTAAAATGCATCTAATTTTGATATATCTAAAAAGTACCCCCAAAAAAATGACTAAAATATGGAGGAAAAAAAAATTGAGTAATAACAAACGAAAACCAGTCTAAAAATAATTTCTGAAAAATTAGACCAAACAAATATATTTTCAACACCCATTTCAAAAACTATTTCAAAACATAAAAAATCAACACTCATTTTCCATTAAGGAATTAAATCCATTTCATAAATCAAACTAAAATCAAAACCCATTTTATGAAGATCAAATATTATTTCAGATCCAAAACTTTTTAAAAAATTAAATCCAAACCCCACATTAAAAAAAAATCTATATAAATAAAGAACAAAGAGAACTTAAAAAAATAAAAATAAAAAAATAAAAACAAAACACATCTTAAGGTTAGAAACACACAACCCAAAAAGCCTCTGATGCCACTCATTCTCTCTCACCAAAAGCCATCATCATCATAAAAAAAAACCTCCAAATACATCAGCCTCATCGTCATCATCAAGAGTTTATTATGTTTGTACGTACTTGCAATTGCTGCTGCTTCCTCGTCCTCAAGAGTTGCAACAAAACCGTTGATATCTCGAGAGTAAGAGTAAAATATTGCCTCTTTGGCCTTCTCACTATTGCATCAACATTATAAGGGGATGCTTAGTTTAGTATTAAATTTATTTAAATTTTTATTAAAAAATTAAATGTTAGTATTTTATGATGAAATGTCTTCAACTTATTCTAATATCAAAGTTCATATTTTTTATTAAAATTATTAATTTTATTGAATTTATATTAAAAATAATACATGATATAGAGGTTTGGTTTGATTTTTTAAATTATTTTTTGATTTTTTTGAAAAAATAGAAATTAATTTGACAAAAATAAATTGTTTGGTTTGATTTTTCAAAAATTGTTTTAAAGGTATTTTCATTTATTTTATTCGATTTTTTTTTTGTTTGTATTTTACTCATTTTTTTGTACTTTTTAAATGCACCTAATCTAAATATATTTGAAAAGTAAAACAAATTGACTAAAATATTAAAAAATTCTAACAATAAAAAAAATTCAAACAAAAATCTGTGCATTTTTATTTGGATTTTTTTTTTATGAATTTTTTTTCACATTTTACTTTTTAAATGCATCTAATTTTGATATATCTAAAAAGTACCCCCAAAAAAATGACTAAAATATGGAGGAAAAAAAATTGAGTAATAACAAACGAAAACCAGTCTAAAAATAATTTCTGAAAAATTAGACCAAGCAAATATATTTTCAACACCCATTTCAAAAACTATTTCGAAATCATAAAAAATCAACACTCATTTTCCATTAAGGAATTAAATCCATTTCATAAATCAAACTAAAGTCAAAACCCATTTTATGAAGATCAAATATTATTTCAGATCCAAAACTTTTTAAAAAATTAAATCCAAACCCTACATTAAAAAAAAATCTATATAAATAATGAACAAAAGAACTTAAAAAAATAAAAATAAAAAAATAAAAACAAAACACATCTTAAGGTTAGAAACACATAACCCAAAAAGCCTCTGATGCCACTCATTCTCTGTCACCAAAGGCCGTCATCATCATAAAAAAAAACCTCCAAATACATCTGCCTTGTCGTCATCATCAAGAGTTTATTATGTTTGTACGTACTTGCAATTGCTGCTGCTTCCTCGTCCTCAAGAGTTGTAACAAAACCGTTGGTATCTCGAGAGTAAGAGTAAAATATTGCCTCTTTGGCCTTCTCACTATAGCACCAACATTATAAGGGGATGTTTAGTTTAGTATTAAATTTATTTAAATTTTTATTAAAAAATTAAATGTTAGTATTTTATGATGAAATGTCTTCAAATTATTCTAATATCAAAGTTAATATTTTTTTATTAAAATTGTTAATTTTATTGAATTTATATTAAAAGTAATACATGATATAGAGGTTTGGTTTGATTTTTTTAATTATTTTTTGATTTTTTTGAAAAAATAGAAATTAATTTGACAAAAATAAATTGTTTGGTTTGATTTTTGAAAAATTGTTTTAAAGGTATTTTCATTTATTTTATTGGATTTTTTTTTTGTTTGTATTCTACTCATTTTTTTGTACTTTTTAAATGCACCTAATCTAAATATATTTGAAAAGTAAAACAAATTGACTAAAATATTAAAAAATTCTAACAATAAAAAAAATTCAAACAAAAATCTGTGCATTTTTATTTGGATTTTTTTTTTTATGAATTTTTTTCGTATTTTACTTTTTAAATGCGTCTAATTTTGATATATCTAAAAAGTACCCCTAAAAAAATGAGTAAAATATGGAGGAAAAAAAAAATTGAGTAATAACAAACGAAAACCAGTCTAAAAATAATTTCTGAAAAATTAGACCAAGCAAATATATTTTCAACACCCATTTCAAAAACTATTTCAAAATCATAAAAAATCAACACTCATTTTCCATTAAGGAATTAAATCCATTTCATAAATCAAACTAAAATCAAAACCCATTTTATGAAGATCAAATATTATTTCAGATCCAAAACTTTTTAAAAAATTAAATCCAAACCCTACATTAAAAAAAAAATCTATATAAATAAAGAACAAACAGAACTTAAAAAAACAAAAATAAAAAATAAAAAAATAAAAACAAAACACATCTTAAGGTTAGAAACACACAACCCAAAAAGCCTCTGATGCCACTCATTCTCTCTCACCAAAAGCCATCATCATCATCAAAAAAAACCTCCAAATACATCTGCCTCGTCGTCATCATCAAGAGTTTATTATATTTGTACGTACTTGCAATTGCTGCTGCTTCCTCGTCCTCAAGAGTTGCAACAAAACCGTTGATATCTCGAGAGTAAGAGTAAAATATTGCCTCTTTGGCCTTCTCACTATTGCACCAACATTATAAGGGGATGTTTAGTTTATTATTAAATTTATTTAATTTTTTATTAAAAAATTAAATGTTAGTATTTTATGATGAAATGTCTTCAAATTATTCAAATATCGAAGTTAATATTTTTTATTAAAATTATTAATTTTATTGAATTTATATTAAAAATAATACATGATATAGAGGTTTGGTGTGATTTTTTAAATTATTTTTTGATTTTTTTGAAAAAATAGAAATTAATTTGACAAAAATAAATTGTTTGGTTTGATTTTTGAAAAATTGTTTTAAAGGTATTTTCATTTATTTTATTGGATTTTTTTTTTTTTTGTATTTTACTCATTTTTTTGTACTTTTTAAATGCACCTAATCTAAATATATTTGAAAAGTAAAACAAATTGACTAAAATATTAAAAAATTCTAACAATAAAAAAAATTCAAACAAAAATCTGTGCATTTTTATTTGGATTTTTTTTTAATGAATTTTTTTCGTATTTTACTTTTTAAATGCATCTAATTTTGATATATCTAAAAAGTACCCCCAAAAAAATGAATAAAATATGGAGGGAAAAAAATTTGAGTAATAACAAACGAAAACCAGTCTAAAAATAATTTCTGAAAAATTAGACCAAACAAATATATTTTCAACACCCATTTCAAAAACTATTTCAAAATCATAAAAAATCAACTCTCATTTTCCATTAAGGAATTAAATCCATTTCATAAATCAAACTAAAATCAAAACCCATTTTATGAAGATCAAATATTATTTCAGATCCAAAACTTTTTAAAAAATTAAATCCAAACCCTACATTAAAAAAAAATCTATATAAATAAAGAACAAACAGAACTTAAAAAAATAAAAATGAAAAATAAAAAAATAAAAACAAAACACATCTTAAGGTTAGAAACACACAACCCAAAAAGCCTCTGATGCCACTCATTCTCTCTCACCAAAAGCCATCATCATCATCAAAAAAAACCTCCAAATACATCTGCCTCGTCGCCATCATCAAGAGTTTATTATGTTTGTACGTACTTGCAATTGTTGTTGCTTCCTCGTCCTCAAGAGTTGCAACAAAACCGTTGATATCTCGAGAGTAAGAGTAAAATATTGCCTCTTTGGCCTTCTCACTATTGCACCAACATTATAAGGGGATGTTTAGTTTAGTATTAAATTTATTTAAATTTTTATTAAAAAATTAAATGTTAGTATTTTATGATGAAATGTCTTCAAATTATTCTAATATCAAAGTTAATATTTTTTATTAAAATTATTAATTTTATTGAATTTATATTAAAAATAATACATGATATAGAGGTTTGGTTTGATTTTTTAAATTATTTTTTGATTTTTTTGAAAAAATAGAAATTAATTTGACAAAAATAAATTGTTTGGTTTGATTTTTCAAAAATTGTTTTAAAGGTATTTTCATTTATTTTATTGGATTTTTTTTTGTATTTTACTCATTTTTTTGTACTTTTTAAATGCACCTAATCTAAATATATTTGAAAAGTAAAACAAATTGACTAAAATATTAAAAAATTCTAACAATAAAAAAATTCAAACAAAATTTGTGCATTTTTATTTGGATTTTTTTTTTTTTTATGAATTTTTTTCGTATTTTACTTTTTAAATGCATCTAATTTTGATATATCTAAAAAGTACCCAAAAAAAATGACTAAAATATGGAGGAAAAAAAAATTGAGTAATAACAAACGAAAACCAGTCTAAAAATAATTTCTGAAAAATTAGACCAAACAAATATATTTTCAACACCCATTTCAAAAACTATTTCAAAATCATAAAAAATCAACACTCATTTTCCATTAAGGAATTAAATCCATTTCATAAATCAAACTAAAATCAAAACCCATTTTATGAAGATCAAATATTATTTCAGATCCAAAACTTTTTAAAAAATTAAATCTAAACCCTACATTAAAAAAAATCTATATAAATAAAGAACAAACAGAACTTAAAAAAATAAAAATAAAAAATAAAAAAATAAAAACAAAACACATCTTAAGGTTAGAAACACACAACCCAAAAAGCCTCTGATGCCACTCATTCTCTCTCACCAAAAGCCATCATCATCATAAAAAAAAACTCCAAATACATCTGCCTCGTCGTCATCATCAAGAGTTTATCATGTTTGTACGTACTTGCAATTGCTATTGCTTCTTCCTCGTCCTCAAGAGTTGTAACAAAACCGTTGATATCTCGAGAGTAAGAGTAAAATATTGCCTCTTTGGCCTTCTCACTACTGCACCAACATTATAAGGGGTTGTTTAGTTTAGTTTTTATTTATTTATTTATTTATTTATTTATTTATTTTTGTTTTCAGTGATTTTTTTTTCATATTTTTAAAAAGTTTTAAATTTTTAGATTTTACTTGATGAGATGAACTAAATTTTTTAAAAATTCAGAAAATACAATTAATTATTTTGGCATTTTCAATTTTTTTTTTTTATTTAAAAATTCATCTACACAAGATTGACCAAAAATATTTTTAAAAACAATTACGTAATTAAGAATTCATTAAAAATAAAAATAAAGAATTCAAAAAAAATTTGTAGGTTTTTTTTAGGGTGATGATTGAGACCCCCTCCAATCACCCCCCGAACACACGTGATGGTGGTGATTGGAGGAGAAGAGATAAAAAAAAAAAAAGAAAAAAAAGAAAGAAAGTGACCAATCAGGTGAAAAGGGGGTCAAGGGGGTGGGAAAAAAATAGGGTCCAAGTCATTATTGTTTTTTTTATTATTTTTAAATTTGAAAAAAAAAAAATGTGACTTGTATAGTTGTTCCCATATACAGAAGTAGAGATATAATATACCAAATTCCATACCTTCCCAAGAAGGATGCAAGAAACTGGCAATGTGAATCTTTCACCTTGCTAACAGTAGCCTCTGCATCTTCTAGTCCATGTGAATGCACTCCCATGTACACTATATATGATTGTATTTGATATGTTAATAAGCATCAATTAGATGGAAAAAAAAGAAGGGAAAAAAAAAAACTGTTCATAAATTGGATATTAAAATAAACAATAAAAAAAATAATTATGGGATATACATTGAATTGCGAGGTAAAACTTTTCAACCATACTGGGTTTCAAAATTTCAAGGAAGCCAAATTACCAGTTTGGCTGCAAAAGCCGGCGTTTGGAAGAAAAGAATGAATAGAGCAAGGAAGGGTGAGAGTTTTGAAATCGACATTTTTGGTTTCTCTTAATCCAAAATTCCTTTTTTGTAGGGAGTGGATGAGTGTGTTTTGAAATTTAAAATGTCGAAAGGTGAGGTGCGACAGATAAGATAAGGATAGGTGATTGCAAAGTTTGTGGCTCTTGGGCAGGAAATTCAGGTAGGGTGAGAGAGAAGATTTTCATTTATTTTATTGGATTTTTTTTTTTTTTTGTATTTTACTCATTTTTTTGTACTTTTGAAATGCACCTAAAATAAATATAGAGGAAAGCACCATTAAATCCCTAATTTGGGAATGTTAACCCATTTAGTCCCGATGTTTTTTTGTTGGACTAATAGGTCCTATTTTATGTGTAAAGACATTAGCACCCATTTTTTTAGGCGTCTGGGTCAATAATTGAGGGGGTAATTTTGGGTTGGTGTTTATGTGTAATTTACCGAATTGCCCAAGAAGCTTATTACATCATCACCGTCAACAACATCCACTACATCACCAACATCACTAAAAAAACATCATCAAAAAAGCAGCAACATCATAAAAAAAACATCACAACATCATCAACTACATCATCCAACATCATTGTGGAGGCGCTGATGTTGCGATGTTGATTATGGCCCTGATGTTGATGATGAATGTCGATCGCTGGCCCTGATGTTGAACATTACGAACATTACGATCGCTGATGAACATTACGAATGTCGATCGTTGATGAACATTTTGATGAACATTACGAATGTTGAACATTAGCAAAAACATTTCCAGTGCCTCGGTGATTAACCCGTCTTTGCAAAGAGAATCAATGATCATGCTATAAGTAAGCACATTTGCCTTGCCAATCCTCTTCAACATCTTCCTATGCAACTCGACAACAAGACCCATCTCGTAAATTTTACAAAGCCCATTGATGAGAATTCCATATGTGTACACATTCCCTTTAACACCATTCTCAGTCATTTTATCAAACAGGTGAACTGCACTCAAAACCTCACCCACCATACGCATCCTCTTAACCAGAGTACCAATAGTAACCGAGTCAGGCTCGAAACCCCTCTTCAAAATCTCCCCAAACACACAAAACCCACAATCTACATTACTCAAATGGTAACAACAATTGATCAAAATGTTCAGTGTACATAAATTAGGTCCAATTCCTAAAAAACTTAACTTTTTATTTATTGAAAACACATTTGAAGGACATCTGAAAACACACGTCTGATGTTGCAATGTTGATCATGGCCCTGATGTTGATGATGAATGTCAATCGCTGGCCCTGATGTTGAACATTACGAACATTACGATCGCTGATGAACATTTTGATTTTGATGATGAACATTATGATCGCTGATGTTGCGATGTTGATCGTGGCCCTGATGTTGATGATAAATGTTGATGAATGTCGATCATGGCCCTGATGTTGATGATGTCGATGATGGCGCTGAGGTTGATGATGTTGATCATAACACTGATGTTGATAATGTTCATGTTGATCATGGCGGTGGTAATGTTCATGTTGATAATTTAGATGATGTTAGAGAAATGAGAGGGAGAGAGGGAGAGGATATATGCATACCATGACAAAATCAAAATAAAATCACAATACGGGTAAAAATGTAAACTCCATACATAATATATCAAAAACGTATATCATACCAAAAATAAAAAGGACTAAATGGTTTAAGAAAAAACACTCAGGACTAATTGGAGCAACATTTATCAAAATGGGATTTATGGGTAATTTTTCCCTAAATGTATTTGAAAAGTAAAACAAATTGACTAAAATATTAAAAAATTCTAACAATAAAAAAAATTCAAACAAAAATTTGTGCATTTTTATTTGGATTTTTGTTTTTTTTTTTTATGAATTTTTTTTCGTATTTTACTTTTTAAATGCATCTAATTTTGATATATCTAAAAAGTACCCAAAAAAATGACTAAATATGGAGGAAAAAAAAATTGAGTAATAACAAACGAAAACCAGTCTAAAAATAATTTCTGAAAAATTAGACCAAACAAATATATTTTCAATGCCCATTTCAAAATCATAAAAAATCAACACTCATTTTCCATTAAGGAATTAAATCCATTTCATAAATCAAACTAAAATCAAAACCCATTTTATGAAGATCAAATATTATTTTAGATCCAAAACTTTTTAAAAAATTAAATCCAAACTCTACATTAAAAAAAAATCTATATAAATAAAGAACAAACAGAACTTAAAAAAATAAAAATAAAAAATAAAAAAATAAAAACAAAACACATCTTAAGGTTAGAAACACACAACCCAAAAAGCCTCTGATGCCACTCATTCTCTCTCACCAAAAGCCATCATCATCATCAAAAAAAACCTCCAAATACATATGCCTCGTCGTCATCATTGAGAGTTTATCATGTTTATACGTAGTTGCAATTGCTATTGCTTCTTCCTCGTCCTCAAGAGTTGTAGCAAAACCGTTGATATCTCGAGAGTAAGAGTAAAATATTGCCTCTTTGGCCTTCTCACTGCTGCACCAACATTATAAGGGGTTGTTTAGTTTAGTTTTTATTTATTTATTTATTTATTTTTGTTTTCAGTGATTTTTTTTTTCATATTTTTTAACAAGTTTTAAATTTTTAGATTTTACTTGATGAGATGAACTGAATTTTTTTTAAAAATTAAGAAAATACAATTAATTATTTTGACATTTTCAAAATTTTTTTTATTTAAAAATTCATCTACACAAGATTGACCAAAAATATCTTTAAAAACAATTACGTAATTAAGAATTCATTAAAAATAAAATAAAGAATTCAAAAAAAAAATTGTAGGTTTTTTTAGGGTGATGATTGAGACCCCCTCCAATCACCCCCCCAACACATGTGATGGTGGTGATTGGAGGAGAAGAGATAAAAAAAAAAGGAAAAAAAAAGAAAGAAAGTGACCAATCAGGTGAAAAGGGGGTCAAGGGGTGGGAAAAAATATGGTCCAAGTCATTATTGTTTTTTTATTATTTTTAAATTTAAAAAAAAAAATGTGACTTGTATAGTTGTTCCCATATATAGAAGTAGAGATATAATATACCAAATTCCATACATTCCTAAGAAGGATGCAAGAAACTGGCAATGTGAATCTTTCACCTTGCTAACAGTAGCCTCTGCATCTTTTAGTCCATGTGAATGCACTCCCATGTACACTATATATGATTGTATTTGATATGTTAATAAGCATCAATTAGATGGAAAAAAAGAAGGGAAAAAAAAAAATTTGTCCATAAATTGGATATTAAAAGAAACAATAAAAAATATAATTATGGGATATACATTGAATTGCGAGGTAAAACTTTTCAACCATACTTGGTTTCAAAATTTAGAGGAAGCCAAATTACCAGTTTGGCTGCAAAAGCCAGCGTTTGGAAGAAAAGAAAGAAAAGAATGAATAGAGCAAGGAAGGGTGAGAGTTTTGAAAACGACATTTTTCATTTCTTTTAATCCAAAATTCCTTTTTTTGTAGGGAGTGGATGAGTGTGTTTTGAAATTTAAAATGTAGAAAGGTGAGGTGCGACAGATAAGATAATGATAGGTGGTTGCAAAGTTTGTGGCTCTTGGGCAGGAAATTCAGGTAGGGTGAGAGAGAATGTTTTCATCTCAATTGTTCATCTAAATATAAAAATGAATCAAGACCATTAAAATGTCCTAATAGACAATTATCCCTAACATATTTTCAAAAACCTTCCTGGTTTATTATATAGATATTATGTAGATATATTTTTTAAATTTTGTTTTTGTATCTTCTTATTCTGTGTTTGAGAAATGTGTTTTAGAGATAAAAAGTACGAAAACATGTTTGGTTTGGTTTTTTGGGAAATTTGTTTTGGAAAATTGTTTTGAGAGAGAGTTTTGGAAAAAGTGATTGATTTGATGTGTGTGTGAGAGAGATTTGTTTGGAAAACTTGTTTGGTTTGTGTGTTTTGGAAAAAAATTTTGAAAAAATTTATTTGGTAGAAAAAATTTCTGAAATTTGTTTGTAGAGAAATTTTCTGAAATTTTTTTCAGAAACACAAACCAAACCTACCCATAAACATCCTTGAAGAAACCGATCGACTCTCTCTCTCTCTCTCTCTCTCTCTCAACCCTAATTGTTCTCAACCGATCGAATCAACAATGATTCAACTCAGTAATTTCGATTCATCTCAGAGAGGGAGTGAGAGATTCATCTTAGAGCAATTTTGATTTTGATTTCAAAATTCTCTTTTTCGATTTCGAAGCTCCACCGCCACCGTTATCATCTGCACCGGCGAGAGCGAGCACCATCGTTTACTAAGGTGAGCACCACTGTCTACAATCTCAGTTTTGTATTCTCTTCCTTCCCGTCGATTCTTCTCCTAGGGTTTACAATCTTGAATCTTCTCCTAGGGTTTTCAATCAACCATCTCTAATAATCTGCTTAACATAGGTACAATGTTGATTTGGTTATAAGGATCGAAGATTAGGTATAAAGTTTTAGGGTGTATGTTCTCAACACAGTTTATTTGTTATTGTTTTGTGAATTGATGTGGCTTGTTTGTTGTAATTCATTGTTTGGATTTGATGGTCAATAAATAGAATTGATTCATTTAAGCATTATTTTCATATGTTTTACTGACGTCCTGTCTAATTGAATATGCCAAAGAAATGTTTCTATATGCTGAAAAGAGGTATGCACAATGACTACAAATTTCACTTGCAATTTTCAATGCTATAACCATTGTTTCTTCTTTCTTGTAACAATCAAAAAGATTGGAACAAACTGGGATGGCTTTTGGAGCTGATATGACGATTGTTGTTGTGCATTTTGAATATTTTTAGTTTTCACGTTGTGATTCATTGTGCATGAATGCATGTAAAAGTTTAGTTGTCCAGCTGCTGTTTTTGAATTGACATTTTCTGCATTTAGTTTTTTGCTGAATCTAAGCACTGTTAGAAAATTGAATTGTAATTTATGTCTTGACTTAATTCTTCATAGTATATTTAATAAAACGGCTTATTTTACAGTTCACTGAGTAATATCAGGTACTTCATGTTAATGCCATCTACCCTCTGCTTCCTGGGGAAGAACAGATCATTATTAGTAATTTTAGTTGTTGTTGTTCTTATTTTATTTATGGAAAAGTCTACAATGTGCACATTCTAAAAGGGCATATGATATACACTCATTGTGTGGTCTATATTGTTCCACCTCATAAAAAGTAACTTACTAAACAGGTCATTTAACAGGTTACATTAAAAAATCATAACTTTTTTTAAATATCATAACAATTACTACAATGAATCATAGCAATGCCATAAAATACACAACGGTGTCATAACAAAGACACTATCAATCATAACAATATGATAATGACTCATAACAAATATAGTTATTTTCAACAAATTATCATAACATTTGAATCGTAACATTTTTTATTATGATTTATCATAACAAATCATAACTTTTGATAGTACAAATCATAACGTTTACTAATGAATCATAACCATAACACATTGATTGTAACTTTTTTTCCTACAATCATAACGACATTAACAAAATATCATAACTTTTACCAATGAATCATAACATAAGACATTGATTGTAATTTTGTTCCGAAAATCATAACAATTTTGACAAAACATCATAACTTTTAAAATTTCAAACACAATTGATTGTGTAATCAATTGGTATAGCATATAAGAGTGAATGAAAAACCATAATTGATTGCAAAATCGATTGGATTGAAAGACCACAATTGATTATACAATCGATTAGTAGCCAGGGTTTTGAACAATCACAATTGATTGTGCAATCCATTAGAATATAAGGGAGATTCAAATATCACAATTGATTGTGCAATAGATTGTAGGCATCTTTGATATAATAAACATAATTGATTCAATAATCAATTAGTTTTCATAAGCCACACTAAACCAATTAATTCCTAAGTTATACATAGTTCCAATCAATTAGTAAAAGCCTAATCATTACTATCAATTTAGTCAGGATTTGAATAGTAGTTGATCGGTTGCCATTTTTATGTAATTATGTTGTTGTGTTGTCATTACCTCGAACATTATCACTAACATAAACACATGACACTCCAACTACATTTCTCACTCTACGATTCTCTCTCTCTCATTATCTTCAGTGTTAAATGTTATTGCTATGACTATCTCATCGACTCTCACTTTTTCTTTCCTTGTCATTATTAGTGAATTAGATAACAATGTTATTGTTACCAACTTCAATTAATCACGCCCTTTGATCCACTGAAACACAACCATCATCATCGACTTAGGCCACTATAATAGCATTGTTACCGCTACTAGTGTCATGTTATCGTTATATCCAAATGATGACGTTGGCTATAAATCACTTTGACACATTTATAACTCTAGCACATATCAATATTAGTCATTGCCTATTATTTACTATCACTCTTTTTTTAAAATAATAAATTCTATTTTCATTCATTGTTTGTCATTGCACTCACCTTAGTCCCTATATTATTTGTCTTTTCTTATTTTTGGTCCAATTTGCTAACTTCTGAGGGTAACTTTAGAATTTAAAAAATTAATTTTCTTACTTTGATCACTTAGAAAACTTTGTTTTCCCACTTCAAAATAGATAGGTCATGGCAAGCGGTAAATGGAAGTGTTCTACGATGGAAGATTGCATGTTGAGGTGGTCTATAGCGGAGGTTTTTGTACAAATGAAGGTGAACTTGACCCATGCCGCATTTTCCATCACAAAAGTATAACATTTGTTATAATTTGGACCAAAGTGAAAAGAATATAATAGTTTCGAGACCAAAGTGAGAAAGTATTCATTGGCAAGCGGGGTGAAGGTGTAATTTACCATTTTACAAAATGTAAACCATGCCCTAATCTGTGAAGAAATTGTTGATGTAATTAATATCATGTAATAATTAATATTTATTATTAGAAAATATGCTAACATAATTTAATATGAAGATTTAATAATTTTAATAAAGGTAAAAGAGGAAATATTATTTTGCCTTTCATACTATCACTGAAAAATTAATTTAACCTCTGTTATTTTAATAATATTAATTTTACACTTAGTTTATTTGATTTTGGATTAATTTTACCCCCGCTATTAGCTTCTGTTTATAATCCAACAAAAATTGCTAACATGGCAATGAAATTTGAAATTTCATTTTACCGTCCAAACTATCTATAAAATATCAATTAGACCTCCAAACTTCATTTTATTCAAAGAACTAATTGATATTTTGGATGCCACATGAGCAATTTCTATTTGATCATAGACCGTAATTGATGGTGGAGCAAAATTGATGCAAAATCGAATAGTGGTTGGATTGTTTTTTGAGTTATAGTTTGAGGGAAAAATGATATTTTCTCAAAGTGAAATTTCAATAATTTTTTTTAAAAAAATATATAGTTTGAAGAAAATAAAAAATAAAAGGATATTCATAAATTTGCGTAATTATTTGACCTCACCAAATTTAAAAAGGTGGATTACCTCGAGCCCCCGTGATTTGGATTTAAGGGCATTGTTTGGGCTTGTGGGGCCCTTCACGGATTCTATTTCGAATCCAAACCATTAATTTTGTTGGGTATTTTGTGTATTTCATTTACACAAAAAGATAGAGCAGTCTAATAATCATAACATATTCAATTTATGGTGTTTGTCAACAAAAAATGAACAAAATTGGTGTTTTTAAAATTTAATCATCAATTTTTGTAATGAAGGCATTCAAGAAAAACTAAAAAATGCAGATATATATTGTTTCCATTCTTCCAGTCATTAAGAAAAATGAAGGCAAAAAGGTAAGATTTGAGGAGATCCATCTCAAAGAAAAAACACAAATGTAATAGGAGACAAAGCTGGTAGATTATATTTCTTCCCAAGTAACAAGTACAAAAAACTCTAATGAGTATAATCTCAATAAACAATATATTTTCCTCAACAAGTGCTGTTGCATTTTATATCTGTTACTAACAAGGTCGGTTCATTTCTCCAGAATTATGTGCAACAGGTAAATCCTTTTGGAACGCTTCTGACACTTTAACAACATTTTCGGATGATTTGGGTCGTATTAATGGTCTTCTTAAGAACTTTAGTTGCCACCTTTTAGGTATGATCTGTCCTAACAATTTCATTTGCTCCTTCCTGAACTTCCTATCAGCATACCATTTTCTACCTCGCCAACCCAAACCATACCTACAATTCAGCAAGAAACAAAGGGAGAAGTTGTAACACAAATTACAATGTAGAAAGCATAGTTTTGCAAGTGAAGAATCGATAATTGAATGAAAAAATGACCCCCAATCTTTAAACCAACATACCATGATATAGAAAGCAGACAGTCAAGCCAGGTATGTCGTTTGCATGAAATCTACAAGGATGAAGCCAGGCTAAGCTTAAATAAAAACTGCTAATTAACAACTCTGAGGAACATATCGCTAATAACTAAGTGAGCTAGGTAAAATATAAAGGTCTCCTTCCTCTTCATGTTCAAGTTCAAAACCCCAGCTCAATTAAAATAACAATTTCTATCAGGATACAACATTGGAGGCTTCTATTCACTCATTAAAGCATGTTATACGAAACAAAATTTTCAGTCAAATAGGCATTGTCATCTTTTTGTCACTTTCTTCAATAGCTAAGCATACCCCATTGGCGAACACATCTATGACAAAATATCAACAAACAAAAGGAAGAGAACAAGAGAAACTTAGGAAACCGCAACAATATAATTGATTTAGCACTTTGTACGTGAAATTAATTCCAATCTTTCTGAATTATTGTCAGTGCAATGGCAATTACACTCCCATCAACCAATCAATACACCAATAAACATGCAATGTAGGGGCATATGATAGAATATATACATCATAATTTGAAACCATTTGATGCAGCATGGTCTCTCAAGGCACTTCCATTTAAGATATGGTGGGTAGAATAAACTTGCTGATGTAATCCTTTCGATATATGAATAAAAAGAAATACAGAGAAGAAATAAGATAATAAAGAAGAGGGAGGGAGGGGAGGGAACAGAAGAAAGAATATGAAAAACACAATGAACCTCAAATCTTCTCCATCCAATACCAAAATCTTAAGCTTAAAACATCCACCTTAAATCTAAAAAATAAGCAAAAAAACCAAAAATAAATGCATCAATTTACCACTCAACATCTCCGGTGGAGGTCACTGGTGGCTACCTAATTCCTCGTTGATGGCTATCAAAGCTCTAGTAGCCTCTGTCTCTCTTTCGCGCGCGCGCACACACACACACGCACGCACGCACGCATTTGTCTCATGTATTTCCATGAGAATGAAAGGGCTTTCAAGCAATTAGGCCAATAATTTGCCGTTTTAGTTTTATACCCACAATTTCTAGTTTTTCATTTTTGCCACTTAATTTGCTTTTCAGAATTGCAACTAAAACCTCAATCTTGTCAAGGTCATGTCAGATTAAGGGACATGTGTCCCCCATGCCCCAAACATATCTAGACCAAAACAAAAAGAAAAAGAAAAAGATAGTTAAAAAAAAGAAAGATACAGGGAAAGAGTAGAAGAATAGAGGTCATTAGCAAAATCAATAACTGAACATAAGGGAGAAGAATCACTAAAGCAGCAACAAGAGACATATAAAAGAAGAAAGGGAGAGAGAACTCAAGATCTATCAATCAAATATGAATTTTATTCTTATCAAGGAGGCTAATTCTGTTTAACAGCAATGGAGCCTATTTATAAGCTTAAGGAAAATCTAATTAACTTGTGGAAACCTCTAAAACTCATTCAACTTATTCTACCCAACAACAGAGAGGGTGATTAGCAAAACTCATTTGCAACTAAATAAATAAAGCTAGCTAAAAAAAGAGTCTCAAACCCAGCTTCAAAAAGTTATTTTTTTAAAATATTTTTTTAGCATTTGAGCTGAAAATGTTTTAAAAATTTTAAAATAAAATTGACAATTTCACCTGACACCCTAATTTTTACAACTACTTAAGTATGAAATTTCATATTTAAGCTTAAGCTGCAAATAAGTTTTTCCTAAACAAGTACCTAATAGAAATTAGACTCCATCTTTCAAACCACGAGAAGTCGTAATAAAATAAAAATAAAGTATCTAAAAGACTCATAATATCAATAAAACATTATCTTTGTAAGTCCTAAATCAAGTACACTTCAACAGAAAGCTCAACCTCAAGTTTTCTTTAACATTCATAAGACATTGTCAAGTTTGGAAAGACTAAATAAGTGTACTTTTTGACTTTTCTTGTATTATGTGTAGAAAAAGTAGAGAGGAGACGTTGATTGATGTGACCCAAAAAAGATAAAAAGATGAAATAAGTACACTTTTTTAGTTTAGCCAAACTTGACCTAAATCTTCATTGCGAACATGTTAGGGAGATCTATCTATCAAATCTAAATTTTAATTCATACCTGGGAGGCTAATTTCATTTTACTACAATAGTGCCTATTTATAAGTTTAAAGAAAACTCGAATAAACCTATAGAAACCTTCTAGCTTATGAAACTCTTCATAGCCAATACCCAATAGAAAATAGAATCTGTTTTTACTATTTAAATTTTTTTTGATAGCATACTCTGTATTTAAAACTACTAGAAAATCTAAAAAAATAACAATGGAGTATCTAAAAGGCTCTTGATAGCTACAGAAGTATCATCTTCGTAGCAGTCCCATATGGGTATGCTTGATCACCACCCTACACTCTGTAAAGTATTGAAGACTATAAAACTAAGAAGCACGTACACGACATGGGTATAGACCCAGATCGAATACTGCAAAAAAAAAAAAAAACAAAAAAAAAAACACTTGTATATATATTTTCTTTGTTATGTACATAAACACAACATGCACAAACTACCACAAATAATAGTAATTCAACATGAAAAAAAGCATTCAACTAATAATTTAAATGGTTATTATGTTTTGTTTAAGGATGCACGGTGTAATGTACTGTGTAATGTGTTTATTTAAGGACGCACTGCGTTTTTAGTAATTATGTTTTGTTCAAGGATGCACTGTATAATGCTTGCTATTTTATTACTAGTTGTATCTTCTTTTTTTTTTTTGGTGGGGGAGGGGGGGTTTGATTTTTGTGGGAAAAAAAAAACGTGATTGAAAAGTTTATTGAATTAGTGACATAACAGCGTGCATCCCTCTCTCTATATATGAATTGGAATTTCATTTTTTGAGTTACAAATGTGACTTGGAATTTCGAGCTTGTTTGAGCTCGAGCTCATTCGAGCTCGTTTATATTGAGTCAAGATGAGCTGAGCTCAAGCTTTTAAATAAGCCAACGAGCCGAGTTCAAACATAATTTCTGAAGCTCGAGCTCTTCATTTTGACCAAGCCGAGCCTGAACATCTGAAAGCTTAGCTCGACTCGGCACGGCTTAGCTCGACTCCTCTCGTTTGCAACCCTAACTATAACAACAACAAATAGTGACAGTGTCCACACTAAGGGTACTACAAAAACAAAATTAATATAACTTGAGATAGTAACAAAAGATATGTTAACTTGTGATTTAACAAATACTATGGCCCTTGACCGAGTAGAATGCCGAACAAGATTCATGTAGCAAGAACAAATAGTGGGGAGGGACAAGGCTTTATTGAGTTGAGTTGGGTAGAAAAAGGAAAGAAATAAAGCATTTCTACTGTCCAAATATAATATATACTTGTTATGTAAATCATTTTCTATTCAAATTGTTATAAAAAATGAAACTTCTTCTATAAAATTACAAAAATCCTAGGTCCTAAGATACAATATAAGATAAAACCACACAATGCAACACAAACAAAGATCAACACTCAATTTAGTACTCCCTCCATCCCACAATGTTAGTTTCTGGGAGTTCAAATTTTTCAAAGGGACATACAATATAAAAAATTCAAATTCAAATTCAAATAAAATGGCATTTGGTGTCTCAGATTCCCCTTTTATTCCCTGTCTTAAATATATTCAACCACTTATGAGGGACCATTTTCAAAATTGTAAAATTTTATGCTTTGACTTTCCAGAGAAGACTAACATTTTGGGACATCCCCAAATTGGGAAAAGGACTAACAGTGTGAGACAAAGGGAGTACACAGATTGACACCAAAACCACATTTGTACGAGGTAAGAAGGGCTAGGGTTGGACCATTAGTTCCATATCATCCCTTATCCTATGTTTGGTGGCCCTTAAATAAGGTTGAGACTAATTGTCCTCCTGGACAAATAATACTATGTAGACGTCATTATTTAACACAATGGGAAGGGGTAAATTATTGATAACGAAATTATGCCAATCTTTGGTTTGGATAAGGCTCAAAATGACCAGCATACAGTTTATCCTTTTAGTAATTCAACATAGAAGGGACATAATTCAGTACAAAATTCAATTACCCACACATCAGATTTCACACACTCAAGCCAAATTTCAAATGTGTGTATATATATATATATGGAATCAAAACAACTACCAAAGCAAACAAACATAAAAAACCTAAACCTATTCAAATCATATTTTCCTAATTTTATAAACCAATCCAGTGAGTTCACAAAGGTGAAAGGGGCAGTTTCGAAGAAGGGGATTTTAGTCTAGGGTTCCATAGAATGGGGATGGAGAAAGGGAGAGAAACAAGTTGTAGAGCCAGAGAGAGAGAGAGAGAGAGAGACCTTGAGGCAAAGTCGAGGGCACGTTGTGTTCGCGGGATAGTCTTCGAGGGCGAAAAAGAGCTTCGAAGTCGTGTCTGAAGAGGGCGGAGAAGAGCTTTGGAGTCGTCTGAAAAAGAAGGGTTTTGGGAAAACAAAGTGAGGAAGGTTTGTGGAACATACAACAATGGGTAAAGAATATTGTAACCGGTTGAAGAGGCATTCAATATTTCTAATCAAGTTGTTTAATGGTTGAGATTAATCTGTAAATATCTAATGGTTTAAAATAAATGTGTACATGATGTGCACTATTTAATGAGGTGTACATCTTAACAGCTCCCTTTATTTATTTATTTATTTTTATCATTAGTGCTGTTATTTTGTTGTTAAACTGATTCTACGTCTATCTGCAGGAGTTTGGTCATCATGTTAGGTTGGCAACTGATGTTAACTTCTCTACTTTTGTAAAGTCAGCTGGTATAGACTTCTACCCTCTCGGCGGTGATCCTCAGATTTTGGCAGGATGTAAGATGTCCTTGACTTGATACTTTTTCTTTTGCCCCATCTCTATTTAAAAAAAGAATTGATTTTCTTCATATGTGTTAGTTTTCTGAGAATCACTTTCTAAGCCTCTCCTTTTGTTTTGCTTGGATCAATTATTATTTCTTTTCTGTTTGTTTGTCCTGTCATATATTTATCATATTGTTGACAGTTTCATAACTGGTGTTAAAATTGGGATAGCATGTGCAATCCCAAGATCTTTATTTTGGACGTACTAAGTTGTGCTTTTTTAATTATTTTATTTTTTCCTTTTCTAGTTCTCCCCTGCAATTATAGATATGGCCACGGACAATGGTTTAATTCCATCTGCACCAGGAGAATTATCTATATAGAGAAAGCAACTAAAGGCCATTATTGAATCTCTGTTACCGGCATGCACTGAACCAGATGTAGATACGGGTGAGCCTTTTAGAGCTCAGGAAATTATTGCAAATCCTCCTACTTATGGTGAGTACCCGACAAATTGAATTTGTATTGCTCTTTTACTTTGCATATGATGTGCAACCTTTAACTGGTTGCACACCCAAACAGCTCCCTTACCTTAAAGACTATTCTCATGTCAATTTTACATCTCACAATGTTAAATGGAAAGATCCAATCATCTACGGCCAACCCAATTTCCAAATTTTGTCGGATTAACACTTCGTAGGAACTTGAAGTTAAAATTCCAAATATCTATATTCTGAAATTGTAAAATTGGTGAGATTTTGTTTTTCCCCCTGAACTTTCTACATTTTAATAAATTAATACAAATGAAGTAGAACAGTGATATATTTTCTGTCAATATTAGTATGAGTACTTAACGTAGGAAATTCCGCACCCCATCTTCAAAGAATGGTTATATCTTTTCTGACTCCATGACAAGTTCCCTATTACCAAAGATAGGTGCTGATTTGTTTTCTTTTCTTATCAAGTTTTTTTTTTTTTTGGAAGGGGTGGTTGGGGGACTACATCCGACACAAATCTATGATTAAAGTCAACATTACTCCTTCAATTGTATTCAATTTTATTTTTCTTCTTTACCTTAGTTCATATCCTCATGGCTTCAATTTTTGTCCATTTTTGTGTGTGCACGCGTGTGTATTAAAGTTCACTATCTTCTCAATAGAAGAAAAAAAATGTAGCTATCTAATTGTTGATAAAAAATTAGAAGAAGAAATAAAAAGGAACAGAAAAAGAAAAATTAAGTTTTGGTTTATATATTTCTTGTTCAAAAAGATTGAAGCAAAAATATGATTCCAAAATACAGCAAATACAAGCAAAGAAATAAGTGGCACACCTATCAGTGCCCTGCTTTCAATTAAAAGAGAGCGAATACTAGCAAACAAATAAATTGACACACCCGCCGGTGTCCTGCTATCAATTAAAAGAAAGCAAATAAATAAATTGGCACGCCTGCCAGGGCCTGATATAAATTAAAAGAAAGCAAAGAAATAAAGTGGCACACCCACCAGTGCCCTGCTATCAATTAAAGGAAATAAAATACAAGTAAATAAATAAATTGGCACACCTGCCAGTGCCTTGCTATCAATTAGAAAGCAAACGAACACACATAAGTTAGCACCCCCGTTAGTGCTACTGCTAGGAGGGAGGGAGGGAGGTATACCTTTACTTCTATTTAAAGATGGTGAAATTGAGGACTTGCGACAAAAGAAAATAGAACATGAAAATGAGTTAGAAAATAAGACAATGCTTTAGGAAATTTAAGATTATGGGGACAAAGGGTATAATATATTACGACGAATGTCATTTTGCACATATCCTTTCACATTAACAAACCATCTACACAAACACACAAATATAATCATTTAGCTCTTGAAGTAATACATTTACTTTCATCATATATTGTAAAACTGCATATAAATCCAATCCAAGATTACTTTGAGCTACAAATTTTCTATAGATTGAATATAAACAGATTATTTATTATTTTTAAAATATATAATCCACAATCATTGCCACTGGATCCGCAATTACATTAAAGTCCCCATGTTTCGAAAAATATGTTTTAAGCTTTAACTAGGGCTAAGAAAATAGACCATAACCTCTTCCAATTCCTAGAATAGAAAGCAGATTTGCTGTTGGGGAATGACCATGGTATATGAATCCAACTGTCTTTGTATTTTCGTTAAAACACACACACACACACACACACACACACACACACACACACAAAAAACTGTCTTTGTATGTTTGCATCATTTTTGGTTTTAGATCAAGAAATAAACAAAACATTATTAGCACTACGAATTGCGGAGCTCTTTTCGTTGATAAGGTTTTCAAAAGGGCACAGTTGGAAAATAAAACGAGTAATGCCATGTAAATATAAAATTCATACATAAAATTTATTTTGAATGATATGATTGCTCAAGCATGTTGTTTTCGTATTGTTTTTGTGACAAATTCTATATAACAATTATGTTTAAATGTGTGCATTTGATAATTGAAAATGGAAGATCCAAAGTCTCCCCCATGTAAAATTGCACTTGTAAACCCTGCACAAGCCAGATTATAGCCAATATTATTGCACCTCTAAAGTCTTTAAACAAACTTAACTACTAAAAGAATTTCCCACTTATGCCTGATTTCATGAAATGAACAAAATGTGCATGTTTTGTTAGGGTTGTATGCCTAATGGGTGATCATAGTTTGTGTCACCAGGTAAGTATTGTTAACCAAAGGAAAAAAACACTCAATATGGCTGTCTAATGTATGTAATTATGCACAAAGAACACGCGACATAAATCACTCACTCGCAAAAATATATTCAACACAACAATGTTTACAATAAAATCATAAAATTCAAGCAAATTAAATAAATCCAAATCCTTGACAATGAAATTATTGAACAAGTACCTCAAGTAATACCATTTTCAGATTTTTTTTCAATGAAAATAATTTAAAACCATTACAGTTAAAAAGAAAACTCAAAAGGAACCTAATCCGTGCATGCATTACTTGCATATATCCAATGATTGATTACAAAAGAAGAATGAAAAATAGTTTAAAGTTATTACATCTCACATAAACGTTGATTTATAGAAATGAATGTATCAAATAAAAAATTAATGTGAAGCACAATGCTTTCCCCAACCAATGTGCTAGGTTTTGAATGAGCTAAAATTCAAAAAATTTCAGGAAGTTATATTTGATCTATTTCAGTGAGTTAGATTTTAACCATTTTTGGTACCCAAAATCATTTGAAAGATCTCATGCTTAACACTAATTTATCAAAAAGATTTACTTATCTTCTTTCTAGTAAGTAAAAAGGGCAACACATTCAAATTCCTCTCCAAATGCTCTTCACTAAAGTTTATTTTTGTTGATCCCAAAAAATAAAAAAAAATAAAAACTAATGCATTTTTACGAACATCTTAAATGCAATCAAAATTCGAAGAACAATTTGAAAAAGATATTTAAAATTCAATCTGGAATAGTTTCGAAGAGTCTTTTATTCTTCGGATTATCTTAACTATGATTAAAAAATCATTTAGAACAGTTTGGAACAGCTTAAATCCAATTAAATTCAAACATCTTAAACACTAGAGAGAAAAATAGTTTAAAATCGTTACCAAGTTTGGAAAAAACCCTTAAGTTGTAGTTTCACTAGCCTAATGTTCAAAATTCTAAGATGATATGAAGAATGAGACAAAATTGGATAAAAATCAAAGTGAATAGAGTTTTCCAAACAGCAAAAAATGAAGGGTTAGTAAAAGTTATAATAAATAGGTCATATGGGTTTCACCCCACAAACAATGAACTTGGAAGAAGTAAAAAATCAACACAGAGAGAGAGAGAGAGAGTATCAGCAAAAGAACACAAGAAGATGCACAGACTTCAACTGCTTCTTATATTAACATAGGGTCAGAATAAGGCTCACAAAATGTACCAACATAAGTACTAGATTAAGTCGCAGAAAATGGAGATGGAAGAGTTTCGACTTTGCGGGAAGGTCTTTTGAGTGGTGTCGTAGGAGGGAGAGAAAATTGTCGGAGTCGCGTTGGGAGAAAAACGTTAGGGCTTTCTTAGAGGGGAGAAAGCAAGAGAAAGAAAAACAGAGAGAGAGAGAGAGAGAGAGAGTTTTCAATCAGGACAACAACTGGTTTAGACGGTTTCAAGTTTTTTCCATTAAATTATTCAGTGGCTTAGATTAGTTTGTGAAGATTCAATGGTTAAGATACAAGGTGCACATGGTAACAGGACTTGCAAATCAAAAGTGAAAAAATAGTGAAAAAAAATTCTTTATTTTTTGCAAGAAACATTTATGTATATTTTGCAAGAAATTGAAAAGCAACTTACCATGTTGTTATGGCTGTACACTAAATTTAACAATCTTACATTTTCCAACATTATCAGTTATCATGCTAAACAAAGAAGGCAAAAAAAAAAAAAATCAAAATTTTCCCTTTCTCACACTTTTCACTACTTCAATCCTAAAGTTTCACACTAATCTTTCATGGTTGCTAGGAAAGCATCCACGCTTGGAGGGAAGACAGTAATTCATGGATTATCTTAGTAGCAATACACTTTGAAAAAAGTATGCGGGCAAATTCATTTTATTAAACATAAGCTTCATGTCGACTGCTTTTTAGCTAAAATTAAAATCATGTACTTCATTTCTTTTTAGCTTTTCACACTTTTTTGTTGGTTGAAGTCTCTTCCTTGTTATCTTGTCAACTGCTCATGCTTAAACAACGATACAAGTGAAGTTAAAGCACTATTTGATTAGCATTTTTGGAAGTATTTTTATTGTATGTGAACTAATTTCGCTTATATATATATATATATATATTTAAAAACCAATCAAACAAATGATTTACTTGAGATGGCTATCTAATTCAACTAGAACAAGAAGTACTAAACATTACCAAAAACACTTGGAATAATTATTTGCCCTAACTTACAAAATGGGAGGACCCACCACAAGTTATAGTTGCTTCATGTGAATATCACTAAACATAAATGGAATAGTTAATCATAAGTTTTGAACATCTAAATGCAATGAAAATATAATTCCAAAATACATTTGTTTAAATTGCTAACTAACTAAGCATTTTTACAAACATCTTAAATGCAATCAAAATTCAAATAACATAATTAGTCCTATAATTTTAATGCCAAAATTTCTCATAAAATATTTTGCAACAACTCATGAACAAGTCATGGAAGCAGCAATATGGTTACAAAATACAATATTAATAAATGTAAAAATGGATTATTTCATTGAGAATGTCAGCTGAGATATAGAAATAGCAAAATAGAACAAAATCATTACCAAGACTTGCTTCAGTACAAATTTCGAATCAGTGTGAGCCAAGAGACTGGAATAGAAATCCAGATAGAACAAATAGGGTAAAAATCAGAGAGTATAGTTTTAGAAGAGGGATGATTTTAGAAATATCCAAAGAGAGTAAAAAATGGGGAAGAAAAGAGTTTTAGAAGAGGGTTTAGGGTTTCAGAATAATCAGAGGGAGGCATACCTTGTTGATTGCTCTTCAAAAAAAAAAAAAACTTTTGTTTTCTCAAAAACCGAACGGAGCCTCACTGGGATAGATTAGGGTTTTAAATTGAACAACCACTTAGAACCTGTAGTCAGTCGAGCCAGACGAAGAGAGACAAATGAGTGTAGTAGAGAGAGAAGAGAGCGAGAGGAGTAGGGGAAGAGATCACTCGAAGAAGGGAGTAGCAGAGGGAGAGGGAGTGGGAGAGACGAAAGAGTGACAGTAGAGAGAGAGAGAGAGAATATGTTAATATTGGAGATGGTCAACCGGTTGCTCTGGTGTCCAATTTTTCAAAATTAAAGAATTCAATGGTCAGGATGTATTGTGTAATCCAATGGCCAATAATTCTCATCGTCTTTGTGTGTGTCTCTTTATTGAAATTGTGTGACTGTAAATCTTACTTGGCTACAGTTTTGTATTTTGATACAAGGTATATTGAATGTATATCATGTTTTTTTTGTTGTGCATTCTTCTGATGTTAAAATTTTTTTTTTTGTGTAAACATTTACTTTTTCTCATGTTGATGTCTTCATGCTTTGTCCCCTTAAAAAAAACTTGTTTCTTAGTCACATTTTTCGTGCCTCTTTATTTTTTATTTTTTTATTTTTATTTTATTTTTCCTTCTCATGTCTGCATTTGTTTATAAACCAGTAATCAGGTTTCTCGCAGGTGGGAAGAGGGGGAGTAGTAAGTGTTGCAAGTGGTTTTTAGGTATGATCCCCTGTCTTTACCTTAGAAGTGCTTATTAGTTGGGTTTTGGTTCACAAATTTTTCTTAAAGGTGGCCATTAGTTGGGTTTACAAATCAAGTTGTGAATTGGCTGATTCATTATTGAGCCATAAATTTGTTATTGTTTTGCTTGATTATCGAAATACATTGCTTTTAAATCGTATATCAATTTTCTAATTTATTTTACTTCTTTTAATTTTTGTTGCATTTTTTTCATTCTCAAAAGTGGTGGAGAGAAGAAGTAACCCAATATCTAGCTTTGTATTGCACTGTAAAGGTACGTTAGTTGTTTTGCTTATATTTTAAGCTCTGACATTGCTCTATGTTTTTTTCATTATATTGGTTCAATTGCATTGATCAATTCAATTGGATGTTGGATAATGCGAAAGACCAAGAAATTTGGCAGCTTACTATGGGATGTAATCTTCCAGGGATGTAAGAAAATTGGTAGCTTATCTTTTTTTGCTCTAAATAGTTTGAATGCTCTCGATTGAATCTTATTAGATGTGAAGTTATAAAATATTTTGGATTGATTATGAAAAAATGTTGTGTTGATGTCCATTTTAAGTTTTATGTTTTTGTTATTTGAGCACAACCCTTGAATAATATTTTTTATAAGGGGTACAGTAAATGATCATCTCTAAACAAATTGTCTTCATTGTTCAAAGTACTCTATAGACGACTTCTTTGGTACCCGAAAGCATTATTGAAGTGGACTTCTTTGGTATTTTGTACGAGATTTTGCTTAGGATGGTAAAACTTTGATGCGAAAGTTCCCGTCACGAATCAGGCGGAGATCCTCTTCATTTCATTTTTATAATGGAAAATCTCTATTATATCATTTAAGAATTGTGAAATCTCTATTATATCATTTAAGAATTGTGAAATAATTTTGTCAACAGGAGAAATATTTTCGTAAATGTTTGAAAGGGCCTACCTAAGAACAAGAGGGATAGAACAACTGAAACAAAGGATTAATTGTACCATGCCCTTTAAGAGATATGGTAAATCCTATGGTATGCACCCCCAACACAAAAATGTGCAATTTTATCAAAAAATTTCGTAATATTAATTATAAAATGTGTAATCTCACCATAAATTTATGTTATAAAATGTCCAAAATTTTGCTGTTGATATTGCAAAATTTTGTGATTTGGTAACGAAAATTTTGTTATATCAATTTGTGGCGAGATTATATATTTTACAGTTGATGTTGCGAAATTTTGTAGTAGGATACATACACATAATGTTGCAAGTGCATGTGCATGTGCATGTGATGCAAGGTAGAATAATGAGATGTATGCAAGGTAGAATAATGAGATGAAACTCAAATACAAAGATTAACAACAAATTTCATAAAAGAGATGCTCAAGACTCACTGCCATTATTTATAGGGAACAAGCCACAATACAATAGGAGATAAGCTAAGGCAATACTCACTAATCAAGCCTAAATCAAAGATAATATGAAAATTACCAAAAATAGAAAGATTTGGGTTAATCTCAAATCTAGAAACTAAAATAAAAATTACATATTTTGGGAAAAACCTAACTTCAAACGGATTCGTTTACACCAAGTAATTAACGAATCAATTATTTTAAAAAACAATGAAGTTGCGAAATTGGACACCTAAATATTAGAATTCGACCGAAATCCATCGTACGCCATAGCAAATAGATGGATATTGATTGTGACGTCATTTTCAATGTTTCAACTGAATTTTACGTCATTCCGAGTATGTACTAACTCACATCTACTAGTGCCTTTTGCCTTTGCTATGTTTGTCCGTGTGAAGGAGTTGCTTTCTGATCTTGTTCAGCTTGATAAGAACCTTTTCAATGTTACTCCTCTCCACAGGTATATCACTAGTGCACTCTAAACCCAACTCTAAAATAGCAAGAAGAATGCTTTTTGAGGTAACCATGTCACTGTCATTTTGCATCCTCAATAAACCACCATCCACTATTTCCATAATTTTGTTGGGAAGTGATGCGCTCACCCATTGCCTTAAATTGATCTCTGCAGAGAACATTTCATCTGTGGGTTTCTTTCTTGTGAATGTTTCCAAAAGCATCACACCATAGCTATATATATCACCATTTGTTGAGACTCGTCCTTCAGAGCCATACTCTGTATAAAATATGAAAATTGATATCTATCACTGATCTTTATTACCATTTTATATTACCATCTATATGGATACTTATAATTGACTTACTTGTTTGAAGATGATTATGAAAAAAATTAATGAAAACAACTAATATCTTGCCAAGTATCCTGGTCATACAAAATGGTGAAAAAAAATAGATGATATGTGGCAATTTAAGGAGGTAGCTCAATTAGGCAAAATATTTTATTTCAAAATTGGTTAAAATGATGGATAACACACACACCTATGATCCATAAAATATGCATTTTGTGTCACTTTAATATACCAAATTTGAATTTTTGTCGATAAAGCTTTTTAAATTTGAGTCAAACTTCTCCAATTTCACCCAACAGTCTAAACATTAACAAAATAATAATATAAATTCATCTATGGTACCAACAGTATGTGTGTCATATCAATTGAGTCTCTAAAGTTTTAAATTTACCAAATTTATCCAATAGCACTGTAAGGCTATGCTTTGTCTTCTTAATTAGTGTTTAGTGACCAAAGCAACAAAATTGAAGACTTTTGGAAAATAAGTGACATGAAACACACTTCGAGGATTATAATTGTAGTCATTACTATTTTAATAATTTAAACAATCCCTTTGAAATTAAACCAATTTGTTTCAAATTGAAAATTTTAGGAATAAAATTGACAAAATTAAAACTCGGGCGATGAAAATAACATGACAAGGCATATATTTTAGGAACTTAGTGTATTTTATTCTAAAATGATTTATTGCCTCGTATTTTCTTCTTTTTTTCTTTTTGGCTGGATAATCCTTTAACGTAGTAATCTAATTAATCTAGTAATTAGTGTCAATATTAGGCATGTGGTTCAACATTAAAGTTGCATTGAAAGCCTGAACCTATCTCAACTTGACATTATGTTCTTGATAAAAGTAATATATTGACACTTAACAAAAGCCATCTACGGTATTTCTTCGGCGAACTTAAAACATAAAATTTACATTCAATACATGCATGCTAAACAAATTAATAATAAATACATAGAAAATTGATTTGTAACAAGTCTGTCAAATGAGAAATATAAAGTAAATAAAGGTAATTAAAACATTTACCTGGAGCAATATAGCCAATGGTACCTAAAGTCCTGGTTTGTATTGCAGTCTTGTTTTCAGCTAAAATTTTTGCAATGCCGAAATCAGCAACATGTGCAACCATGTCTTCATCTAGAAGGACATTGCTTGGCTTCAAATCACAATGAACCACAGGCTCTAATTGACCATAATGGAGATATTCCAGAGCTAATGCTACATCAATCATGATGCCAATCCTTTGAAGGAGATTAAGACAGGAGTTATGAGAATATAACCACATTTCAAGGCTTCCATTAGACATATATTGCAAAACCAATGCTCTAAACTCAGGATTAGAGCATGCCGTTATAACTCCAACGAGATTTCTATGTCGAGTTGTTCGCAACACTTTACATTCTACATCAAAACTTCTGAAAGCTCCTTCAAGTTGCAAATTTAAAACCTTAACAGCAACAATTGTCCCATCTGAAAGTACACCTTTGTATACCGAGCCATAGCTTCCTACTCCAAGCAAGTTGGCTTCGCATAAGTCATTTGTGGCTCGTCGAAGCTCCAGATATGAAATCGTTCTGTGCTCCGTTGTTGCATATAAATCTATCAGATTTTGACTTTGGACATTGTTTCCATGATTTCTTTTCACAATATACACACCAATAGAAAAGATTAGCATCATTGCAATGATAGGAAGAATGTATCGAAGATTAATTTTAATCATCGACTTCTTGGAACTATTGCTCGTGCAGGGTGGCACTTTGAAAATCGGCTTCCCACAAAGTTCTTCATTCCCCAAGAAAGATTGTGGTGTGAGGTTCATGAACGAGCCTCCATTTGGAATCTCCCCTGACAACTTATTGAAAGACAAATTCAGGCATTGGAGATGTGAAAGTGCCTCAAGAGACTTGGGTATCTGTCCAGTTAGATTGTTGTGTGAAAGATCCAAGTAATCCAATGTTATCAAATTGCCCATTGTGTTGGGAATGGGTCCTGAGAATGAATTCCTAGACAAGTTCAAAGAAGTTAGGCTTTGAAATGACCCAATAACTCTCGGAATGCTTCCTGAGATTTGATTCCAAGATAAATCCATGATTTCCAACACTTTCGATGGTCTTATGTTTGGATCTAGGCTTCCACCTAATGAATTGAATGAAAGATTCAAGTCCCTTAAAGTTTCAATTTTCCATAAACTCGACGGTATGAAGGTCAATTTATTATGAGAAAGCTTCATCACCTGCAAACCTCTAAGATTTTCAATGCAACTTGGGATTGATCCAGATAACTTATTTTCCTCTGCATAAAGTTCCCCTAAGTTGCTCAAAAGGCAAATCTCATTTGGAATTGATCCATGAAAGTTGTTCCCGCCAAGATACAACCTTTGCAAGCTTTCAATTTCTCCGAGAGTTGAGGGGATGTTTCCATTCAGATTACTGTTAGCCAATCCAAGTACATTCACATTCCTCAAAGAACCAATCTCTTTAGGAATTGTACCAATTAGTTGGCTTTCAGATACATCAAGTTCTTGCAAAGAGTTTGAAAAATTTCCAATAGAATTGGGTAGGGTGCCACTCAATTTATTTCCTCCCACCAACAAATGCACCAAGGAAGTACAATTTGTCAAATCTGTGAGAAAACTAAGTTCAATACTTCCTGGTTCGTTTGTCAGTTGATTTTTAAATAAATGCAAAACTTCTAGGTGTTTTAGATTGCCTAAATGTTTTGGTACTGGTCCAGTAAACAAGTTGACCGCTAGTGTTAGCATAGTGAGATTAGAAGAATTGGAGAGAGATGAAGGAATGTTTCCAGTTAGTTGATTGTGATCCAAAAGGAGGACTTCAAGATTAGGAAGGAAAAGGCCATTATTTGTTGGAAGGTTTCCAGAAAAGGCATTCCTATTCAAGTCAATTTGAACCATTGAAGACTTGTTAAAAATTGCAGGAGGTATTGGACCTATGAGATAATTCAATCCAAGGTAAATTAAGTTCAAATTTGGAAGTTGTGCCAATTCAGTTGGAAAGTTTCCATAAATTTGATTCTCTTCTAGCCCAAACCCTTCTAAGCTTGAAATGTTGCCAAAGGAAGGTGGAATAGTACCTATAAGTTCATTTTGTCCGAGAGCAAGTTCACTTAGAGAGGGTAAGGTGCTCAACTCTTTCGGAATTCTACCACTAAATTTGTTACCCGCAAGAGATATCACTTCAAGCCTTTGACAGTGGTGTAAGCCCAATGGGATGTTTCCTTCTAACATATTAAGAAATAAATAAAGGGTTTTTAGGTGACGCAAATGGCCTATTTCATCTGTCAGATGACCATAGAAGCTATTGTTGCTAAGATCGAGTAATTGGAGGAAAGAAAGATTACCAACATGAGGAGATATGGTGCCTTCGAGACCCATGTCACCAAGGAGCAAGCCCGTGACTCTTTGCCTACGTCGACTGCATAAGACCCCGGCCCAGCCACAAAAATTGGTTTCTTTTGTCCAGTTACTCAACACATTGTTGGGATCATTTTTGATGGATGATTTGAAGCTGAGGAGAGCTAATTGGTCAGTGTAGTTCGAGGAACAAATGGCCAAATCAACCATGCATAAGAGCACTAACAGTGCCAGAGCTCCCATAAGAGAAGCATCGTACAGCCTCCTCACGGGCATGATTGAGAAAGAGAGTGTGTGTATGCTTATGCTTAAGCTTGTGAAAATGTATGCTCACCATAGTTATATCCATACAATATATATATTAGAGGTTTGAATAATTAAAATAGATCCCGAAATGATCCCAAAGCCTGCACAAATCTTATTTTATTGAACTTGAAGACAAGCAAAGTGGGATTGATTGGTTAAGTTTGAGAAAATAAAGACTAGAAAAATTGTGCAAGAGAGATCACCACGCCATCTTTTTAGGAGGTGTTTGGGAAGAATTTTTTTGATATAAAATAGCTCTACAAAATTAAATAGGTGAAAATAGTTAATAAGATAAAATGTCACATCAAATTCATAATCATTTCATTTTTTACTTACAAACATTACATCTAATTACAAAAAAATCCAACCATCTTATCAAATACAACTATTTTAGCCTATTATAATAGTTAAAACTAAAAAATAATGCTATATACACTAATTAGTGGACTAACTAGTGTACTAATTGATGATATGACATAATTTAAGAGATTTTTAATATTTATAATTTGTATAATGAGTGAGATTAATAATAATATCATAACATATATTAGTACACTAATTAATATACTAATTACTATATATAATACTATCGAAAGCTAAAATAACCAACTTCTCAAATTTACCTTAATCAAAACTAAAATGACAACAGCTAGCATATTTAAAGTTATGGGGAGAAACTTCGGAGAGCCATAGCTTGTAATTCATTTCAATGATTTCACAAAAATGCTTTTGGGTCAAGTTAGGTGGTCTTGACTCCATAGTCAATCAATGACTTCATAAAAAAAGGGCATTGCTAGGGAGCTCAAATATTTGGCTCAAATTGTGGCTCAAATTTCCCTATTAGGTAAAAAAAAAAAAAAAAAAAAAAACAAAGTTACTAAAACTGGCAATTTGAGCCAATTTGAGCCACAGTTTTTGAACTACCAACCATTTCCCATAAAAAAATGCCAATGATTTCACAAAAATGCTTTTGGGTCAAGTTAGGTGGTCTTGACTCCATAGTCAATCAATGATTTCATAAAAAAATGCCAAATGGGTTCAAACTTTCAATTTATCATTAAGGAAATAAAAGAGGTAGACTTGACTCCCAATGACCACTTTAACAAAATTTTATTAAAAAAAGTCACTTCACAAATTTAAATTTTACAAATTTTATAAGATAATTATTTATTTTTTTTGGCACTAAACAACATTCATTGTGTTTGATTTTAAATTTCAAAAACAGTTGGTGCTTTTATTTTTGGAAAAATTACCTAACAGTGGAGCTTAGGAAAAAGTATTACCACATGGCTTATTTTTCAAAATTTCAACAGTAATAGAGAGTACAAAAGTGTTAGATTTTTGTTATTGGCAATCCCGTTTGACAAAACTCTTTTCAGTTGTAATTTTATTCGCTCTTTGTTTGTGTGAGGTTATGAGCGTTTAGATGCGAATCTAACCTAAATTATGCCTATGCAGAGGAGTTTGTGAACTTAATCCTTTTATGTTTGCCACTTCACTGACTAAGTTGAGAGATCTCACAGAAGTTTGACTTGCCTGCAAATATACTAGGAGTTGAGATTTTCTGCTCGAGCATCACTTCTTGCGCTCGAGTATAGATCCTTATTCAGAAATATGCGCTTAAGTCACACCGCTCGCGCGTCAATTTCTACACTCAAGTGGAGATCGCGACCTTGTTTGCTATAAAGCTATGGTTCAGTCAGATTTTAGGATACGGCTTCCAAATCTACTTCTTCGGTATTTGAGTTTTCATCTAGAGCCTCTTTACTAGTTTCTTTGATGTTTTTATGAGTTTATCTCATGGTTTAATTCGTCCACATCAAAGGATTATTTGATCATTCAAAAAGAGAGAGCTATTTTTCAGTGGAATATGAGGAACTTGAACATGAAGTTTTGGTGGATTCCAGAGTGGCTCATCGTCGTGGATTTGACATCGACGTTGTGGGTTCAACTTTGGGCAAGACAGTTCCAAGGTGTAGACGGTGGTGGAAGAGGCATATTAGGGTCGGTTTAATTCGGGTGTGGATTCGCTAGATAATTGAGAGTACACTTCTATAATTCTTTTTTTATCTTCTTAATGGATTGTTTTGTGGCTTTGGCCCATGATTTTTTTTATCACAATTGGAGGTGCTCCAATTGTGATTTTTCCACATTAAATCGTTGTGTCGATTGTCTTTGATTGTCTGATTGGGATTATTATTCATTGTTTAAAATTGAAACATAATCGCAAATCAATATCTTGGGGATTCTAAGGATTTTCAAAAAGTTATTACAATAAAATGAATTTTTTTATTGATTGTACCATTTGGAAAATGTTTAAGAAACTACAATTTTTTTTCCTCATAATTTGATCAATAATAATGTGATATGATACCTAACAATTTTTGATTTGTCATATATTCAATTATGTAAGGTTTATCCATCTTCTTACATCATTATGAATAAATTTAATAATCCAAATTATAAGTATCTGCCATTACTCTTACCATTTTACCCTAACTCTCACACCCAATGACACACTCTGCACACACTCAATCCTCACCCTCCCCCTCTCTCTCTCTCTCTCTCTCTCTCTCTCTCTCTCTCCCTCCCTCCTCCCTCCCTCCCTCCCTCCCTCTCACATATCATACACACACATACACTCTCATACATCACGTCACATATATTCACAATCTAACATAATAATAAAAGCAAAATAAAATTCATTTTTATACTTTTACATTTATTTTATTTTATTAAAATATATTTAATATTTAATTAAAAAATTCAATTTTTATAGAATTAATACCATTCTAAAAATATCAATAGAATCTTTAAAATGCGATTAATATTTTGCATATTTAATACAAATTTAAATTAGTAATTCAAAGTATATAAAATTTATATAATTAAAATTAAAATGATTTGTATGGTTTAAGTTAATATAAATAATAAAATTCTTTAAAATTACCTTTTAAATTGATCTATAAGAGAAAACATAGAGAGTAATACAAATAAAAATAAAAATATTAACTAAAACCATACAAATAAAAATAATTACTACGACCATAAAAATAAAAAATAATATTTTATAAAATATATACAAGCTAATTTGATGAAAATAAATACAAGAAATATATTTTAAAATTCTCAAAAGTTACTTTCAATTCAAAAAAGAGATTTTTTTTTGAAAAAAGAAATGAAATAAATTAAAACTAAACAAAATTGTGCCTGCAAAATTCAAATATTTCATATATATTTAAAATAAAAATAATTTAAGTGAGATATTAAAAATTACAAAAAAAAAAAAAAACCCACACTAATTTATTATTTTAAAAAAAGTCACTACAAATTAGACTTACACTCATACACAGAATGGACTTGTCCTTAAACACATTGCATCCATGCACAAGTTGGATTTGCACTCAGCTACAATTGGACTTGTACACATACATAAACTGCACCCTACCATAAATTGCACTTGTACCCTGCCACAGATTAGACTTGCACTTACGCACATGTTGTATTTTCATCCCATCACATACTGGACTTGTATCCCGCTACAAATTAGACTTGCACCCATACACAGATTAAACTTGTACCCCACCACAGATTAAACTTGTACCCTTGCACCCATATACAAATTGTACTTGCACCCTGCCACAGATTAGACTTGCATCCATGTATAGGTTGTACTTGCATCTTACCATAAATTAGATTTGCACCCATGCAGAGATTGTGCTTGCATTTAGCCATTGCACATAAGCATATGTTATGCTCACACCCCGTGCACAAATTAGACTAGTACCAATGCACAAGTTAAAAAAATATCAATTTCATATGTTTTTATCTTTTTTGGGAAGAAAATAATTTCTAAAATTTATAAGTATATTTTTGTTGTTTTTTTTTAAAGCAAAATATGAATTAATTTGAAAAAAATAAACATTAAAAAAGTATTATGTATGGTGCAAGTCTGATATGTGCTGAGTGCAAGTTCAAGCTATGCTAGGTGCAAGTTAGATTTGTGTGGAGTGCAAGTCCAACCTGTGCATAAGTGAAAGTCTAATATGTGTAGAGTGGAAGTCCAACATGTGTATGGTGCAAGTATGATTTGATTTGTGCGTGGTGCAAGTTTAACTTGTGTATAAGTGCAAGTTTAATATGTGCGGTATGCAATTCCAATCTGTACGGAGCGCAAGTCCAATATGTGTATGGGTGCAAATCCAACTTATGCACAAGTGCAAATTTGATCTGTGTAGGGTGCAATTACAACTTGTGCATGATTGCAAGTGTAATGAGGTGCAAGTTCGATCTATACAGTGTGCAAGTCCAATATTAAAATGATGAGTTTTTTTTTTTTCGATTTATTCACCAAACTATTTTTTTTTTATTTTTTTGAAGAAAAATAAAAAAATTGAAAATTAAACCAAATTGTGCATAAAAAAATTAAAATAATATTTTAAAATATAAAATAAAAATAATTTAAGTGAGATACAAAAAATTATAAAAAAAAATCACTAAAATAAAAAATAATAATAATCACTACAAAGTAGACTTGCCTCATATACAAGTTAGACTTACAAATCGAACTTGCACCCTACTGTGATAACCCTCACCTCTGATTAGTGCTCATCTGTGATTAAGTATGATAAGTAACTGATAAGAATGAAATCCTGATCTGTTTGTATGAGTGTGTTGCATTAAGTGCATTTCTATCTGTTGTCATTAGATGATCTGTTCATGTTTTTAATTTCGAATTGCGAATTGAAGGCCTTATCGGTAGCCAAATCAGAAATTGATTAGTGTTATATGCTAATTAGGATTTATGTGATTTTATGGTAGGTTTAATTAAAATTTGATTTGGAATGATTAAATTTGGTTAAATAATGTTATATCACATTAGTTGGCTTTATTACATGTTTGCCACTAAGTGGATTATTCTAGGCCATTTACCTAATCTTGATTCACGTGTGTTTGATGCATCATTTGCTCACCTTCTTGAGACCAAAACCGAGAAAGAGAGGGAGAGTAGGAGAAAAATTGATTTCAACAAGAATTAGCTTGGTGACTTAGAAGAATTGAAGGAAATTTGCATATTTGAGCTTCCATACCTAGAATTCAAGGCCTAAGGTAGGAAAATCATCTTCTTAATTGTGTATTTAAGTTGTTTCATGCTTAGTTCATGGAAATTTGGAGTTTAAAGTCAGGAATTAATTTGAAGAGTTGAATTGTGAGCTAATTCATGCATGCATGTACATATTCTTGCATTTTGAGGTTGTTTTCATGAAAACTCTTACATGCAAGTTCACATTTTGGTTGTAGCCCATGAATTCACTTTGGTTTTGAGCTTAATCTTGCATTTGATCAAGTTTTAGAGCACTAGATTTCATAAGAGTTCATGCATGTTATGTTTTTGCATAATTCATGAAAGTTTCTTTGAAATTGGTATTGAATTGGCAAACTTTGGGCTTTGATTTTATCAATTGATCTTCAAAACATGTTGTATTATGAGTTTCCAAGTGTTTTTTAGAAAATTGGCCCAAAAGATTGAGTTTTGATGTGTTGAATGCTTGGTTTGAGCTTTGGAAGCAAATCTGGAAAACCCAGATTTTGCCTTCCATGCTCGAGCAAAAAATTCCACGCTCGAGCGATCACCTTTGTGTTCAGAGTTCCGCTCGAGCGACAGAATACTGGCTCGAGCGTAGATTGCAAGCTCTCAGGTTTTCTGCGTGTGCAGACGCACGCTCGAGCGAAGAAACCTACGCTCGAGCAAGGACCGTATCTCACGCTCGAGCGAGCGTCGAGCGGAGATTTTCAACATCCAACACTTTTTGCATTTTTTACAGACCGCTCAAGCGAGGAAGTCCATGCTCGAGCGACCCCTCTGTTTTGGCACGCTCGCTCAAGCGTAGAAAGCCACGCTCGAGCGAGACCCCTGTTTCAGCAAAAATTTGAAAAGTGTTTTAAAGTACATTTTTGCATCCTCATTCCATCCTAGGCATTCCTAAGCCATGTTTAAGGCATCTTAATGAGGATAATGTTATAGAACCACACCAGTATAGTTAGGGGCTAAGTTATTAATCCCGAGTGTGTGTTCGTTCTGCAACTGTAAGGTTGGCATCCAAGGACGCTCGTTAGCTTGTCTATAGCTCAGTACTCTGTGAGTAACAATATTGTAAAGATATGTTCAATTATGATTATTTTATGAATGATCAACTGTTCTGGTTACTGAAACGTTATTGTTTAATGAATGAATGTTTGTCTTATTTGTAAACTGTATTCGTGGCATCTATAGCAATTTACTGTTACTGTACTGTTACTGTACTGTTACTGCTACTGTTACAGAGATCTCTGTCGGCTCCAATACTTGGAACCAATACTGTATATTGTTCTGATGGCCATTAACTGACTGTTCGGTTTGTTAAGACCTACTGTACTGTTTTGCTAATGGATGTACCACATATGACTATTATGGTTCTAAATGACTGATTTACCGATGCAATTGACTGTTTTAATTACTGAAAGGACATTCTTTTAAACCCCTTTACGCATATGTTATTCACTGGGTTTTAGCTCACTGTTTATATTTAAATGTAGGTGTCCAGGCATCGGACCGAAGTTAGGAGCGTCAGGCTAAGTTCCCGTTTTGTCAAAGCCAACTATTGTGCCTCACCTCAAGGTTCCGAATGCGTTAAAGCCAAGGCTGTTTTGGGGTGTTTTAGATTCCCCCTTTTGCCTCTGTTCTGTAATAAATGATTAAGACTTGACCGTACAGTTATAGTTAGGGATTTGGTCCCTGACATGGATGTTTGTGTATATGTCGCATGTATATATGTTTCGGTTACCAATGTGGCATGTTTATAAAAAGTCTTTTTGCATCCAGATTGTCACAGCTCATTGGACATCTTTTATTTACTGTTTTGGCTTCTGCCAGCCCCTTTACTCTGTATTACTGTCATTACTGTTAAGCAGGCCTTCGGTAATCACGGATTACTGGCCGGTTGCGATGCTAAACCCATAGGGGTGGGTTTGGGTCGTGACACCTACATAGAATGGACTTGCACCTATGCACATGTTGGACTTGCACCCACACACATTGGAGTTGCACATATCAAACTTGCACCCATGCATAGGTTATAGTATTTTTTAATATTTATTTTTGTCATACTAATTTATATTTTAATTGATAAAAATAAATTAAAAAAATTATTTATAAATATAAAATGTTATTTTCATTCCAAAAAAGATAGAATCATTAGAAAATAAATTTTTTTTATATTATTTATGAGACTAGTTTTTACTTTTTTAAAGAAAAAAATAGAAGAAAGAATTCAACCTAACATGGTGAATTAAATTTCTCATATCCTAATTTTTTTTTACCTATTTTAATGCTAAAATATATGCTTTTTTTTTTTGTTAATTTTTAATGACATATTTTATTTGTATGGATTGAGTTATCATTTGTGTTAGTTTTTATTTTAAAAATATTACTCCATTTTTTTTTCGTTTTGTCTAAGTAATTATTTTTATTTGTATGATTTGAGTTAATGTTTTCATTTGTATTTGTATTAGCAATTACGTTTTCTCTTACCAATATATATTTCAATTTTAAAAGTAAATTTAAAGTATTTTACTATTTATATTAACTTAAACCATACAAGTAATTTTAATTATATAAATTGTTATATATTTTGAATAATTAATTTATATTTTATTAAATATGTTAAATGTTAGTCGTATTTTAAAGATTTTATTGATATTTTTAGAATGGTATTAATTTTATAAAAATAAATTTGTATATAAAATATACAATATATTTTGTTAAAATAAAATAAATTTATAAGTAGAAAGATAAATTTTCTTTTCTTTTATTTTTATTAAAATAGTGAGGTGTGTGTTAGACTGTATGATTATGTGTGTGACAGTGAGATGTATGTATGAGTGTATGTGTGTGTGATGTGTGACAGTGAGAGTGAGAGGAAGAGAGGGAGGTGTGGGCGTGTGCAGGTTGTGTTAGTGGCTGTGAGAGTTGAGGGTAAAATAGTAAAATCAATACAAAATTTCAAATTTTTTTTTAATTTTTTTTATAACTTTTGTACTCTCCATTGCTTGAAATTTTGCAAAGTAGCTACGAACTGGTAATACTTTTTCCCAAGTTCCACGGTCAGGTAATTCCCCTTTCATTTTTAATGTTTTGTCGTCTTTCGTCATTTTTTTCATAATTTTTAGTCATTTTTATATTTTATTTTTTAAGTAGAAGAAATTAAGGAGACATCCCTTTATAAGTTTGTGTAAAAATTTAAAAATAAATCAAATTAATCGGATATTGATAGACCTTTTATCGAATTGTAATTGTATCTAAAAAAACATTTAGTAATTGTGTTTTAAAATATAAAATTGAATATAAATTCAATGCAATGAAAGGATCTGATCAATTTAATTTGAGTTATTTACATGGAGACCTCTTAAACTATTAAAAAATATCAATTTGACCTTCTAAACTATAAAAACATATAAATAGACCTTCTAAATTATTGAAAAATTTTATTTTATCCCATAAACTATAAAAACATACAAATTAACCTCCTAAAATATCGACGTATTAAGAGGTTGTTGTGTAAATAACTCAAATAAAGGCTAGGAAAGTTATGTAAGAGAGGTCACCAACCCATTTTTTTAAATCAAAACTTCAGTGACAACAGTTAGCACATTAAAGTTGTGGGAACAAACTTGAAAGGAGAGCCATGGCTTGTAATTCTTTTTATTATTTATTATTTTTTTATTTTTGGCTTGTAGTTCACTTCATGACCTCATAGATAGTAATAGTAGAGGGTCCTAATTTTTGTGGCTCAAATGGCTCGAATTTGTCAAAACGACGTCGTTTTGAGTACAAAACAACATCAAAATTGCCAGAACGACGTCGTTTTGACAATTTTGAGCCATTTGAGCCACAAAAATTAGGGCTCTCAAACATTTTTCCTTCACAGAAATGCTTTTGGGTCATGCCAGGTAGGGGTGTAATTTAGGTGGGTTTAATTTGAACAATTCGAATTTAGTTTGAATTTTTTTAAGGTTTGGATAAGATATTTTTGAATTCAGTACGGGTTTGAGCAAAAATTTAAAAGCCCGAATTAAATTTGGACGGGTTTGGACAAAGACGTCAAACAATCTGAGCAACTCGAAACCCGAATTATACATATATAGATATATAAAAATATTAAATATACATATAAATTATTATCCATTACATGACATTAAAGTAATTTAGATTATTAAATCATATTGAATATATATTATTATATATACAAACAACATAAAATATTTTTTTTTTTTTTTGTTATTTTCACTCATAAATTGTAAGGACTACTATAGTGGCATATCTCTGACATTATATAAGTTATTTGTTTTGGTGGTATTAATGATTTTCTATATAAAAAAAAATATAAATAGAATCAAATTTTAATAATTTAATAATGTAACCCAAAAAAAAAAAAAACTGAAATTGATTTACAATTCGGGCAATTCGGGTTTAACTCGGGTCAGGTTTGGGCAGGTAATCTCGGGTTACAATTCCTGTTTGGGCGGGCCTGGGCAGGTCTCAGCATAACTTGGTCTAGACTTGGACAATCTCCTAACCCAACCGAACCCGTCTGAGTTGCACTCCTAACGCCAGGTGGACTTGACTTAATCAATGAGTTCATAAAATTGGGGGCGGTGTTTGGAAAGTTAAAGGCTGTGTTCGGAGAAGCTCTCCAAACATATGTTCATCCATTGATTTTAGTGTCGTATTTGTTTTAAGTTTTCAAATTATAATTCCACATTCACTTTTGAAAATTCCTTTCCAGGTGAAAAAATTTGGTTAACTCGGACGTCCGGCCGGTCAACCGGAAGTGTTCGATTTTTTTTTTTTTCACCTGTTATTTTTATATTTTAAATAAAAAATATTTCTAGAATTTTTTTAAATTTTTTTTTTATGAGCTTTGAATATGATTTTGGATTATGTGTTTGGTTATGAATTGTAAGTTTTTGAATTAAATATCATATGTCACATCATTCATTTCAAACTCAATTCAAAACTCATAACCAAACAAATTTTTCACACTCAAATTATAATTCCAAAACTCATAAACTCAAAATATAACTCTATTATCAAATTATATTTAGAAAATTCCACTAAACACTACCAAAAATTTGTTTTTTTTTAAATTTTTTTAACTTAAATTTTTTTAATCAAAACTTCAATGACAACAGTTAGCACATTAAAGTTGTGTGCGAAGAAACTTGGAAGGAGAGCCATGGCTTGTAAATCACTTCATGACGTCATAAAAATGCTTTTGGGTCAAGCCAGGAGGACTTGACTTCCTAGTCAATCAATTAGGGATGTATAAATAACTCAAATAAAGACTAGGAAAGTTACGCAGGAGAGGTCACCATGCCATTTTTTTTAATCAAAACTTCAATGACAACAGTTAGCACAAATTTGAGTTATTTACCTAGGGACTTTTTAAATTATTAAAAAATATTATTTTAATATCTAAACTACAAATACATATAAATAAATTTTTTAAATTATTGAGAAATTTTGTTTAAAAACATATAAATTAACCTTCTAAAATTTTGGCATATTAAGAGATCTTTGTATAAATAACTCAAATAAAGACTAGGAAAGTTATTCAGGAGAGGTCACCATGCCATTTTTTTTAATCAAAACTTCAATGACAACAATTAGCGCATTAAAGTTGTGTGGGAAGAAACTTGGAAGGAGAGCCATGGCTTGTAATTCACTTCATGACGTCATAAAAATGCTTTCGGGTCAAGCCAGGGGGACTTGACTTCCCAGTTAATCAATTAGGGATGTATAAATAACTCAAATAAAGACTGGGAAAGTTATGCAGGAGAGGTCACCAAGCCATTTTTTTTTTAATCAAAACTTCAATGACAACAGTTAGCACATTAAAGTTGTGTGGGAAAAAAACTTGGTAGGAGAGCCATGGCATGTAATTCCCTTCATGACGTCATAAAAATGCTTTTGGGTCAAGCCAGGTAGACTTGACTTCCTAGTCAATCAATTAGAGATGACAATTTGAACTCGACCTGACGGAAACTCAGACCGCCCCCGCCTCCTCTCCCGTCTCGAATTATCCTTGACATCCTCATATATATATATATATATATATGTGTGTGTGTGTGTTTACATTCACTTCACTTCACAGATCTTAAATATCTTGCTACAGTCCTTTGGGTCACCCAAAAACTCATTCGGATTCGATCGAAAGAATTCCCTCTTCAAAAAAGATGGCCCTGCTTCAGCTACCTGGGCCTAGACTTAATTCTCTGCTCTGAGAATGTCCATAGATTCCCTCAATGCTCCGGCCATTTCGCGGGCTAAGGTGCCTATGGCTTGCTGACCTACTAGCTCGGCCACATTGGCTTGACCAACCCCTTCCTCCTGTGCTGGAATCTCATCTGGTATAGGCACCTCGTGCCTCCTAGGCCTACCACGCCTATCTCCACGACCACGTCCTGACATCCTAATAAAGGTAACACAAGAAATTAGCACATTCACAAATGTGCCGAAGCTAACTCACTCGCGTCCTAATACATTGGACAACTGTAATCCACTCCACATAAACACATATGAACTTCATTTCCAGATAATGATCGTCTCGCGGCGTTGCTAGAGTTCCAATTAGAAATAGCAATGATCAAGTGCCTTTCTAACAGGACTCTTAGAAACCCGTGTACCCAATCAACATCCTAGAAATTCAATCCCATACCCAAATAGTCACATAAGCATGTTGCCATATAAACACATATCATTTACACTTAATTCTCTAGCAAGCGAGACAAACCCATTGTGGTACTAACCACTTCCCACGCACCTAAAGTATTCAAACCCGGTACGCTTTGATACCAAGTTGTCACGCTCCCAAAATAATACAATGAATACAATCCAAACACATATCAATAACAACATGAATCAGAGTAAATAATCCTTTTATTACATGAAGTTAATAATACAAAAGAGTTTAACAGAATTAAATGCCCTATTGGCTTACATATTTCCAAGCTTTGACTTTGTTACATAAAAAGAGACTAGCTCATATACATTTAGCCCCATGCTTTACAAAAATATGCAATTCAAATAAAGAAGCTCCTGCTCTCAAAATGTCCCTCCAAGCTATTGCCTTCGTGGAGGTAAGTCACTAACACTTGAAAATGTTATTCCCAAATAAGTTGAGTCACAGTCCAGTAGAAATCATCTAGCACAATATATGAAACTTAGCAAAGGTATAAGTACACTATGCATACACAACATCAGTGATAGAGACATCCATAGTTATACAATCATAAAGTACCAATTTCCATTCATTTTATTACATGAACCAGTTTCATTATCTTTTTGACAATCTAAATGAGACTTCAACTCATTAATTCTACAATCACATCAACAATGCATGAACACTTCAAACTTTTCTTTCACGGAAATTTCCTCCGCGGGCAGTCGTCAAACGGGACCCATGTAAACGTAGGCTATACAAGCACTACAATTGCCATTTTACGGATATTTCGTCCGCGGGCTAGGCACTCATGTATAATTTTAGGACTTTCACCTAGGACACTTCGGCCAACTTAATTATAATGGAGTCCATCCACTTTCTTCTCCCAAACAATCATTCATAAATATGTAATGTATTTAAACACAACATCAAACAATAGAGTACATCTCCTTTCCACTCTCACAGAATCATACATGTACAATGTATATAAACATAGTCATATTCAATGACAAACAACAAAAGATTAGTTTCAATTCACCTAATCCTCATGCAATTTCTACAACAATCATGGCTATCCTCCACCGATAGCCCGATACAGTTATTTCTAAACAGATATCCAATCTCATGACAGATAATTTATTCAAACTTCCAAAGGATGAATCAATACATAACCAATCCCATCATTCATACCAATACCCTCTCAATTTCACATTTTCAATAACAACTTTAATTATCTATATAAAATAATCATAATAGTCATCTTAGGGCAAAGCCTACCCATTTCTAATCATCAACCCAAATATCATTTTCAACCATTTTGACCCAACATAATTTCATTTCTGCAGCCCACATTCGTTTATTTCATGTTCATCAACAATCCCTCTTTCCATATTATACCCAAACCCTAGGTTTGCTTATAACACCCTCAAATCATATCATTGTTACACAAGATACAAATAACTAAGCTAAATATCATATGAAAGTGTAGAAAAGATCCTTACCTCAAAGGAAGAAGATGAGTCAATTAAGAGAGAAATTCCAAGAATGTCGAAACCCACTTCTATTTGGATCAAAATGTAGATCTTGACGAGCTTACCTTTTTCTCAAGGCACTAGGGTGAAAAGATTAATGGATCTAGATGAAATCTAAGAGAGAAAGTGAATTCTAGAGAGAGAGGCTTAAGAATAAGCTTTTTGAAAAGTTTTAGAGAGAGAGAGAGATATGAAAAAATGATTCAAAATATCATCTTCTCGGATTGTTATACGCGCAGTCCGCCCAAGTGTAGAAAGCTCCGATCGAGCGTCAGACACAAGATTCTGCTCGAGGGTGAAAGTTGGCGCTCGAGCGTAGAATACACATTTCCAATAGTTTTGCAGATGAAGGTCCCCGCTCGAGCGTGGGACTGGATGCTCGAGCGTCCAAAGCACTTTCCCAGTATTTTCAAAACCGCAAAAGAAATGTTGAGAAGTGGCAAATCCCACTCGAGCACAAGAATGGCCACTCGAGCGGAGAAGCAAAATTTGTGAAGCCCGCTTGAGCACAAGAGCTAAAATCTGGGCAACAAAGGTTTGGAAAAACAAGCAACCAACCTGTCCTAAGCGCACAACTACAACCCGATAACTAAAATAATGGGGAAAACAAAGGAAAGAGATATGAATAACTATTCAAAACCAAACCTACCCGAGTCCAGAATGCAATAAGTAACGGGTCAAAACCCGGAATCGCTATAGATTGATCCAATTCCCATGTAATCTTTGATATTTAAATACAATGGAGATTATAATTTATTACTTGTGTCTCGCATTCATTGATACCAAACTATGATACGAAGGTCATAGTAACCTGCATTCAGATACATACTCACTTATTCTTATAAGTTTTCTTCTTGACTTTTGGCTATCTCCTCACCAATTAATGCTTCAATTATACCTTACACACATCAATCATCTTTTTAACGAAAGAGTCGAAGCAAACTACAACTTTTTGAGACACTTCCACAATTTTGATAAACTTGAGAATTGAATAAATTTATTTTTACTTCTTGGTATCCTCAAGATATCAATATGTGAAAGGACTCCTTTTGAACACTTAGCTATTTTTCAAGATCTATAGTGTTTTACCATAGGACTAACTTGGGTTGACCCAGCCCACTGGAGCAAGAGAAACATATAAGTAGACGTTTGTTTGTCCAAACAACACTCTTACCCTTTGACTCTTAGAACTTAACCTTCTACTTTTCATTCGTTCTTGCAAACCCTAATTTTTCACTTCCAATGGCATATGGTTCTCAAGTCATTGATGTTGTTCCCCTTAGGAAAATACTTCCTCTCTCTCTCTCTCTCTCTCTCTCTCTCTCACACACACACACACACACACACACACACACTACAAAATATGGTTTTTGACTTAACCTTTTAGGCGAATTCGCTTGACAACTCCATAGATACTTGCATTTTCATCCCTCAAGGTGATAATGGAGACTTTGGCTTGGGCCTAACTTTTAGAGAGGCTCCACCAACGGTAATGTTGAATCTCTACCCTCGCTTCGAAGATCATACTATGCTCTACCATCATCATCTTTCCTAGAGCTCTTGGACAGGGGCCAAACCCTTTCGAATGTGACCTGTTGTTAAAAAGGATTGGATAGCTTGGTAAGATCGAGTCACAGAGGCTCGTAAAGAGACCTTAACGAGAGTTGGGATTCTGGACTTCCTTTGACTCTCTAGGTATTCTATTTCCCAGGACCCTTATCTGATCCCTACTGCTTTATGCTACTAGAACCCTGCCTTCAATTTCTTTTATCTTAGAAGTGATATGATGGCCCCCACTGTCCTTGATATGTTCCATTTATTTGGTTTATATCCTGCTAGGTTAACTTTCAGCCCCACTTATACCGAGAAGGCGATACCTAAGCTCAAATTCCCATCGCACAATCCCTTTTATTCCACTTTTCTTAGTAGTAGTAATAAGAAAATTGGTCTTGTTTCGGACCAAGAACTTTTTGAATTCATCCTATATTGGTTATGTAAATTTGTTATGTGTACAGCTTCTCAAAAGCTTGTCACTGAATTTATTCCTCTAGCCTAAACTCTTGCCTTGCGTGAGCTTGTTTCTTTTGCTTTTTTTCTCCTAGGCCATCCTTGTAGGCCTGTTCTTCTTTCTGTGAGAGTCATCTAGATCTTAACCTTGGTGGTCCACTTTAGATCCTCTAATTATGGTTTTTTGTACACTTCTCATATTTTTTATTCTCTCTTCTTTCTTATCATGAAAATGTGGATCCGCCGACCTATAGTGAGCTCTATTCCAGAGTAAACCTTAAAATTTCAACCTGTAAGTATTTCTTCCGTTATTTCTTTAACATTCCCTTAGATTCAAAACCAGAATTCTTTCTTCCTTTTAACCCCATCATGTGTCCTCATTGGCTTCATAATCTGTTGGCAGATAAAGAATGCACTAATGATGTCCACAAGACTTGTTGGGTGTCCATCCTTATCACAAGAGAACTATTTGTTGGGAACTTGAACCCCAAAGCCTACAATTGCATAGCTGAGCCATATTGCCTCGGCTCAATTTGCCAGACAATTCCTTATTCTCTTCCATACATCAACCAACCCCAAACTATATACCAGAGATTTGAAGCCTTCTCAATTCAGAATTGGGGAATCAACTAAGCTTTTGAAAGAGAGTCTAAAGAAATTCATCTTCACTTCTTTCAACTTCAACCGAACAACTTTGGTTTTTTACACTAGTGGAAGTCTAACACATAGGCCAGGTTTACCATACCCTTAGGCTTGATGATCATGAACCTGGGTCTTGTTGAGGATGCTCCTTAGGCTAGAGCTACAGCCCCTATCATTCCTCCAATCGCATTGCCAACTTCAGGATAAACTACTCCTGCAACGCCAGTAGTCGTCACTTTCACTAGGAGAGCTACCGGGACTTCCTTCAAGCCAAGTAATCATCATTTGAAGCACCTTAGACTTCATTTATGTATCTATATACAAGTGCTTGTACTTAACTGCTTATAAGTAAGCTATAAGTATTTACCATTTGTCTCTATTCCTTGAACTAGTGCCAAAGTTTATAACCAATAGGCAACAAGCTCTAGCCAAACTTGTGGCCAAAAGAAGTCAAAAAAAGAAAAGAGCAACTTCATTTGCTGACAAAGAGGTTGGCCACCATGAACCTTTTTTGACACTCCCAGCTCCCACTTCATAACCAGAAATAGAAGAAGAAGAAGAAGTGAATGGAGCGGATCACATCCCTATTGGGGTTTGGAGTAAGAGGAGGATTGGCGCCTTATCCCCTAAAACCCAATCTCTAGGTTCTCTCTCTACCCTGTCTATATCTACCCCAAAGATTTATGAACTTTCAAAATCTGTCCTCTCTTATGTCTATCAACAACCCGAAATGCTCACTCAGCCTCAAGCACAAACTACTGAACCCCTTCAAAATGTGGAAGAAGTACCTTCACTTGAGGCTGGGGTTTTAAATGCCTATTTCAAGAGTGCTAGGAGAGCCATAAGCAATAAACTAAAAAGGATGTATCTTTAGAAAGTGAGGACTACTTCTTCATTTGATCTTAATTTGATTGCAGCAAAATATAATGTCAAACATAGTTTCTCAATAATTGAGTATTTACATTCACAAGAATTTAAAAATCTACTAAGGTAATAAATTGCTTGCTCCTTACCTTCTTCATTGTCTTGAGCCAATAAGACTCCAATGGATTCTTCTTCTACTACTATGTACAACTTCAAGGCTTTGTCTTCTCTTAGAGGCATCAACACAAGAGGCTTAGCCAAATAGCTTTTCATGGTTTCGAATGCTGCCTGATATTCTACTTCCCATCTAAACTTCTCATGGTCTTTAAGCTTCAACAAAGAAGAAAAGACTTTAGTTTTACTTGCAATGTTAGCAATAAATCTTCTAAGGAAATTAACTTACCCAAGAAATTTTTGCAATTTTTTCTTACTGGTGGGTGACTTAGCTTCAATGATGGCTTTGGCTTTGTTTTTATCGATCTAGACTCCTCTTCTGTGGACCATATATCCTAGAAAATTACCAGGAAACGCACCAAAAGCATATTTCAGAGGGTTGAGCTTAAGCTAAAAGTGCCTCATCTTTTTGAATGAAGCTTCCAAATGAGCTAAATGATCTTTGAAAGACTGAGACTTGACTATAATGTCATCAACATAACACTCAAGAAATCCTCCAACTAGATCATGAAAAATGGTAGTCATGGCTCTTTGATAGGTTGCCCTAGCATTATTCCACCCAAAAGGCATTTTCACCCATTTAAAGGTTCCCAAATTACCTGGGCACCTAAAAGTTGTCTTGTGAACATCTTCCTTAGTTATGCATATCTGATTATACCCAGAATGCCCATCCATCATAGACAAAATGACATGTCCTACTGATCTATCCACAAGTAGATCCACCATTGGCATTGGATATTTATCCTTGGGAGTTACCAAATTTAGATTTCAAAAGTCAATACAGACTCTCATTTTTCCATTTTTTTTTTAACAACTGGTACCACATTGGAAAGTTATTCAACATACCTGGCCATTCTAATGAACCCAGCTTTTAATAATTTCGAAATTTCTTCTTTGATTTTGAAAGTTACCTCTGGACTCATCCTTCAAGGTTTTTGCTTGTGTAGTTTGTAATTAGGCTTGATGAGGGAGCCTATGTTCCACTAGCTGCCTATCCAATCCAGGTAGCTCACTGTAATCCCAAGCAAATTAGTCTTTATATTCTTTCAATAAAGCCAACAATCTGGCTTTAGAAATTGGATCCACCCAAGCACTACAGAAGGTTGGATTCAAAGTTGTTGTTCCTCTCAAATTCACTTCTTCCAAATGGTCTTGGGCATTAGTTGTTAAGCTTTCTAGGACTTCAGACTCTTTTAGTTCTTCAGGTGATTCAACTTCTTATCGTTTCCCTTCCTTATTTTTATAGGTAAAGTTTGCCTAGAAAATTTCATCTTCCCGAATTCTGGCGTCAATATCTAAAGCCAATAAGTTATTCGACGCCAATAATAAGGCTTGTCGCATTGTTTCTGATTCATAGCCAATCATTAGACTCATCTCTATTGCATGCTGGCTTATCTAAACCATCTTGGATCCTCTATTTTAGATAAGCCACTTCCTAATCTGTACCATGTTTTGCATCCTCACCCTAAGTCTTTAGCATACTCAGAGGTATCACTTCTTGATCATATAGATTTGCCTCTGTGAAATCTGCATGAGCTATGAATGGTTGAGGGTCTACTTGTATCTCCCATATTTCTCCATTTCTGAGGGCTATGATGATCTTCTGGTGTAATGCTGATGGCACATACTTCTTAGTATGTATCCAATCTCTTCCTAGTAGGGCATTATACTTGGCATTGCTGTTCGCCACAAAGAAAGCCGCTACACAGTTTCTCGACTTCACATTGAGGTTGACTGGTAGGATCTCTTAGGTCATTTGTTTGTCTCCTGTGAACCCTACTATGGAGGTGCTAGTTGGAATGAGTTTTGGGTTTTTCAAACCTAACTTCTTCAAAGAGGCCTTGGGCAACAAGTTAACTGCTACTCCAATGTCCACCAACACCTTACTCATTAATACTCCATCAAAATAGGCCTTGATGTACAAAGGCTTGATGTGTTGAGTCATGCTTAGAGTTGGGTATTTAAAAGGATAGCAAGGTATAACCTCTTGAACCTCTATCTCTACTGTTTCTTCGAAGTCTATCTCCTCCACCATTTTAGTCTCTAGAATAGAAGCCTCATTTGATTTAACCCATTCTTCAATGGACGGGCTTCTTCTTTGCTTGGGATCTGCTGTGAACTTGCAAAGCAAAACATGCACCATATTTATGTTACCAGTAGGTGTAGACACCCCATTTTTGACCGTTCTCAAGACTTGGACGTCACCGTTCGAACACTCGGTGATTATCCATGTTTGTGTTCGTCTCGAGTTCCCGGAGGCCTTGGCAGCGCGCCTCGCCTCAGGACCTCTTGACTCGACTGCTTCGTGTTCGGTTTTGGCACCAAACACCTGTGTTTTTGCCTTGAAGGGCAGGGAATGGCTTTTTGGCCATCCTCACACCTCATCGGCCCTCCCTATTATCACCGGCTGCCCCCACACCACACCGGCACTCCCTTTTGACCATCGGCACTGTTTTCTCAAACACTTTGGCCGGTCGGCACTGTATGTTGCCGACCGGCACTTTTTTGTGCCGGTGACTGTTTTGGCCGGCCGGCTTGCACCCTTTGAACCCCTGGGACATGGTGCATGCCAGCTGTGCCAGCTGGAATGCACCATCACATTCCCCCGTGCACAGGTGTGGCCATTTTGCACCCTTTGCACCCTCTAAGCTTCTAGAAGCTTGCACCTTTGGCCAAGCTTCTTGGAGAAGCTTGGCCAGCTGTCTTAGCTTCTCCAAGAAGCCAAGGCCCCTTTGCACCTCTTGCCCCTTTTCCTTTGCTTAGCCATTAAGTCTTGTGGCTTAGTCTTGGCCTATATAAGCACCATTCCTCTCCCTTTGTTGGGGGTTAGCCATTTTCAACACAAAACCAGAGTTCCTATATCTATACATCTGTGTTGTACTCTCTCTCTTTATATCTCACTCTTTCTCATCCTTGTGTGTGTGTTTTGAGCCTAAATAGTGTGTTTTTACCTCACTTTTGCACCAATACACACACCATTACACCTTATTTCGAGATTGAGGGACTTGGAGGGTTGTTTGTTGAGTTTTTGGACTGGTTTTGCTCACTAGAGGAGGGCTGCACCATTTGTTCTTCAAGTGCTCTTCAAAGGTGAGCTAGTTACTTTAGTTTCCCCATTTTTGCAACTAGTTTTTACCCATCTTGCTTTGTGTTTTAGTCTTTGTGTATAACTGAAAAAAAGCTTGTTTTTCCTTGCTTAAGAACATTCATTAAGGTCACTTTGTGGTTTGAGTGAAAACTCACCCTCTTAGGCCTTGTTTGGCCTTTTTGGTGCTTCCATTTTTAGGCCTTGTTTGCTTGTGTGTTTGTTTCTTTTCACCACTGAAAATCAGTGGATTTTCAGTGGTAAGGAGGTTGGTTTGAAGTCTTGTATAGGGGAGGGACACCCCTCTCCCCTTTGTCCCTCTCTTGCCTTTGTTTTGGCTTAATATAGTAGCATGCATGTCCAGCCCTATATGGCCTTATTTCAGACCTTTTTAGGTGTCTTTTGATCATAATATATCTCTATTGTTGGTCGGATTGGTGCTCCATTGTGTGCATGTTGCACTTGTTTTGTATGCCTCTCTTATGCTTAGAAGTATGCCATGCATTTAGGCCATGATCTTTGCATGATTTGACTTAACTTCATGAAGTTACTAGCCTTGTTTTGCCTTGCATAAGGTCTGTTAGCCACTGTTTTGGTCACATTTGGCATGCTTGATGTGGTTGCTTTGCATTCCGGCTTGTAGGCCTTGAGTATTTTGGCTTCTAATATGCTTAGCCTACCTTAGCCTTATGATTTGGCATCATTTAGGGTCATATTTCAGTCCATAAATCATGTTTGTATGTTTGCATATGTGGCTTATTTCATGCTTTTAGGGTGTGCCCTTTTATGCCTAGGAATAGGCCTTATGCAAGCTTGTATGTTTAGAGCATTTCGGGGCTGCCATATCAAGGGGATTTGGGTGTGTTTTTGCATGCTAGAACTCTGTTTTTATGTGCCTAATGTATGCCATGAATGGTCATGATAATGGTAGCAAGGAGTGTTCCCTTTGTGCCTTAACCTTAGGCCCTTTGACTTGCATGTTTGCATAGGTGATTGGTCACCATTTTGGGCATATTTTGCCACTGTTTTGGGTTGGTTTGAGGGCTGCCCCATTGTGGTCTAGTCCACCATCACATGCTTGCCTCATGTCTATTGCTTAATTGATTCATTAAGCGTTGTAGTATGTTGGTCTTATTGCTTGGTTGGTCCATGTTTGCATGACATTTGCATCTTGTATACTCTAGCATTTTGCATGCTTAACATGGTAGTTGTATGACATTTGGTGTGCTTGCATCCTAATGCCCATGTTGCATCATTTGAGCTATGTTGCATACATGCATTTCATGGCTTGGTTTGGGGTTGTCAAACCAAGCATAAGGGTTGAGGGAAGTTCACACTACAAGTGGTGCAACTTATTTCAACTCTTGGTCCCCAAGGCCCTTGACCAACAGGCAGAGACAATTGCCAGGTTAGAGCAGCAAGCCGGGGCATCTGCTTCACATCAGGCTCCTCCCCCACCAAGGGTTCCGATACCCGAGGAGACGCCAAATGTCCAAAATGTCCAAGAGGATACAGGCCTTCCAACGGGGCCAGCTCCGCCCCCGATTCTACCGCAACTATCCAAGGCGCCCACGCCTATCAATGTACCGGACTCTCCCTTTGAGTTCGAAGCGGACCCCACAGCGCTGAAGCTGAGTAAGTTGGAAAAAATGTTTAAGAAATCCCAGGGAGTCAAGACCATCCCTGACATTGAAGATGGATACACGGACACAGCTGTGACATTGCCGGACAGGTTCAAGATGCCTCACATCGACCGTTTTGACGGGTCGGGAGATCCCATGGTCCACTTGAGTTTGTTTTCAGATGTTCTGCGCCCGATGGGCTTGACAAGATTACAGAAGCTCTCCCTTTTTAGTAGGACCCTGTCGGGTATCGCAGCCATTTGGTACGCCAAATTAGAGGACTCAGTGAAACGAAGCTGAGAGGAGATGTCCGAGGCCTTCGTCGCACAATATTCATACAATACCCAGATCGAGATCACAACCCGTGATCTTGAGACAACCAAGCAAGAGCCGAAAGAGGGCTTCTCTGACTTTGTAACCCGTTGGAGAGCCAAAGCTTCTTCGATGACCACCAGGCCGGTCGACAAGGACCAGATACGGATGATTGTGCGCAATCTCCAACCCAGGCTGATGCAGAAAATGATTGTCCTCCCCCTACCCACCTTTGCAGACCTCCATGAGATTGGGGTACAAATCAAGGATGCTATAAAGCAGGGCCTCATTGACCAGGAGAAGGAGCAGCCCAGGAGGGCGTTTACCCACAGTTCGAATGTGACCACCAGTGGTGATGCAACTGCAAGGACTTCAGACGTGGGCATGGTCACCACTACTACATCAAAAACAGCTACCCCATTCACCGGTGCGTCCGGAAGTAGCTCACAGAAAACCAAATATCCACCTCGAGTCAAGAGGGTTTTCACCCCACTTTATATGCCTTTGTCAAAGGCTCTAGAGGTCTTAATCCGGAAAGGACATCTGAAACCATTGGAACAACAGCCTTTACCTGATCCTCTCCCTCCAAAGCATGACAGGACTAAGTACTGTGCCTACCATCAACAAACTGGTCATGAGACCGATAGCTGCTTTCGTCTGCGCCATGATGTACAAGATTTGTTTGACAACAAGGTCATCGTCGCACCAACTCAGCAAAGTCTATCGGCACTTGATCAGTGAACTTGTGGGGGATAATGTGATGTGATCGGGAGATGAACCACCTGCGGATGGCGCTCGATTTACTCCAGATGTGGCGTTTGGCACGCACTGTTTTGAGCATTTGTAAATGCTAGTTTTGTAGTTTCTAACTTGGGTGTTGAAGTCAGTTCTGTAGTTTTGTTTTGAGTCTGTCTCTGCCTTGTTGTATCGAGTTAGTCCTGTTGTACAAAGGTCGGGTGATTCCGGGGGTGTTACCTCGGGCATCACCCTTTTGTTTTGCGTTTGTCTTTTCATTTTGTTTTGAGTCTGTTTCTGCCTGGAGCCAGTTACAGCAACAGATTTGAATGAACAACAATGATTTTTCACATTCTTGTGTTCGCTTCTGCCGTGTGCCAGTTGTGCCAGAAATTCCAAATGAGATGGCAGTATTTGACTAAGGACTCCGTCTTTTCTGTGCCTTGAAGTCATTGTAATGACCTGAGTTTTTCAAAACTTTGTGAACACTGCGGTGAAAACGAAGAGGAAGGAATTCCTCGGGTTTTGCAAAAATTTGATCAAATTGAGAGAAAGAGAGGCGTGCTAAGCCATTAATGAATGAAATCATGCTTGTTAGTGTGAGTACTGAGAAGGACCCTAGCTTTGATCCAGATTGGTCCTACACTGTCTTCAGCGCGAGCGATTTGTCGCTTTCTTAAAAACTTTCAAAAAAAATGTTTTGCGCGGTCCTGCGAAGACATGTGTGGAATCGCTCTTGAGATTGTGCAGCTTAGGATCGCTCTCGGCCTCGAGACTCAACCTCTTTGCTTTCAAATCTTGAACTTGGATTCAGAACGTTCAAAGGACAATCATGATGTGAGGCCTGTGTGGCCAGCTTTGAAGCAGCCCTTGAACAAGAGGCACCAAAGTCAGATCAGGAAGATCAGATGTCGTCAAAAGAAGCTTGCAAAGCTAGATCAGAAGCACCCCTCGAACTAGGGGCAAAAAATATCCGATGTGCTCGAAGAGCCAAAGGTGGATCTTTCTGCAAATCAATACAACAGCCACTCTCCTGGATACAGAGGGCTTCAATCTCCAAACCATTTGGCATGGACTTGTTACACTTTTACCCTTTGAGAGGCTCGCTGGGCCGAAAACCCGAAAGGGCGATCCAGGCAAAAGTTAGAGCAAGGCAAAATAAAAACAAAAAATGCAAAAAGAAAAGAAATGAATGATAAAAGAAAAAAAAAAAAAAGGAAGAAAAGAAGTAAAAAATGAAAAAATGAAGAGAAAAAGAAAAGAAGCTCGCAAGGTCGAAAACCCGCATCGGGCACCTTGGCAAAAGTTAGAGCCTGAAAAAAAAAAAGAAAAAAAAAAGGGAGAGGTTAAATACCCGAGTGTACCTTAACCCCGAACTACGTAAGGCTTGATTCCCATGTTTGGGATACGTAGGCAACTTCACTCTGAAGTCCAGCCGTAAAACAATTCAAATTCGACTATGTCCATGTGATGGTTTTGATCATCTTTGCCTTCTCTGTATCCGAGAGTCTGGTCGTGTTCGTCGCTCAGAGGACTGACTACAATGTGCTGCGACATCGTCCAAACAAGGGGCAACTTTCCGTTGCCATTCAACGCGCCGCGGTGCCATTTAAACAAGGGGCAACTTTCCGTTGCCGTGCAGCTCTCTTCAAGCACGGGGCAGTTTTCCTTTGATCTGAGGTTGCGCATCTCGAGAGTGGGTTCTACACTCGTTGAGCAGTGACCGTTTGCAAAAACAGTTTTTGGGAATTTTTACTGAGGTTGACTGATTTTCTCTAGAAAAATTATTCCATCTTTTCCAAAAACCGGACCATTTCTTGGACCCAAAAAAGGAAGATTTTCAGTGCTCATAGCCTGACTTGCATGATTTTAAATCAGAAAATTGCACAAGCATGTTAATCTAACTCTCATGTTGGTCAAAATTGTTTTAGTAGAAAGCAAAATAAAAAATGGTCAAAATGATGAACTAGGGGCACAGTTGAGTCAGGCTTCCTGTCTTTTCCCCATCGCCAGCATACTTGCCAGAAAGGGCACAACTGAAGTCAACAACAACATGCAGAAAGCTCTCTCATCCTCCGAGCAACGAGGTATCAAGCCAAGTGCGAAGCACGAACTGGAATGGATCAGGATGTTCCACTTCCTCATCTAGATAGATCTAACCACGTCCAAACTCCCTAGCGGAGCATCGTCAACCAATGTCAACTACAGATTTGCTACACACCCAGTTGTGGCGCAACCCCTCTGTGGGAAAGTTCACTGCTGTGTGCAGAAGAAAAAGAATCTAGCAGAATGCTAGGGGCAAGAGCCCGCAACTTCTTGTCTATCCACCAACCACTCTGGGGAGGGATGAAAAATGAGAGATTGAAGAATAGAGAGATGTGCGCTGAGAGAAAAAGTGAGGAAAAAGGGCTTTTTCAGAAAAACAGAGCTTGAGGGCCGAGTGATGTGAGAATCACAAATGAGAAATGGTGGGAAATAATACCCAGAGAAACTGGCTCCTTGTGAACTAAGAAGTCTCTTGTCTTTGCAACACGTCTGTGCGTCGCGTCAGTCGTTTTGTTTGTCTCAATTCTTGTTTTGAGTCGTTTCAAGTGTCTGTGTTTGTGTTTAGGTTGTTACCTTTTGTTTTCCGTTATTGAGTCTTTTTCGCTGTGTTCAGTTGTAGGCTCAATACCCGGTCGAAAACTCATTTTCTCAAATTTCAAAAATGATTTGTGGTGTGCTCAGAGTGTTGTGCCATTCTCCACATTTGTGTAAAACAAGATCTGTTCTTTCATAAAACCGCAGGGTTCAACCCAGGTCATGCGAACAGCAAAACCAGGACCTATCTGAAGCTATATTGGTTCCAGACTGTGAAGCAAAAGAAAAGAGGGAAAATTTGGAGCATCTGAGTTTGTTTCAACTTCAGTAAGTTCCGAGACTACATCCCGTGTGTACCTCTTCAGGCCTTGCCAATGCTCCGAAATATGAGTGTACCTCTACCGCAAGCTCAAGATCAAGTCTGCTTCAAGCCAGAATAGTGTATCAATCACACCTCATTCCCTTAGTGTATCAATCACACTTCATTCACTCAGTGTATCTGACACACTTTATTTGCCTTAGTGTATCAATCACACTTCATTCACTTTGTGTATCTATCACACCATTATTCTCTTCATATCACATGTTTACTTTAGTGTATCCATCACACCTCATTCACTCTGTTTGCCTCATGTATCTGTCACATGTTTATTTAGTGTATCAATCACACTCTCTCCACTTAGTGTATCAATCACACTTCTTTCATTTTGTGTATCTATCACACACATTCTCATTTTGTGTATCTACCGCACACATTTTCATTTTCTGTATCTATCACACACATCCTCATTTTGTGTATCTATCACGCACATATTCACTTCAATTACTTTAGTGTATCCACCACACTTCATTACCTTTTGTGTATCTATCATGCACATATTCACTTTATTCCATTAGTGTATCAATCACACTTCATTCGCTCAGTATATCAATCATACTCCTGTTCACTAAGTGCATCTATCACACTTCGTGTTCACCTTTAGTATATCCATCATACTTGTTCACTAAGTGCATCTATCACACTTTGTGTTCACCTTTAGTATATCAATCATACTTGTTCACTAAGTGAATCTATCACACTTTGTGTTCACCTTTAGTATATCAATCATACTTGTTCACTAAGTGCATCTATCACACTTCGTGTTCACCTTTAGTATATCCATCATACTTGTTCACTAAGTGCATCTATCACACTTCGTGTTCACATTTAGTATATCAATCATACTTTGTTCACTAAGTGCATCGATCACACTTCGTGTTCACCTATTGTGTATCCATCACACTCGTTCACTTAGTGCATCTATCACACTTTGTATTTGCCTTTTGTGTATCCATCACGCTTTGCTCACTTCATTCATCTTGTGTATCCATCACACTTTGCTTCATACAGTGTATCCATCACACACTTTTACTTTGTGTATCAATCACACGCTCGCTTTGTGTATCAATCACACACTTTCGCTTTGCGTATCAATCACGCGCTGACTTTGTGTATCAATCACACACTTTCTCTTTGTGCATCTATCACACTATGCTCATCTTGTGTATCCATCACACTGCGCTCACCTTGTGTATCCGTCACGTTTTGCTTCATATAGTGTATCCATCACACTCGCTTCACTTTGTGTATCTACCACACACGTTCACTTTTTGTATCTATCACATGCCCCCTTTGTGTATCCACCACACACATTTGCTTAGTATATCTATCACATATTTGCTTAGTGTATCCATCACACTCGTTTTGCTTTGTGTATCTGTCACACTTTGCTTCACTTAGTGTATCAACCACACTTTATTCATATAGTGTATCCATCACACTCTCTTCACTTTTGTGTATCCATCACACATGTTTGTCCGCTTAATGTGTCTATCACACTTTGTTCGCTTTTGTGTATCTAACGCACATGTTCGTGAGAATTGCATAATTCTCTTACATCCTTTCTGCATTATAGTGTAGTTTGGTATATGCTAGCTTAAAACTGTTGCATTGTTGTGCTTCGTTACAGCTTTCTTTGGATGATCGTAAGTTATGATCGGCTTCTTGCATTTTCAGTTGCATTTTGCCCCTGCCTTCGGGCGCATACCTTGTTTGTCTTGCATGTTTGTCCAAGTCTTCGGCCTTGTCAAAAATGGGTCGTCTCTGGGCTTTGACATTCACTCCCGTCATTGTTATGACTTCCGAGTTCTGTCAAAGAGGGGCAACTGTAGACACCCCATTTTTGACCGTCCTCAAGACTTGGACGTCACCGTTCGAACACTCGGTGATTATCCATGTTTGTGTTCGTCTCGAGTTCCCGGAGGCCTTGGCAGCGCGCCTCGCCTCAGGACCTCTTGACTCGACTGCTTCGTGTTCGGTTTTGGCACCAAACACCTGTGTTTTTGCCTTAAAGGGCAGGGAATGGCTTTTTGGCCATCCTCACACCTCATCGGCCCTCCCCTATTATCACCGGCTGCCCCCACACCACACCGGCACTCCCTTTTGACCATCGGCACTGTTTTCTCAAACACTTTGGCCGGTCGGCACTGTATGTTGCCGACCGGCACTTTTTTGTGCCGGTGACTATTTTGGCCGGCCGGCTTGCACCCTTTGAACCCCTGGGACATGGTGCATGCCAGCTGTGCCAGCTGGAATGCACCATCACATTCCCCCGTGCACAGGTGTGGCCATTTTGCACCCTTTGCACCCTCTAAGCTTCTAGAAGCTTGCACCTTTGGCCAAGCTTCTTAGAGAAGCTTGGCCAGCTGTCTTAGCTTCTCCAAGAAGCCAAGGCCCCTTTGCACCTCTTGCCCCTTTTCCTTTGCTTAGCCATTAAGTCTTGTGGCTTAGTCTTGGCCTATATAAGCACCATTCCTCTCCCTTTGTTGGGGTTAGCCATTTTCAACACAAAACCAGAGTTCCTATATCTATACATCTGTGTTGTACTCTCTCTCTCTATATCTCACTCTTTCTCATCCTTGTGTGTGTGTTTTGAGCCTAAATAGTGTGTTTTTACCTCACTTTTGCACCAATACACACACCATTACACCTTATTTCGAGATTGAGGGACTTGGAGGGTTGTTTGTTGAGTTTTTGGACTGGTTTTGCTCACTAGAGGAGGGCTGCACCATTTGTTCTTTAAGTGTTCTTCAAAGGTGAGCTAGTTACTTTAGTTTCCCCATTTTTGCAACTAGTTTTTACCCATCTTGCTTTGTGTTTTAGTCTTTGTGTATAACTGAAAAAAGCTTGTTTTTCCTTGCTTAAGAACATTCATTAAGGTCACTTTGTGGTTTGAGTGAAAACTCACCCTCTTGGGCCTTGTTTGGCCTTTTTGGTGCTTCCATTTTTAGGCCTTGTTTGCTTGTGTGTTTGTTTCTTTTCACCATTGAAAATCAGTGGATTTTCAATGGTAAGGAGGTTGGTTTGAAGTCTTGTATAGGGGAGGGACACCCCTCTCCCCTTTGTCCCTCTCTTGCCTTTGTTTTGGCTTAATATAGTAGCATGCATGTCCAGCCTTATATGGCCTTATTTCAGACCTTTTTAGGTGTCTTTTGATCATAATATATCCCTATTGTTGGTCGGATTGGTGCTCCATTGTGTGCATGTTGCACTTGTTTTGTATGCCTCTCTTATGCTTAGAAGTATGCCATGCATTTAGGCCATGATCTTTGCATGATTTGACTTAACTTCATGAAGTTACTAGCCTTGTTTTGCCTTGCATAAGGTCTGTTAGCCACTGTTTTGGTCACATTTGGCATGCTTGATGTGGTTGCTTTGCATTCCGGCTTGTAGGCCTTGAGTATTTTGGCTTCTAGTATGCTTAGCCTACCTTAGCCTTATGATTTGGCATCATTTAGGGTCATATTTCAGTCCATAAATCATGTTTGTATGTTTGCATATGTGGCTTATTTCATGCTTTTAGGGTGTGCCCTTTTATGCCTAGGAATAGGCCTTATGCAAGCTTGTATGTTTAGAGCATTTCGGGGCTGCCATATCAAGGGGATTTGGGTGTGTTTTTGCATGCTAGAACTCTGTTTTTATGTGCCTAATATATGCCATGAATGGTCATGATAATGGTAGCAAGGAGTGTTCCCTTTGTGCCTTAACCTTAGGCCCTTTGACTTGCATGTTTGCATAGGTGATTGGTCACCATTTTGGGCATATTTTGCCACTGTTTTGGGTTGGTTTGAGGGCTGCCCCATTGTGGTCTAGTCCACCATCACATGCTTGCCTCATGTCTATTGCTTAATTGATTCATTAAGCGTTGTAGTATGTTGGTCTTATTGCTTGGTTGGTCCATGTTTGCATGACATTTGCATCTTGTATACTCTAGCATTTTGCATGCTTAACATGGTAGTTGTATGACATTTGGTGTGCTTGCATCCTAATGCCCATGTCGCATCATTTGAGCTATGTTGCATACATGCATTTCATGGCTTGGTTTGGGGTTGTCAAACCAAGCATAAGGGTTGAGGGAAGTTCACACTACAAGTGGTGCAACTTATTTCAACTCTTGGTCCCCAAGGCCCTTGACCAACACATGATAAGGTCTTGGTTTCATTTGTGTGTTTGCATGCATTTTTACATTAAAATGCAATCTTGGTTCCTTAGGCTATCATGCACCAAGATGCATAGTTGATGGCCCAAGAACCAAGGGTCATGCTTCCTTGAGTCCCATGCATGATAGGGAGCATTGACCATGCTTACATTTGCTCTAAAATCCATATCATGCACTGTCTGCCTGCTGTTGCTGTCAAACTGTCCTCTGCAGGAATTTTGTGCCGATCGGTAGTATAGAGTGCCGACCGGCACTTTATGGATAGCCGATAACCTCTCAAGCAGCCGGTGGTCATTTTACATGGCCGGTGGACATTCCATCCGGCCGATGGTGTACAGCAGCATTCAAGGAAGGTGTTCTGGGACTTTGGCAATTTTTGGAGGGACAGGGCAGTAAGAATAGAGGCAGCAGTGTCATGATGCGGGTTTCCGGGCGAGTCGGATTCGAGCATGCATTATTCGCGCATCCCAAGGCCCCTAGGCCCCTCTTTTTTTATATACTGAATTTAATTTGATAAATTAGAAATTTCTGTAATAATTTATTTGTTCTGTATTCGGACTGTATTATTTGAGACTGTATATTCTTTTGGTCCCTCCGTGTGAGGGCATAATTGTAATAAGTGTGCGTGAGTGGTGTGTATGTCTTCCAACCCCCACTTCTTTCTTCCCTTTTATTTACCTGCTTATGATGGTAGATTAGGGCACGTCTATTTTAGCATACCTTATGTAATGCATGCGTGCATCCATGCATTTGTCTAAACATGCACCGGGCTCGGTATATCATGCAAACTGCATCGTACTTTCAATTCCAAATTGAATACGTGATAGTTGTAGCATTTCACGTGCTATTTTAGGGTTAGCCGAGCCTACTCTAAATTGCATCCTTGCCTGTGTTGCATTAGCCACTTAACATGACCTAGGGACATGCATGTCTGCTAACTAGTTTCCTGTTTTGGCACGGAGTACGATGTAAGTATTTTACGCTTTAGCATACCACATGCGTGTGAATGTTGCCATGACAGTATGCTTACCATGCGGCTAAGTGCTTATGTGAGATAAACTGTTTGAATGCCTATGGGTGGAGGTTGGGTTGCTTGAGTTGGAAAACTCATTGAAATCCGTATTTTAGCCTACTTGCGAGTAGCAAAACCCGAAACGCTTTCAAAACAAACGGATATGCAATGATTATTTCCGAATTAGGCAACCTAGTCTATACTTGTTTGCTGTGCGCATAACGTAGTAAATCTAGGCTAATAACCGGTATAAGAGCATGTAATGTTTTCAAAATCGGATATCACGGTTAGTAGAGGCCGGTCTTCGAACCGGGTGAAAGGGGGTGCTCATAGCTGACCTTCCCTGATCGTACCCAAGCTCCCGAGCCAAGACTACTTTGGTTATGACGGACACGTGGCCTTCGGCACCGAGTCAGGGTTTCCTAAATTTCCCATTTAAAAAATATTTAGGTGGCGACTCTGTATCTGGCAAAGCAGTCCATGTTTGGCACTTCTTTTCAAAATCTATTTGTTTTCTCAAAACGATTTGCCAGATTTGGACTCTTTGGTTCAAGATTAAGAACCGCAACACAAAAGGGAGTCCGAACTGTAGCGAGGTCCCCCGCGGGCTTGTTACAGTAGGTAATGAGCCAAATTGAATTTGGACTAGCTTGTTTTGTGCCTCTGACCCCTTCGAAGGCTCTGAACTACTTTCAGATTTCTAGTCCCTCTTTATTTCCATGGGCATAGCCAATTTCAGATCTACGAGCTTAGTTTGTTCAACCATCATAGCTTTGAACAAACCATCTTCCATTTCCTTTAAGCCATGTGGTTGGCTTTTTAAATCTTCAAACTCAGATTTACTTTCCATCAAAGCCTTAGATAGGCCTACTAGACTGGCATTTTCTTTAGCTGTTAATTCAGCATGAATTCAAACCAATTGTTCTCTCTTTTCTTGAGCACGATTGTATCTCACATGATCTTTCTCAACCGTTTTTTCTTTACCTTTCCCTTCTTTTGGGATTATTTTGATAAAGTCTTGGAGTTCCTTCTACTATATGGTGAATTTCCTTTAGATCTTTCTCCTTTGTGATCTGGAGAGAATGGGCACCAGATCTAGCTACATACTCTTTGGATCCTTTAATATCAAGCACTGGTTAGGCGCTACAGGAGATGACTTAACCATCTTCAGTTTCTGATCCTATTGAGGTTCAGTCTGACTTACATCAGACTTGGTCTGTAAAATAAACCAATCAGGGACTCCTGGTACCTAGGAATACACCTGTCTTTTGCTTGTGTAAGGTGTAAGTTTCAGGAATATCCCCATTCATAGGTCTGAGATCTACATCTATGAATTGAAAGGTTAGAATGATTAACTTTGCAATCAGTTGTTAGAATCAATAGGTCTTCAAATCGTTCATTTGAAATTGTCGGAGTTCTTCCTATTTCTCCTATTCCTGACATAAACGGACAATTTCTTTCTTATCCTCCCCTCTTCAAAGGTCCAACTTTTGGACTTCTCTCTCAAGTCTTCTCTCCCTATAGGATTGGTAGATGGAGTCCGTTCTCGAAGCCCCATGGGTTCTACCTCTGAATGATCCTCTTCCCCCCCTTTCTCTGCCCTAAGTTGTCCTTTGAGAAGGAGCCACTGGTTCATATGGGGTATAAGTTTGGTGCAGTTTGCTTCTAGGCCTCCTAGTTATAAAGTTTGGAGTGTTGTCTTTGGGAGTGACATTTTCAAGTATTTCTTTGATCCATTTGTAACCTTCCTTGCACCTGGGGCAAACCCTTTGGACAACCAAAGTCTCTAAAGTACATGTATTCACTGAGTGATCAGACTATTTTGGCCATGGAAAGAGCTAACTTCTTTAGTCTTCTAAGATGACTTCCTTTCTTTCGAAGCAAGTTCTTGCCTCATTTCATTCATCTAGATGTCTAAAACATCCAATTCTCTAAGATTCAAGCCTCTTTTCAAAGCCTGAATAATTGAGTCTGGAACTCCAACATTGGCTTCCACCTCATTTACTTCTGGAAAAAGATCTTTGTCAATTCCCACTGTCTTCTCAGCCTTAGCTGGGAACTGAACCCTACCATTCTTGATCTACTCCTAAATTCTGTCTCAAAAATTAATACAGTTTTTAGTAGAATGAGACCAAATATTATGTCATTTACAGTATATTTTACCATTTAACTCATTCGAAGTTGGCATAACCACTTTTTTAGGGAGCTTTAGAAATTGTGTAACTAACAAATAATCAACTATTTCATCAGCTTTAGAAATATCAAAAGAGTATTTTCTATGAAATTTCTTATTTATTTATTTTTTTTAAACTGATGATCTATTGTAGTTTCTTTTTTAACTAAGGCATTACATACGTATGGTTCTTTGCCTACAATTTCAACAGCATCTATTTCCATGTTAGGGTCCCTATAATAGGTCATATATGAGGAATTGTTTCTATTTTGTTCTTTTTCGAGCAACAATTCGTACCTAGACACTTTATACGTCAAATCGACTAAGTCTCTAAAATCTGTTGCATCAAACTTCTTTCGAAACCTAAATTCTAAACCATTTTGAGCCAATCTAACGAATTCAAGCTCTGGGAGGACCACTCTACACTTATTTCTGGCCCTCTTCAATCTGGCTATAAATTGAGTAACCTTTTCTTCTAGCCTTTGGCTTAACCTTGCTAAGTCAGCCATTATGACCTCTAGCTCGTTTAAGAAGAATTGTGCATGAAATATTTCCTCTATTTGTGGCCAAGTTTGAACCATACCAGGTAATAGACTGATATACCAAGCAAATGTTGGGCCATTCAATGAACTAGGGAACAATTGAAGCTTCATATAGTAGTGATTCGTGTATTTCTCACATTGCCCTATGAACCTAGCAATATGTTCTGTAGTTGATTGGTTTCCATCCGCCCTAAACAAGGTAAAATTTGGGACCTTTATATTAGGGGTGGTCGCGGTTCAAATTTGGACGGTTTGCGGATCGGTTTGGACTCGCCCGCATGTATATGGTTTGGAAAAAAGTCAACCTGCAACCGCTTGCATGTATACAGTTTGCGGATTGGACTTTTTTCTTTAAAAATTTATTTTTGAGCCTTCTTTTTTTTCCCCCTTTTGTAAATATTTATTTTGGGCCCTTTTTCCCCCCATTTTCTAAAATGCTCCAACATTAATAATTAATGAATTAAAACTTACAAAATTAAAAACACCACAAAATCAATTCCTAACACAAACAAATCATTCAAAATCCTAAATCAAATCATAAACTAACACGAGCACATCTTTCAAAATCCTAAACTAGATTATCAATCTCATTCACTATCTACTATCCAACAATACAATTAAAGTAAAATCATTCAAAATCCTAAGCTTAACTAAAAGTAATTATCATTAACTTTTACATTCATCCAAAATGCAATAATAAAATAAAAATAAATTGTTGTCAAACTTCATTCAATTCAAACCCATTAAATAAAATAAAAACATTTGCAAGATCTCATACTCCATCATGAATCACATCCAACTTTCAAAAATTTCAATTCAATGCATTTGGTTAATGGACCCTGCACAAAAACAAACAGAAAAATATAGGCCTTGTTTGGTTTAACTCTCAACACAATTTTTTAAAAAAAAATTCTAAAATTTTGTTTGGTTGGAAATTTTTATCACTTTCTCTTTCTTATACATCAATCAATTACTTTTTCTCTCTCCTCTCTCATTCTCAATCACTTTTTCTCTCTCACACATCTATTCAACTATAACAAAATATTAAATCATCCTAAACTCCCAAACTATTTTCAAAATATATAACCAAACAAACTAAAAAAATTTCTAAACTTTCTCTTCAAAACTTTTTAAAAAATTTTATCTCAAAACACAAACCAAACACACCCATAAACTTTAATCGTCAATCGTCAATCTTCATAATTCCTTTGACAAAAAAAGCGTAAAAGAATAATGTAATAAAAAAAAATGTCTATATATTGCATCTCAATATACTAAGAAAATGTGTTGAGTATATGAAAAATTTACCAATGAGCAAATGGATAATAGAGTTCAATTATAGCATCAACATTATAGGTTAAACTTGAAGTTGAGCTTGACTCCAAAGTACCTACTTAGGAGTCAACAAGAGAAGATCAATAAAACTTACATTAGAAAATGAATAATACAAATAAAATGAAGATAAATAAATTTATATATTACCCGAGTCATATTGCTCAAATTCCTCCGCATCATCCATCGCCTTTCGAAGAGAAATTGGAAGGCTGCTTCCAAACCAATTTTGAGTACATACAAGAGCTCCAACCATAGAAGGTGAGAGTGAACTACGAAATGGGTCAAGAATACGCTCCCCTCTCGCATATTAAAAGCCGACTCCGATGTAACAGTAGAAATAGACATGGCCAACACATCCCTTGCAAGTTGTAATAGCACTCTATATTTGGTTGCATTTACCTTCCAATAATCCAAAATCTCAAATGTGTGATTGTTTGAAAAATGCTTAACGTCGGACAAATATTGTTCCAATTTTGACTTAGATCCACTAGCGCATCTCCCCTCCAAATAGGAATTAAATTGGAAGTCAACCAAAGAATATGGATCATCATCACCATCTTCACAACTTCACTCACACTTGGAAGTTTCTCATTTGAAGGATAAAGTGTGACATAATGCCTAAAAAAAATTCAGAGATTAGGGAGAGACAAAGATAGAGACAGAGATAGAGAGACGCTTAAGTAAGAGTTGCTGGAGAGAGAGAGTTGATCTTGCGAAGGTTTATCAGTCGCTTTGCTGGTTGTCACAGAGAGAGAGAGAGAGTGAGAGAGAGAGAGAGAGAGATGGGAGAACGAGAGAGAGTGAGATGAGAAGAGAGCTATGCGTAGATGTTTTGAGAGATTAGGGTTTGGTTTGTTTGGGAAAAAATATCTAGGGTTGGTGAACAGTCCAGATTTAAAAAAAAAAAAATAATAATAATAATTGTAAGTGCAGGCGGGTTATGGCGGGCGCAGTTAAAACCCGCAACCTGAAAAAAATGCCATATTCCAAACCGTATCCAACCCTATTGTGTTCGTGAAACCGCTCATATGTGTGCGGGTCGGTTTGGGTAGGGCAAGTTGTGCGGGTCGGATAACCCTATGCCCATCCCTACCTTATATCCTCTTGGAAACTCATGTAGCCTATCTACCTAATCAGGGTATGGCATTCTATAAACTGGTGTTTGCACCTCCTGAACCATAGGACCACATACTTCTCGCGCCATGTTGAGCAATTGGTCCTTAGGAATAACATTAGTGTGGACTCGACTTTCTTCGCACCCCCCTTTTGGAGAGCTTGAATTGGTCCTACAGTTCAGACTCGTGTCACAGTTCTGAATCTAATCTCACAAAGTGCAATGCGGGACTGATAAACACCAAAGAGTCCAAATCTGACAATTGGTTTTGGAAAATCGATTTTGAATCAAAAAGCGCCAAACATGGACTGCTTTGCCAGATTACAGAGTCGCCACCTAAATATTTTATTTTTGGAAAATTTAGGAAACCCTGACTCGTGCCAAAGGCCACGTGTCCGTCATCACCAAAGTTGCCTCGGCTCGGGAACTTGGGTACGAGAGGGGAAGGTCCTGAAATGAGCACCCACGCTCGCCCGATCAAAGGATCGATCTCTACTAAGCATGATATGTTGTTTTTATAAACACGTGTTCTTATTCCAGTTTATTAATCTAACTTTACTATGTGACGCACACATACAAGTATAGACTAAGATCGCAAGAATTGGAACATTTCAACTCATGTTTGTTTTTGAAAATGGTTTGAAAATGACACCCTCAAGTGGGCTAAAGAGCGGATTTGCCACCAAACATAGTGGGCTTAAAACATAATTTGCCACTTCGCAAAGTGGGCTTAAAACGCACATTTATCGAATTGTTCCAATTCAAGCAACAAAGTCTTCATTCACAGGCACTCATGCAGTTTAGCATTTAAGCAAATAGCCTCATGGCAAGCATGCGAAACATGGCATCACTCACACTCATGCAAGTATGCTAAAGCATAAAGACTTACAGTGTACTTCGAGCCAAAACAAAAACTAGTTAGAAACAATGCATGATCCTAACTATACAAGATACCTAATACAACACATGCAATAATGCAACTAAATAGGCTCGACTATCTAAGATGGCATATGAATGCAACAATTTGATAACATGCTTTGAAACACGTATTCAAATAAGTATTGAAATACAATGCGGATTGAATGATGCGCCGAGCCCGGTACATGCATGACAAATGAATGATGCAAACATGCAAGCATAAGGTATGCTAATTGAAACGTGCCCTAATCTAACCATCGAAAGCGGTTAAATAAAAGGGAGAAAGAAGTGGGGTTGGAAGACATGCACACACGCACCCTTATTAATACATTGCGCCCTCTCGAAGGTGGGTCCGAATAAACAAGCTAAGCTACACTAAGCTAAGCTAATTATAAACCAACTAATTAACTAACTAGCTAATTATTACAAAACGAAACTAATTAACTAACTATTCTAAGCTAGTTAAATACTACAAAATGGATTAAGCTAATTAATTACAACACATGTATTAATTAGCTACAACTAGCTAATAAAGCAATAAAGTGGCCTCGCGGGCGAGGGAGACATGTATGCTTGGTTGGCTTCACCCGAAAATCCATCGCCTTGCCATCGGCTGCCTCTGTTTGCATTTGTTTGATCTCTGAACATTGAACCAACTTCCAGGATGCTTCTACCTTAACTAAGATACACTTTTGCACAAAAATGGATTGGCGGCCGATTGGCCACAAAAAGTGGCTGCTGGCCACTTTAACTAGCCGGTCGACTAGTATAAGTGGCTGGTTGGCTACTGCAAGTGGCCGGTTGGCCACCCATTTTTTTAGGCTTCTGGTTTTGCTACAACAGAGAGCAACAGAGGCAAAGTAATGCATTTTTCAAGGAATGTGTGTACTACTACCCTCCTTATCATTTCTCAAGCTCAAAGGAGTGTGGCACTTGGCTCTCAAGCCACCAATCAAGCATTTTCATGCATGATGGCCAAAGAACCAAGCTTGCACAAGCTTAATGAATGCACAAATAGACTCAAATGGCCACCACCCTATCATGCATGATCAAGGGTGACGGCGACCAAGAAACGTGACACGTTTCATCACTTTGAGTATGAAACGTGACACGTTTCATCACTTTGAGTATGAAACGTCCCACATTTCTTGTGTTTGGATTAACGTCCAATCCAAACACATGCAATGTAACACACATATGTTTATCTTTGCTCAAGTTTTACTTGATTCATTTTGTTTACACATTTTAAATTACCGATCAATCCTTTAACCGATTAAGTCCAATGTGAGAGTCCTCTAATTGGAAAGATGGTTAAGCTACAAGTGTCTTGAGCATGAAAGAAGCCTCATGCTGTTGGTTAGGAGAAACCCTCAAGAGAGGGTTAAAACCATTAGGCATGAGAGCCTCAAGTTCACACTCAAGCCAATAAGGGGTTCAAGACCACTTTCAAAGCAAAATGAAAAGTGAAGAATAAAGGGAGGTTACAGACTTTTCAGTGCTGAAATGGCATGCAAAATAATACTACAACATGCAAACAACTCATGTACAACATGTTCAAAGCCAAAACATCAAAACTAGTGAAGAACACTACACTAGAGGCATGCAATACCAAGCTCAAATGACCAAACCAGCTCTAGACAGAGCTTAAACATGCCAAAACAGTGGCTAAATCATGTTGGAATTGAAGCACAAAAAAGTTATAAAAACATGCTCATGTATTGGCTCGCAAGCTAGGCTCAAAACACAACTCTCAAAAACAATGAAAGAGTGAAGTAAGTGAGAGTGTGACAGAGCTATATGCACTGAAATCACATGTTAAATGATGCTATAACATGCAAGCCACTCAAACACTTCATGCTTAAAGCCTCAAAACAATGGACTAGTGAAGACCGTTACACTATAGCCATGCAAAACAAGCCTCGAAGGACTTTACCGACCCAAAACAGAGTTAAAGCATGTCAAAATAGTAGCAAAAATATGCTGGAGTTGAGCTAACACAAGCTAAAATAATAGGCTAAATCATTAAGCATGCTAGACTAGTAAGCACAATTGTACTACAAGTACAAAAAACAAGTAACAAATGCTCCAACCAACCAAAAATAGAGTTAAAACATGCCAAAAAAGAGCCTAAATCATGCTTGAAATAAGCTAACACAAGCCACAAAAACATGCTACTATGTAATGCTAACTAGGCATGGAAGAGAGACACAAGGAGGGGAGGCCAACCCCTCCATTTTTGGACTTCAATACATACTTTTTACCACTGAAATAACTCTGAATTTCAGTGGTTTAAAGGCCCAAAAAGTTTTTTCAAAAGGCTTTGAAAAGTAGCATAAAAGGCTTCACAAGCCAAGGAACAAAAGATGAGACAACCCCCCTAACTCAACAAGACTTAAAACATCATTTTAAAACCTTAAAAACAGAGCTTTTTATGGTTGAAAAACCAGGTCAAAATAGTATAAAAGATGCCCAAGCAATCAATTAAAACAAAGCTTAAAAGAGGTAAGTCTTTACCTTTGAAGCACAACACTAAAACAGCCAAAATTCTGAGCCAAAACCAAGCTTAAGACCTCAAACCAAGCCTCAAAGAACCTCAGCCCTAAGGTGAAGGTATTTGGTCAAGGGTCTCTTTGCAAGAGTGTAGAGAATTCTCACTTTCAAGCACAAAAGAGGGAGAGAGAGAGGATTCTAGAGAGAGAGAGAGAGAGAGAGAGGAAATTTGCTCACAAATTTTTGTAACCCCTCAAATGGGGGAGAGACCTCCCCTTATATAGAAATGCGAGCCAAAAGCTTGCTTTCATTCTTCCATACACGTGTATGGAGATGACATTTAGTGATCAATAGCTGGCATAGCTGGCACATAAAATATCTGAAAAAGGAGAAAAATAGCCGTCGGCCACTTTAGGTGGCCGGCCGGCCACCTCCCCAAGCTGACCAACCACTTCAAGTGGCCGACAAGGGGGAAAAGTGGCCGACAATAGCCAAAAGTGGCCGACAAGGCCCTTTCCCCCTCCAGACAAGAGGTACCAAGGTTTGGCCCAAAAACAAGGCCAAAACATAGAGGGTTTAGAGGCTTAAAGACAAGGCGTTCCGTCGAGAACTTCGGGCACTCAAAACAAGCACAAACATGCACAATCATCGAGTGCGCAAACGATGACGTCTGAGTCTTAAGGTCGGTCAAAAATAGGGTGTCTACAGTTGCCCCTCTTTGACAGAACTTGGAACTCATGAAATGACGGGAGTGAATGTCAAAGCCCAGAGACGACCCATTTTTGACAAGGCCGAAGACTCAGACAAACAAGCAAGATAACAATATAGACGCGCCCACAGGCTGGGGCAAAATGCAAATGATATGCACGATGCAGAACATAACTTATGATCATGCAATGAGGTCTGTAATGAAACATCCAGATGCAAATGTTGTGCAAAGAAACACCACAGCAAACTCGTACATAAGCAAGTTAACACGAACCAAACCACATTTCATGCAGAAAGGATGTAAGAAAATTATGCAATCTTAACTGCCCTCACGTAGAAAAGGATAAAGAACAACACCAACATCGGGAGCGGCAAACCGGATTCCAACGAATGGCGCACGCGAGGAAAGAAATGGTGTGAACCCAAGGACACACCCCAAGGTTTCGAACTAAAGAGAGCACATAATAACAATTAAAACACATCCAACCATTATGCAACCAAAACATAGAGCGACATAAGCATCGGGATTCGTCCAGATGCATTCAACCAAAGCGTCCTAACGCGCCGCACGCGAGAGGGAAAAGGGAGCAGTGCAGACACCGGAGGGTGGTATAAACATTAGAGCACATTCCAATGTTTCTAACCAAAGAGGCGGTATAAGTGTCGAAACACAGTCCAAACGCTTCTAACCAACAAGAGAGGTATAAGCGTCGGGCACACGGTCCAAACGCTTCTAACAAACAAGAGAGGTATAAACCTCGGGCGTACCCGAGTGTTTCTAACCAAAGCAAGGTATAAACATCGGGCACACGACCCGATGCTTCTAACCAAAGAGGGATGGTATAAACACCGGGCGTACCTGAGTGTTTCTAACCAAAGGGGTGGTATAAGCGTCGGACACACATCCTAAACGCTTCTAACCAGGGGAGGTGGTATAAAAATCGGACACACGTCCCAACGTTTCTAACTGGGGGGGGGTGGTATAAATATCGGACACACATCCCAACGTTTCTAACCAACAAAGGAGGTATAAGCATCGGGCACACATCCTAAATGCTTCTAACCAGGGAGAGCGTGGTATAAACATCAGGCACACAACCCAATGTTTCTAACCAACGGGGTGGTATAAGCGTCAGACACACGTCCCAAACGCTTCTAACCAGAGCGAGGGTGGTATAAACATCGGGCGAACCCGAGTGTTTCTAACCAAATGGGTGGTATAAACACCGGGCGTACCCGAGTGTTTCTAACCAAATGGATGGTATAAACACCGGGCGTACCCGAGTGTTTCTAACCAAAGGGGTGGTATAAACACCGGGCGTACCCGAGTGTTTCTAACCAAAGGGGTGTTCAAAAGGACAGGAATGATCTTACCTGGAGTTCCTCTGAATGAACCGCACATACAATATCGTGCATGCACAAGAAAGAAACTTTGACAAGTACAATATAATAGGAATGCATGTTCAATGCAAGACGAATAACTATGACACAACACTTAGAGAAGCATGCTTCATGCACATCATACAGGAAATAGAGCATGTTTTATACAACACCGAATGCATGTTCAATGCAATAGGTACGAACATTTCTATGCGAATGTAAGAGCATGCACAATGCGATACAACGTGACATGCATATTCTATGCAAACATGAGAACATAGGTAATGCAATGCAACGCAACATACATATTATGTGCACAATGATAACAACGTATTATTCAATGCAACATCAATAGCATGCTTAATGCAAAATACCGAATAAAGAAAACGTGTGCCTGTAGACACCCCATTTTTGACCGACCTTGAGACTCAGATGTCATCGATTGAGCACTCGGTGATGGTGCATGTTGTGCTCGTTTAGAGGTTTCGGAGTTTTGGCTCAGAGCCTTGTCTCCGGGCCTCTGAACTCTTTTGTGCTTCGGCTCGGTTTGTGGACCGAACTTTGTTTCTCTTCCCGGAGGAAGGGAGAGGTCTTGCAGACCATCTCTTTGTGGTCGTAGACCACTTTTCATGGTCGTAGACCACTTTTCCCGCTTGGAGACTAGTTTTCGGTTTTTGGAGCCTTCGGCCACGCGCCTTGTCTCGAGACCGCTTAACGTTCTCCATTTGGCATGGTTTTTGAACCACACCTTGTTGCCTCTGCCTAGAGGAACACTGTGGTCCGGGAGACCACTTTTGTGGTTGCGTACCACTTTTGGTGCTCGTCAGCTAGTTTTCGGGGCTTTCGGCCGCTTGCTTTGCCTCCCGATCTCTCGTCTTGCATCCGTTTTGGTTTGTTTTTGGTACAAACCTTGTTTTCCTTGTTTGGAAGGTGGTACAAGGGTGGGAGACCACATTTTCTCCTTGGAGACCACTTTTCCTTCTGCCAGCCAATTTTCTGGTCGGATAACTGGCTTGCTTAGTCTTTGGGCCACATTTTCTGGTCGGCCACCACACCACTAGCTTTTTTTCATGCTCTAGACCTCTCCCACCTATGGCCGACCAGTTTGTGTCTTGGAAGACCACTTGAAGTGGTCGGCCGACCACTTTAAGTAGCAGGCCGACCATTTTAAGTAGCAGGCCGACCACTTCAAGTGGTCGGCTACTTTTTGGCACCTTTTTGGAGATATTTTCCTCCAGTTGGCACAGCTGGAGGGCATTTGGGCTATCCTCCATACACGTGTATAGAGGGATTTGTTTAAGGCTTAGCTTCTCCAAGAAGCTTTGCCTTTTGGTTTCTATAAGAGGGAGGCTCCTCCTCCCTCCTCTAGGTTCAGGAAAAAAAATCCTTGAGCCATACATATAACCTATATCTATACTTCTTCATTTTGCTATTATTTTGTGTTCAAAAGTGTAGTTTTGTCTTACTTTTTCACACAAACACACACTCAAACACCATCCTTTTGCTACTGAGGTGCTTAGGAGCTAGTTTTGGTGTTCTTGGGTTGATTTGAGCTTGAAAAAGTTGCTGGAGTTGCAGCTTTAAAGAAGGTCTTCAAGGGTGAGTCTTTGACCTTTAAAACCCCCATTTTTGCTTAAGCTTTTGGACCCTTTTGCATGCTGTTTTGAGCTTAACTTCCTACTGAAAAAAGTTCTGTATTTAAGTGCTTAAAATAGTTGTTTAAGGTCACTTTTTCATTTGGGGTGATTTACCCCCTCTTAGGCCTTGTTTTGAGCCATCCCTTTAGGCTCTTGTTGAACCCTTTGCATGACCTTTCTACCACTGAAATCCAGAGGATTTTCAGTGGTGGAAAGGTGGTTTTGGTGTCCTAAATAGGAGAGGATCATTCCCTCTCCTTGTATTTTGTTTGCTTGCTTCATATGCCTCATGTTTGAGCATCTTTGTTAAGCTTTTGTTAGCCATATCTTAGCTTGCATTTGTGGTTATTTTGCTGAGGCATACCACAGTTTTTTCTTGGTTTGGTCACTCCATACATGGTTAATGCACTTGTAGTGTAAATCACACAAACTAGCCTTGTATGCTCCATGAAATAGCATGTCATTCTAGCTTGTTTTCTTTCCATTTCAGCATGTTTTTGGTGATGTTTTAGCATGCCATGACTCTATTTTGGGTGGGTTTGTTGGCCCCTTGCATGCTCCATACATTTGTAGTGTAATTCCATGAAGTAGCCTAACATGCATCATGTTGTAACATGTCATTTTAGCATGCTTTTGGCTTAACTTCATGAAGCTTTTGTCCATGTTTTAACATGATTTAGCTCTGATTTTAGTATTTTTGGCCATGCGTGACTTGCTTTGTATAGCCTTGGTTCATTCTAGCTTGTTAGCTTTGTGCATCAAGTCCACTAGTATGCATTACTTGGACTATTTTAATGATTTGGCATCATTTATTATGTGATTTCAGTCCATGTTTCATAGCCATGCATTCACATTTGTCATTCATTCAATGCGTTGGGGGGTTTGCCCCTTTATGCCTTAACATGAACCATCGCGTATGCCTTCATGTCTTAGCTTGCGAGCCACCATTTCAGTGTTTATTTAGGGTTATTATGCCATGATATAACTCTAATTTTTATTGCTTAAGTCATTCCATGCTTGGTCTTAATAGGTGTAGTGTAATCCACCTTATTTGCCTTGTATGTATTATGCCTTATGCCCTTCATGCTAGCTTATTTTGGCTTCCTTTCATACATGTTTTAGACTTATTTTGACATGCTCTAGGACTGTTTTGGGTTTTCTTGGTCATATGCTTCATGTTTTGTATACTTGTAGTACAAATGCTCTTGCTTGCCTCAAGCTGTGAGCACCATTGCATGCTTCATTTGTGTTGTGTATGTGATTTGGCATCACTTAACATGAAATTTCAGAGCATTTAACATTGCCATATTCCTACCTCAATCATGCTTTAAGTGCCTTTAAGTGTTATGCATTGTTGCCTAGTTTATGCCTTAGCTCGTATGCTTGCATGCCTAGGCCTTCGAGCGCTCGTCTCAGCATGTTTAGGTCCTTATTTTGACCTACATAAGCTCTATCCATGCTTAGTTCATGCATTTGTGCCATGTATTGCATGCCTCCTTTGTAGTCCTCTTTACTAGCTTCATGCTTTAAGGACTCTTGCATGCTTCACTTGCTTTGTTTGAATGATTTGGCATCATTTCTTACCTCAATTCAGTGCATTTAGTGTTGTTACACTTCTGCATTTATCACTCCTTGAGCCCTCTCGAGAGTTGTGCTCTTAGGCCTACTTGGTTGGCCAATGCATTGTGCATGCATGCTTTGTATTTTGTGCCTTTATTTTATCACCAATGGCCACTGTTTTGGGCATGACTGAGGTCTGTCCATTTCGGTTTAAGTCCATTGAGTATATGGTTTGCATGTTGTTGCATGTTTGGTGTATTGCATATTGTTGCCCTTGTTGCATTGCATTGTGCATGCATGCATTACATGGTGTTTAGAACCTTATGATTATCTTGCATTGAGTATGCCATCTAGTTCTTAGCCTCTGGCATTGAGTATGCCATGTTATCCCTCGCATTGTGTATGCTATGTTGTTAGTTGCATTGTGCATGCTTGCCCCTTGCATGTTGTTTGCATGCCCCTATGTTGCATTGCATTGAGTATGCCATGTTATGTGTTGCATTGTGTTTGGAATAGGTGTTAGTCCAAACACGAGAAACGAGGGATGTTTCATACTTCAAGTGATGAAACGTGCCTCAATTCTCGGTCGCCGACGCTCTTGATCATACATGATAGAGTTTTAGGCTTTATGTGTTTACTTGTGCATTCATTTCTATATTGAATTGTGCAACTTCGCCTCTCGGCCATCATGCATTGAAATGCGCGATTGGTGGCCCGAGGGTCGAGAACCACACTCCCTTGAGTTCATGACATGATAGGGAGGGTGGTTGTGCACACATATCTTGCAAATACATTGCCATGCCCTTTCTTGCTCTCTGTTGCAGCAAATTGCAGTTCAGTAGCAATAACTGGCCGGCCAGCCAGAAAACTAGCTGGCCGACCACTTTTTTGGTTTTTCAACAACCAAAAGTGGTCGGCAGGTGTCTAGAGAGACCAAAAGTGGTCGGCCACCCTCCCACAGGTTTCCCTAGGTGAAGTTTCAGCTTTTTGGAGCTTGGTGCAAGTTTCTGAGAACAAATGAAAACATAGGCAAATCGGGACATCGCATTGGATTTTCGAACGAGGCGACCGGGCTTGCATGCAGTCTTCTCCCTCTGAGAACCTCCTGGTTTACTGCTTTCCTTAGCTGCCATGCTTAGATAGCTTGCTTTTGCTTTGGTTTGTACTTTAATTAGTTAATGCGTTAGCTATTCAATTTGTTTTGTAATAATTAGTTAACTAAGATTAGTTAATTAATTTGTTTTGTAATAATTAGTTTAATTAGCTTAGATTAGCTAGTTAGTTTCTTATTCGGTCCCTCCATCGAGTGGGTGCAATTGTTGTAATAAGCGTGCGTGTGTGTGATGCATGTCTTCCAACTTCCATTTCTTTCTCCCTTTTACTTAACCGCTTACGATGGTTAGTTTTAGGGCATATTTCATTTAGCATACCTTATGCTTGCATGCGTGCATACATTCATTTGTCTTGCATGCACCGGGCTCGGCGTATCATACTAACTGCATTGTATTTCAATTCCTATTTGAATACATGTATCAAATTGCATTTCATATGCCATTTTAGAATAGCCGAGCCTATTTTAGTTGCATTTTCGCATGTGTTGCATTAACCATCTTAACATGAACTAGGATCATGCATGATTTCTAACTAGTTCTTTGTTTTGGCTCGGAGTACACTGTGAGTGTTTACGCTTAGCATACTGCATGTGTGTTAATGTTGCCATGAAAGCATGCTTGCCATGAGGCTAACTGCTTATGTGATTAACTGCCTGAATGCCTGTGGGTGAAGGTTGGATTACTTGAATTGCAAAAATTCATTCAAATCCCTGATTTAGCCTACTTGCGAGTAGTAAACTTCAAACCATTTTCCAAACAAACGGATATGCGATGCTTTGTTCCAAATTAGGCGATCTAGTCTATACTTGTTTGCTGTGCGCATCACATAGTAATTCTAGCTAATTAACCGGAATAAGAACACATGTGTTTTCAAAAACAAGATATCATACTTAGTACAGGCAGATCTTTGATCGGGCGAGCGAGGGTGCTCATTGCATGACCTTCCCCTCTCGTACCCAAGTTCCCGAGTCGAGGTAACTTTGGTGATGACGGACACGTGGCCTTAGGCACGAGTCAGGGTTTCCTAAATTTCCCCTAAAACAAAATATTTAGGTGGCGACTCTGTATCTGGCAAAGCAGTCCATGTTTGGCACTTCTTTATAAAAATCAGTTTTCCAAAACGATTTGCCGGATTTGGACTCTTTGGTGATTTATCAGTCTTACATTGCACTTTGAGAGATTAGATTTAGAACCGTGACATTGAGTCCGAACTATAGAAGCAAACCTAATCCCGGGCGCGTCTACAGTGCCTTAACAAGACTGATTCAATTGCAACCTCCAATTTACCTCTCAGAGGAGCTACAATGTGTTTCAAAAGGATACACCTCGTTCATACTGGTTGATGATGGGTCATGCATCGAAGACATGAGTTGAAACTTCCGTAGAAACACTTTGAGCCAAAAAGTGGACTTTTCTTGTACTTTTTCGAGAGCCAAAGACACAAAACAGCCTGAAAACACATAGGGAGAACATTGGACACCTACCGGCCACCCTAAAGCCATGTCGGCTAGTTGAAAAAGACGTCGGCCACCTAAGTGGCCGGTCGGCCACAAAAACTAGCCGGTCGGCCAGTTGTGGCAGATTCGGGACATTTCAGTCTGTTCGCATGGAGAACTTTAAAAACCCCCATAACACATTCCCTCATACACACAGTGCTGAAATCACTTCCTTTTCATCCTTAGACACTTTTTCCTCCTAGATCCGTGCTTTACACGCGTTTTCCAACGTCCCTCGCGAAGTTGATTCGCTAAAACTTTTCGGTTTCCTTCGTTTTGAACCGATCAAAATTTGTTTTCAGAGCTTCTTTCTCCATTTTCACCATTTGAGATTTGTTTCCCTTAAGTTTATCTTGAGTTTGGCGCCTTTTCCCGGGCTTTGACTTTTTCTGCCATTTTCTCTTCCCGAGAGTTGACTTTTGTTGACTTTTGGCACTTTTCGCCCATTTTGCTCATTTTCGCCTACTTTTTCACCTTCTTTCCAGATGGTAGATGACGCTCCACATGACGGGGGTTCTCCGAGGATGGAGGAGGAGTCCGAGTACATACCGTTGCTGCCCAGAGTCCGGCCTTTCGACCCAGAGAGGTATCGCCCTGAGGCACATGCGCTACCACCTAACACAGTCCGTCACTTTACTAGATTTGCACGACGCGCGCCAGCAGATCTTCTACTACGGGAGCCAGAGTCTCATTTGTCCCACGATGCCTCCGAGGTACACACTACACTCTTACATTTTCTGTGATGCACTTTACATTTCTTGTATAGCTCATACCTTTGCACTGTATTTCATCTGCTCATTCTGAACACATGTATACACTGTATTTCTGGTCATTCTGAACACATTCACACACTATATTTCTGCTTATTCTGAACACTTTCACACATTGTATTTCTACTCATCCACACAGGCAGACTTTCGTTTCACCCGTGGATATGGGTCGATCGCAGCGAGGGAGAGGTATATGGACCTCCCTGACGGTGTCCGACAGATTATTGATAAGGCAGGTTTGGCTTGTTCTGCACGGGGCTCTCGCGTCTCATGGCGAGCAGGACCTTTTTAGGCGCACTGGTAGAGAGATAGTAGGACACCACCGCCCACCGACTCCTTCCATTTCTCTACTACCTGGGACATGACGATGACCCCATATGATTTCGCTATGTTGACGAGTTTTGAGGTAGGAGGCCAGCCGATCCCATATGGTTCTGATATGGGTGAGTGGGAGGCTGCTTGGACTTATCTGCTGGGAGCACACCTGCCTATTTTCCGATCAGGTATGGTCAGATACACCTGGTTCTTAGACCACTTCAGAGGGACTGAGCCCGCGACGATCGAGGCTACAGAGCAGTACGCCCGAGGTTTCCTGATGTTCCTTTTCAGTACTACCTTGTTTGCTGACAGGGAGAACACAGTCGGGCTGTATCTTCTAAGTGCCTTAGTGGACTTATCCTAGGTTCGGTGTTATGATTAGGGTGGCGCCGGCCTTGCTACCCTTTACTGTTATATGAGCTCGACCTCCCGCAGGAGCGGGAACAGAGTAGGCGGCTATTGGAGAGCCTGGGAGGTATGCTTTACTTTTCAGCTTTACATTTTCTGCCATGCTTTCTTCTTTGCATTTTCTGTACACTGCACACTGCACACACATAGTCTAATCTCCGCTCTGCACTTGTATTTTTTATATACTGTGCCACACTTTGCTTTCTGCATTTTCTGTATTCTGTATTCTTTGCATTCTGCATTTTCTGGACATTGCACACATACTCTGTTTTCCACATTATCTGTGTTTATCTGTATTCTCACTGCCGCCTTTTTGCTTTTCACAGCTATGGGTGTACGCCTACTTCCCAGCGCTTGCTCCCGAGCCGGAGGTCAAGATGCCTCTCGAGGTACCATACTCGCATCGATATAACGGTCGATGCCAGCCGAGGACCCGGGAGACCCTCCCATATCTTTGCCAGTATTTTGACACTATGAGGACGGTAGAGGTAATTCGAAACTCACAGTTCTTTTTGCTTTCGACTTCAATTCATTTTGCATATCTAATGGCAACTCATCAATCTATACACTTACTATCTGCAGATTACATGGCAACCCTGGGTGGCGATGCCAAAGGGGGCCAGATTTCATTTTGCCGGAGCTTGGGGCGCTTCTCGATATCGGCTCCTACTTGAGGGACCTGTAGGCCGAGCCTGGTTTCTTGGCAAGCGCTTCATGTGCCAGACACTGGGCCTGCCATTATAGTCAGTTCCTTTACTGCCTCCGCCTTCTATGCGAGCCACAGAGAGTCTCTCTCCTTAGAAGATCACTGACTTTATGCGGGGCGTAGATGTAGACCTGTTCATCGGGGATGGGGACTACACAACTTATCTCCAGACATACCTCATGCCTCCGTTGACAGGTGCTCGTGCTCACACGGGGAGAGCAGCTGATATCGCTTCGTCAAGCAGGGCCAGAGCAGTAGATGCCCCTTCGCCGAGCAAGGCCAAGGCAGCAGATGCCCTTTCGACGAGCAGGGCTCGGGCACTGAGGGGTGGAGCTAGAGGGACCTACCAGGCAGAGTGTTGGATGGCCAAATCTTCCGACCGAACTGATAGGTTGGCAGTACTCCGGAGTGCCTTATCAGATTCCGCTTGAGCCACTGTTGCCTGGTCACAGATATGTCAGGACACCTGACTCACCACCGGTATACATTACAGCTTTTATTTTTCACTTTTGCAATAATCAGACATTCATTCATTCACTGATCATTTCAATTTGCATTTGCAACCCTCCATAGGATATGTCGAGGGGTTACTTGAGGTGCTGGCCTCATTCGAGGGCATGATCCTGAGGAGAGAGACGATGCTTAGCGCCCACGGCATTCAGGTAATTTTTAGTTTTCTTGCATTTCAGTTATCATATTTTTGCTGATATACTGAAACTGACATCTCAACTGAACATTTTCCCATACGACATTGATATACTGATACACTTCATGTATAGATCACATCTGACACATTGCATTCACATACTGTATCTGACTTCTGCATATACTCACCATGCACACTATACTTGCATCTGATACTCATGCTATGGCTAATATATTCAAACTGCCTTTTCAGGTCACACCCTTACAGACAGGACCCATAGAGCCTTCTCCAGTAACAGGGAGAGAGATTCCGGCATGCGGTCGTGGGAGACATCGAGAGCCTATCATGCATGATGACGATGATGAGTCCAGTGAGGGCGAGGAGCCAGCGAGTCCCTAGTCAGAGTCATCTGAGGGTGGAAGCGACGGCACCAGCTCAGGTTCTGAGGGTGGTGACGATGCTGAGGAGGGCTCTGAGGATGGGAGCGGAGGCAGCTCTGGTTCAGACAGCGGTGCCGATGGTGATAGTTCTGAGTCCGCTCAGCCGAGGAAGAGAACGAAGAGAGCCTCTCGATCTTGAGATGGGTGGCACCGATTTAGACGCTTTTTGCTTTGTTTCTCTTTTTGCTAGTAGTGTTAGCACATTGTACAGCCTTAGGCAGTTTTATTTTCTTTAAAATTTTTACTTTTCGTAAAAGAAATCATGATTGGAATGAAAATAGCTTTTTGATGAAAATGTGTTGCATTCTATATTCTGAGCATCGCATTGCACCATTTTACACAAAAACGGGATTAATGAAAATTGAACTATTGTACATTGCCTTGACAATTGCTTAGTCAGGTAGTGGACCAACTAAAATAAAACAACTAAAATAAAACAACTTAAAGAACAACAACTCGATAAACAAAACAGCAACTCGATAAACGAAACAAATACAACTCGATAAGCAAATTGCAACAACTCGGTAAACAAATTGCGACAACTTGATAAACAAATTGAAACAAACTTGAGAACGACTCAACAAAACCACTACAATTAAACAGCAGGACACATCCAGAGTTGAACAGAACACAGGTTTTCAGCATCCTCAGCACACAAGAAGGCCAACGACATTTTGCTAGAGGCTAACAGTGGCTGTCGGCCACTTATGATGATTGTCGGCCACTAAAGTGGCCGGTTGGCCAGTAATGGAGGGAATCTCCAGATTGCTACCACCTGTTCTCCACTCAGTGCCTTATCTTCTACAAAAGTTAGGACTTCATAGTTCCTTCATTCCAGCTCTGTTTTTGCTTAAAATGGAGCCATTCTTCACTGAAAAACTCTCCAACTGGATTGCGACTTTAGATGGCTCGGAAAAGATGAATTTTCGGGGTTTCGGGATAAATGCACTATTCCCGCTAAGTCGTACTCCGCTGTGTTTTCCATTCCTCCATGCCGCGGCTAGATGTTGGAACCCGGTTACACATGTTTTTAGCTTCGGGGGACAGGAGATATGCCCCACAATCGAAGAATTTCAAGCTTTGATGGAATCTTGGCGTGACGAGGAAATCTTGCCCCAGTCTCATTTTGGCCATATCCAAGCTTTGGGAAGGATGTGTGGGCTCACTTTACACGATGCCCGATCTTTGGTTCACAATGGGGAGTTGGATATTCCTAGCTTGATTCATCGATTTTCTGACGCTGGTAACCGTGGCGACCGTCTTAGGCAAAGTTTTCGGCATCATGCCCTTTGCTTGTGTATGTTGGCTCATTTCCTGCTTGCCCCCGGCTTCGAAGGGTCTAGCATTCACTTGATCGAAGTTGTTTAAGGTTTGAAAGAGGGCAAGAGCTGCATTGGCTTGACACTAGCTGAGACTCTGATAGGTTTGGACGCTTTCCATCGCCGGGAAACGACTAGGTTCGCAGGAAGTCCACTACTCTTGCAGGTAATGTTTCCCATCCTTCTCATATGTGTTTCTCACATCACTTGGCCCTCAGGCTCTGTTTTTCTCTCAAAACCCTTTCTCACTTTTCTCTCCACGTACACCTCTCTATTCTTTAATCTCTCTTATTTTTTTCATCCCTCCCCAAGTATGGCTCATGGAGAAGTTGAAAGTAGTGGACGCTTGCCCCGTATATTCAGCGCGCGGCTATTTCTTTCATCAACGGCTAGTTGATTTCCTGAATGAGGGATGGTGGTGCCAATGGATGTGCAACAGATCTGCTATTGACATTGCTTGGCGTTGCCCTGGTTTGATCTGCATGAGATGAGCTACAGCATGTCTCGACAACCTGGCATTCAGTTGATTGGCTTGACACACTGTGTCTTCTACTTTCCATTTCGATTCCGGCGTCAGTTCGAACATGATCAGACTTGCCCAGAAGATGGGGTAGAGTACCCAGCTTTATTTCCAATCCGAGGCTCACAACAAGCCCGCTATTCCACTGCATAGAGAACAAAAAAACTTCTGGCCCCCGCTTCCAATTTCAGTTGTGCCCTTTCTGGTGAATGCATAGCTTGGCTTGAAGATGAGGCACAAACTGGGCCTACTTTAGCATCTGAAGCTTCCACAAGCTCTCGGAGGGGACGCAGGAACACCTAACTCAACTATGCCCTGAGTTTATTGCTTTAATCTGTACTTTCAAGTTTTCTTTTGAATGTAATAAAAGCAACTTCAATTTGTATCAAGAGTCGGATAACTCTGTATTGAAATCAATGAAATTGAAGGTTGTGGGTACTGAAATTTTTCCTTTTGGTCCAAAAATGGTCTAAGTTGTAAAAAGATTAATTTGAACAAAATCAACTTTTATTAAAACTTTTCAAAAAACCATTTTCGATATGGATCACAACTGGACACACCCGGAATCTATCCTTGAGATGTACAACCCCGAATCCAATAACTGGAAAGTTGCCCCTTGTCTGAATAGCACTGCACTGGACTGGAGATCACAACCGAACTCTTGGATGTAGAAAACACAAAGATAACCAGAGCAACCATATGGACACAGTTGATTTGGAAACGTTTATGGCTGGACTTCAAAATGAAGTTGCCTACGTATCCCAAAGATGGGAATCAAGCCGTATGTAGTTCCGGCTCAGGTTCACTCGGGTATTAACACTCTCCTTTTGCACTCTAACTTTTGCCAAGACCGCTCTTTCTGGGTTTTCAACCTTGCGAGCTCAGTTTTTCTCATTTCAAATTTTTTGTGCTCTAACTTTTGCCTAGGTCGCCCTTTCGGGTTTTCGGCCTAGCGAGCCTTTCAAGGGTAATATTTCTTCAACTTGTCCATGTTGATTGGTTGGGAGAATTCAAGACTATCTAAGTCTATAAGAATGACAGCTCCACCTGACCAAATAGACTCGATGATGTAAGGACCAGCCCAATTAGGTCTGAACTTGCCCCTAGGGTCATGGATGGGAGCTCGGTTGTCTTTGAACACCAGATCCCCTTCTTTCAGATTCCTGGACTTAACTTTCTTGTTGAAAGCCCTAGCAATCCTTCGTTGATAACCTTGGACGTGATACAGTGCTTTCAGCCTCCTCTCGTCGAACAGCATAAGTTCCTCGAACCTACTCTACTGCCAATCTACTTCTGCTATCTAGCACTTAGCCATAACTCGCAGCGACGGAACCTTAACTTCGATCGGCAAAACAGCCTCCATTCCATAAACCAGAGAATACGGGTTGCCCTAGTAGAAGTCTGAATTGATGTCCCGTAGCCCTAAAGAGCAAATGGCAGCTTATCTGGCTAGTCCCTGTAGGTTTCCACCATCTTCTGTAAAATGTGCTTGATGTTCTTGTTGGCGGCCTCAACAGCTCCGTTGGTTTACAGCCGATATGTGGATGACTTATGAAAAGCCACATTGTATTTCTCCAACAAGTCGATCACTTCTTTCTTGAAGTGGGAACCATTATCCGAAATGATCTCATTCGGGACCTCATAGCGACAGATAATGTTATTCCTGATGAACTTGGCTACATGTGACGCTTTCAACACTGCATAGGATTGGGCCTCGACCCACTTTGTAAAGTAGTCTATCGCCACCAGGATGTACTCATGCCCGTTTGACCCCTTCGGAGAAACTGCCCCAATAACATCAATTTCCCAGACTGAAAATGGCCACGGTGAAGTCATGTTGTACAGCTTCAACGGCGGGATGTTCATGCGATTTGCATAGACTTGGCATTTGTGGCATTGCTAAACAAAACCAATACAATCCTCCTCCATGGTTAACTAGTAGTAACCCTGTTTGAGAATTTTCCAAGCTAGCATCACTCCGCTCATATGCGCTCCACACTCTTCTTCGTGGATGGCCTCCATTAAGCGCTTCGACTCTTCAGCATTAACACACAACTTGTGTATTCCCAGATGGCCTCGTTTGTACAATTTACCCCCTCAGATGATAAACTGAGCAGCCATTCGCCGTATTGCCCTTTTATCTTTGGCATTTGCCCCCTTCTCCAAGAAGTTCCAGATGTCATGATACCAGGGGTTCTGATCTTGTACTTCATCTATCGCGGCAATCAACTCGTAGGCCAGCACGTACCTCTGTTCAATAATGATTGGATGCATCCGGACTCCCAAAGGGATGTCTATCATGGAAGATAGAGTTGATAAGGCGTCAGCGAACCTGTTGCTCTCTCTTAACAGATGCGTGAAGGTTAGCTTCTCAAACCTGGGAATCAGGACATCTAGGGTTTGGTGATAGATTTTCATCCTTTCTTCCTTAACCTTCCAGTCTCCTTTCGCTTAAGACACAACCAGGTTCGAGTCCCCAATGACGTCCAACGGTTTTGCCCCTAGTTCCAGGGCGGCTTCCAAGCCAGCGATACACGCCTCGTATTTTGCTTCATTGTTCGATACTTTAAACCGGAGTTTGAATGCTAAAGGTATGTGGGAATTGTCAGGCGCTATCAGCAACACCCCTATCCCATACCCGTACTGGTTAGACGCTCCGTCAAAGTACATAGTCCAAATCACTTCTTCGACCTGTAGAATGGCCTCATCTGTGAACAAATACTCTACTGCTTCATCTCCCTCCATTGGGTGATCGGCTAGGAACTCCGCTACCACTCTCCCTTTCACAGACTTGCGAGTCATGTACTTCAAATCAAATTCGGAGAGAAGAAGCAACCAACGGGCTAGCCTACCCGTAAGTGCTGGTTTCTCGAAGAGATATTTGATAGGATCTAATCTCGAAACTAGAATTACGGAGTGAGCTAACAGGTAGTGCCTCAACTTCCTGGTAGCCCATACCAAGGCCAAACAAGCCTTCTCCAACGGAGTGTAACGGGTCTCATATTCCAGCATCTTCTTGCTCAGGTAATAAATATCCTTCTCCACTTTATCCTCAGACTCCTGTGCAAGCATGCAGCCCATTGTCGTGTCGGTTACTAACAAATACAAAATCAACGGCTTCCCTGGCTTTGGCGGTGACAACACGGGTGGATTCTGTAGCTACTGCTTGATTTACTCAAAAGCAACTTGGCATCGGTCATCCCATTGGAATTTCTTTCCTTTCTTCAGGAGACCAAATAGTGGTTCACAAGTCAAGGTTAATTTTGCAATAAACCGTCTTATGAATTGCACTTTTCCCAGAAAGCCTCGCACCTCCTTTTCAGTCCTTGGTGGTGGCATTTCTAAGATGGCCTTAATCTTGAAAGGATCAACCTCAATGCCCTTTTGTGTAATCAAGAACCCTAGTATTTTCCCTGTTGTAACACCAAAAGTACATTTCTGAGGATTCAGTCGCAACTGATACTCTCTGATTCGTTGGAAAAATTTCTTCAAGGCGGTGTAGTGGCCTTCTCTTTCCTTGGACTTGACAATCATGTCATCCACAAACACCTCTACCTCTTTGTGGATCATATCATGCAAGATCGTGGTTGTAGCCCGTTGATAAGTAGCCCCAACATTCTTCAAACCGAACGGCATTACCCTGTAGCAGTAGGCTCTCCATGGCGTGGTGAAGGCAGTCTTCTCCCTATCCTCAGGTGCCATCAAGATTTGGTTGTACCCGGAAAACCCATTCATAAAGGAAAGTAGTGCATGTCCCGCTGTGAAGTCCACCAATTCGTCGATATGCGGCAGAGGAAAGTCGTCCTTTGGACTAGCTTTATTCAGATCTCTGAAATCCACACATACCCAAATTCTGCCATCTTTCTTTGACACCGGAACAATGTTGGCCAACCAAGTAGGATACTCAGATACTAACAGGAACTCTGCATCTATCTGCTTGGTGACCTCTTTCTTGATTTTCAAAGCCCAATCCGGGCGTATTCTTTGAAGCTTTTGCTTAACAAGTTGGGCCTCAGGGTCAAGAGGGATTCGGTGCTGTACAATCTCAGGATCGATTCCAGGCATGTCTTCATAGGGCCACGCAAAAACATCTTTGAAATCTTTTAATAAAGTGACTAAGCGCTCGCGTTCCTCCGAAGACAACGTGGACCCGATCTGGACCAGACGCGGATCCTTCTCAGTACCAACATTAATTGAAATGATTTCATCAACCAAAGGTTTTACAAACCTCTCTTACTCTCGATCAATCAAATGTTTCAAAACCAGAGGAATTTCTTCCTCGTTGCTTTTATCAAAGTTTTGAAAGTCCTGATTAATGCAATACACAAGTGGCACAGAAAAGTACTAAGAAACAGCAGTGGTACCATTCTCATTCACAACTTCCAGTTCGTCTGATTCCTCAGTTACAACCGACTCAAAAGAAAATGAAAAAGACGACCTAGACAAAACAACGACATCCGGGTTATCAACCACAAGAATACCGGACTCTGACTCAGAAGAACTAGAATCGAATTCCGACTCCACAGACTCTGTGGAATTAGATTCTGGTTCACTACCTGACCCAGAACTGCTGGACAAAAAGCCCTCTTCGAACTGCCAAACGAGGGAGGGTGCGATAGATGCATCCAGAATGCCGGAAGAAGGGCCCATAGTCGTTTGATCTCCAATCATAAAAACAGAGAAGTCACCCCCCAAGCTCTCTGGTGTGATTTGAGGATCCGAGAGGAGACAAGCCAACGCTGCTCCTATCTCGAGTTTTATGCCATTAGACTCATCCTCTTTGCACTGTTCAGCCTCAATTGGTAGGTCAGTCTGTTCTTCTGCAACTTCATCCCCTTACAACTGTAAGTCGAAAAAGATCTCGAAGCTGGGCAAACGCTGCTTCTCAGAATTTAGCCATGGCTCCGGAAAACTGCAAAGCGGGAAATCTTCCCCCCTCCTGGACAAAGCGATCGTTCAGGGTTCTTTGAATAGGTCTATGCACCAACTCGTAGTGCTTCCCAGCTTGCTTAGCCTTGGCTCTTCTAGCCATTTCCTTTCCCTTTCTTACCTAATCCTCTTTGGTAGGCGTGTAACCTAAACCAAAGGTATAAGGGTTGTGTGGCACTTCGGCCAATGCAACGACGCCCTTCCGGCCGCTTATTCCTAATCCCATTCTGGGTACATGTTGAAGCTTATTCATGAAGTAGACGAATTGTGCGCTAACATACAGTCTCTCATCAACAGCCAGAATATCTTGCACTACCCGGGCCTCGGCCAAGGTGAATCCCGACAAAAAGACATCCTCCTCGTTGTGTTCAATTTCCAAAACTAGTGTAGTAACCTTCGGCAGCGGTTGTATGGAAGAGTTCCCAAAAACAATAGCTACCCCCTTCCCATGGGGGTACTTCAGCATCTGATGCAGAGTGGGAGAGACAGCTTTCACTTGGTGCAGCCGCGGCCGTCCAAAGAGTAAATTAAAGGTGGCTGGAACATCCAAGACATGAAACTCGATATCCTATTGTGCCAGGTCAACCTAAGTTCTAACCCGAACTGTTCCCATCACTTCCTGACTTGTATTGTCATAAGCCCGAATCACCTGGGCTGTTGGTGCGAAATCTGTCGGCTTCAAACCGATAGCGTAGGCCGTGCACGACGGACACACATTAATTACAGATCCCATATCAACCAAGACAACTGGTATCCACTTCTCTTTACATTCCACAGAGATGTATAGTGGCTTGTTGTGCTTAGAGCCCTCAAGCGGCAATTCTTTATCTGTGAACGTCAAAGTCGGTGAGGCGCCACCCGAGAACACCAGTCCTACTAATTGCTCAGGGGTTGTGTCAATAGAGAGCTTAGCCTTATCCATTGCTGATAGGACGGCTTGTCTATGCACCCGTGAGGCCATGAGCAATCCCTAGATGGAGATGTCTGCTTGAATCTTTTTCAGCTGCTTCAGTACAGCTTCCTCTTCTAACAGTTTGTCTTTCTGCTTCTCTGCTTCCTTATCTTTCCTTGATGCCTCTGGCTGGTCCAGGTGTGGGGGCTTAAAGTACCGCCCACTCTGAGTCATGTGATCAATTTCCTCGGTATACCACGTATCATCTGGCGGATTCTGTCCCCAGTCCTCAGCCGTGTGGGCGAGATACAAATCTTCATCTTCCCACCACATTCCTTCAGCAACCTACAAACGCATATCCGGTTCCGCTGTAACTATTCCTGTGTTCACAACACATTCTGTCCCTGCAGGGCCTTTGGCTTTTCTAGCCTTCTGATCAATCTCAATTCTCTCCTGTTCGAACCGCTTCAGCGCAGCCTCCTGTTCCGTATTGGCTGTACAAACGCTGCTAAATTCTCGAGCAAAATTCTCAGTACCAGTGCTCTCCGGCAACTTCCTTTTGTCATCGACCGTTCCGGCCATTGCAGATGTTCCTGTTTCTGATTGTTGCTGCTTTGGTTGAGACCCTTCATCAACATCTGGCTTGTCACTAAGCCACCTTGTATTATCTGTTGATCCATTCATATCAAACCAACTGATCTGTACGTTCTCTAGATTCTGTTCATCAAAGAACTGCAGGTTACTGATATCCTCCTCAAGCTCAGCTAAATCATCTAGCCCCTGACTTGGCCCGTCCTCCCGGACTACATTAACCTCCATCCCCATCGGCAATTCCACCATCGACTTGACCTGACCAGCTGGCGCAATAAAGCGGCAAGGGTTGTATGCTTCCTCAGTTAAGCTCACGGAGCCCTCAAGCATGCCTTCTTCTACCATAGCCACCACCACGGGTTCGGGTTGGGATATGAACGTGTTCATCATGCACAGATCTGTGCTTTCTAGAATGAACAGCACTGCCTTAGGCAAATGGGATGGAGTGATGTATATGCTAGGGTCGTATGGAATGGCCATTGTTTGGATAAGGTTCACTTGCCTAGGTGGAGGAGGGGGTTGGTTATGTGGTGGGAGAGGATTTGTAGTGATGTTTGGCTTCTCAGGAGGCGCTATTACTTTGTTGTCGATGAGATCTTGAATCTCATGATAGAGTCTAAAGCATTGGTTGGTGTCATGACCATGCTGCTGATGGAAGGCGCAATACTTGGCTGGGTTGTGTGTAGGAGGGAGGGGATTTGGCAATGGGCGTAGCTCCAGGGGCTTCAAATGCCCTTTTCTAATCAAGACCCCCAAGGCTTTAGATAGAGACATGTAAAGCAGGGTGAAAACCCTCTGGCCTCGGGGTGGGTACTTTGCAGGTTGTGGGGTGGCTCCAGATGTGTCGGTAAAAGGTGTGGCTGTTTTTGGTATGGTGGTGACCATACCAACATCAAAAGTCCTTGCGGCTGGATTGTTACTTGTAGCTGCATTCGAACCGCGTGTAAATGCCCTCTTGGGCTCCTCCTTGTCATGGTCAATCAGACCCTGTTTCATAGCATCTTCTATCTGTACCCCTATCTCATGAAGATCAGCAAATGTTGGTTGGGGTAAGACAATCATCTTCTGCAACAACTTCGGTTGCAGGTTGCGAATGACCATTCTTATATGGTCCTTCTTAGCTGGCCTGGTGGTCATCATAGAGGCCTTATCCCTCCACCGAGTAACGAAGTCAGAGAAGCCCTCCTTTGGCTCTTACCGAGTAGCCTCGAGATCACGAGTTGTGACCTCGATTTGAGTATTGTAAGAATATTGGGCGACAAAAGCCCCGGCTATCTCTTCCCAACTCCTCTTCATAGAATCCTCCAGTTTAGCATACCAGATAGCTGCAATACCTGACAGGGTCCGGCCAAATAGGGATAGCTTTTGCAATCTAGTCAGGCCCATTGGCTGCAGAATATTTGAAAACAGCCTCAAATGGACCATGGGATCACCCGAACTGTCGAAGCGGTCTATGTGAGGCATTTTAAATTTGTCCGGCAATGTCACCGCCGAATCTGTGTAGCCGTCCTCTATGTCTGGGATCGAGTTAACTCCTTGAGCTCGCTTGAACAGTTTCTCAAGCTTGCTTACTTTCAAAGTAGTAGGATCGACCTCAAATTCGAACGGTGTGTCCGTTGGGTAGGCCGGTGCTTTGGAAGTCTGAGGTGGGACTGGCCCTACTGGAATGCCCATATTCTCTTGGGCATTAGCTGTATCCCTAGGCATTGGAACCCTAGGTGGGGGTGGGTGCGAAGCAGAAGCTGTTGCTTGTTGTGGTTGTTATTGCTGTTGTTGTTGAAGCCTAGAAATCAGTTCAGCCTGCTGGGCTACAACCTCTGTTTGGCGAGCGGTAACCTCTGCTTGGCAAGCAGCGTCCCGCTGCATGGCCTCTATAGTTTGTTGGAGTTGACGCATCATATCTTCCATACTGTCTGAGGGATGCTGATCTATCAGACTCAGTGTACACTCTCTTTCTGATGTGGAAGCAGAAAACTGGGCCCGACTGCGCACAGGCGAAGCAGATAGTGACCGCTGAACTGGCGACTGTTGAACTGGTGATCTATCTTTCACTGCCCTCTGTCTCGTAACTAGGGGTAATGAAGCAAGCACTGGTTGTCCTTCAATAAGATCCTCAGATCGGTGAATCCTCCTGACTCTGGTCTAGAGTGCTCAGGGGGTATCTACCTCGTTAGAAGTAATTGTGTAATACTACCTTGCAAAAAAAAAAAAAAATAAAGCAAAAAAGGAAACAACAATCAGCAAATGCATAGCACCTCGGCTTAGATAGAGACAACACATAGTTGAAATCATAAACTGGACAATCTGTACTCAAACACTGATTTTTGCCCCCAAATTTTCTGCCTCAAAACTGATACATACTCAAGCACTGATGTCCTCAGACTGATACCCAGACTTGCAACTGATACATATATTCATGTAGAGACACACCCTAATAGCACATATCAAGCAAGTGAGAGCCAAAACACCCCTATGATGGGGTAGGGCTTCTCTGTCCTATTTTCGTCAGGAGCTAGGGATTCACTATGCACGCATGCAGTTTCAAACAATCCTGCATTCGAGTGGGTAACCTGTCCTAGTTTGGAACAGTCTCTAAGGCTTCCGATATGCAACTAGGTCAATTGGTCGAAGAAGGTGCCTCAACAAGACCACCTAATATACCTCTCGCTCCTAACACCGAGAAGTGAAAGGAGGATCAAACGGTACAGCGGTAGTCCAGATTCAAGGTTTGTGTTCCCATTGTGGCAGAGCCCGCAACCGGTTAGCCTTATGATACGCTTTTCCAAGCAAGCCTCCAGCAAACCATTTAGGAATAGCAGATGGCAAACACTGTGACTTAGGCGCACCTATGCAAATGCAATGCAAAGAAACACATAAATGTAGATAAAACAACATATCATGAGTTCGAGTCAAGTTCTCTAAATCCCCAGCAGAGTCGCCAGAAACTGTGGACTCAACTTTCTTCACGCCCCCCTTTCGGAGAGCTTGAATTGGTCCTACAGTTTAGACCCCTGTCACGGTTCTGAATCTAATCTCACAAAGTGCAATGCGGGACTGATAAACACCAAAGAGTCCAAATCTGGCAATTGGTTTTGGAAAATCGATTTTGAATAAAAAAACGCCAAACATGGACTGCTTTGCCAGATTACAGAGTCGCCACCTAAATATTTTATTTTTGGGAAATTTAGGAAACCCTGACTCGTGCCAAAGGCCACGTGTCCGTCATCACCAAAGTTGTCTCGGCTCGGGAACTTGGGTACGAGAGGGGAAGGTCCTGAAATGAGCACCCCCACTCGCCCGATCAAAGGATCGGCCTCTACTAAGCATGATATGTTGTTTTTATAAACACGTGTTCTTATTCCAGTTTATTAATCTAACTTTACTATGTGACGCACACATACAAGTATAGACTAAAATCGCAAGAATTGGAACATTTCAACTCATGTTTATTTTTGAAAATGGTTTGAAAGTGCCACCCTTAAGTGGGCTAAAGAGCGGATTTACCACCAAACATAGTGGGTTTAAAACATGATTTGCCATTTCGCAAAGTGGGCTTAAAATGCACATTTATCGAATTGTTCTAATTCAAGCAACAAAGCCTTCATCCACAGGCACTCATGCAGTTTAGCATTTAAGCAAATAGCCTCAGGGCAAGCATGCGAAACATGGCATCACTCACACTCATGCAAGTATGCTAAAGCGTAAAGACTTACAGTGTACCCCGAGCCAGAACAAAAGCTAGTTAGAAACAATGCATGATCCTAACTATACAAGATACCTAATGCAACACATGCAATAATGCAACTAAATAGGCTCGGCTATCTAAGATGGCATATGAATGCAACAATTTGATAACATGCTTTGAAACACGTATTCAAATAAGTATTGAAATACAATGCGGTTTGAATAATGCACCGAGCCTGGTGCATGCAAGACAAATGAATGATGCAAACATGCAAGCATAAGGTATGCTAATTGAAATGTGCCCCAATCTAACCATCGAAAGTGGTTAAATAAAAGGGAGAAAGAAGTGGGGTTGGAAGATATGCACGCACGCACGCACGCACGCACCCTTATTACAACATTGCGCCCTCTCGAAGGAGGGTCCGAATAAACAAGCTAAGCTACACTAAGCTAAGCTAATTATAAACCAACTAATTAACTAACTAGCTAATTATTACAAAACAAAACTAATTAACTAACTATTCTAAGCTAGTTAAATACTACAAAATGAATTAAGCTAATTAATTACAACACATGTATTAATTAGCTACAACTAGATAATAAAGCAATAAAGTGGCCTCGCGGGCGAGGGAGACATGCATGCTCGGTTGGCTTCACCCAAAAATCCATCGCCTTGCCATCGGTTGCCTCTGTTTGCACTTGTTTGATCTCTGAACATTGAACCAACTTCTAGACTGCTTCTGCCTTAACTTAGATACACTTTTGCACAAAAATGGACTGGTGGCCGGTCGACCACAAAAAGTGGCTGCCGGCCACCTTAACTGGCCGGTCGGCTACTGCAAGTGGCCGGTTAGCCACCCCTTTTTTCAGGCTTCTGGTTTTGCTGCAACAGAGAGCAACAGAAGCAAAGCAATGCATTTTTCAAGGAATGTGTGTACTGCTACCCTCCTTATCATTTCTCAAGCTCAAAGGAGTGCGACACTTGGCTCTTAAGCCACCAATCAAGCATTTTCATGCATGATGGCCAAAGAACCAAGCTTGTACAAGCTTAATGAATGCACAAATAGACTCAAATGGCCACCACCCTATCATGCATAATCAAGGATGATGGCGACCAAGAAACATGACACGTTTCATCACTTTGAGTATGAAACGTCCCACATTTCTTGTGTTTGGATTAACGTCCGATCCAAACACATGCAATACAACACACATATGTTTATCTTTGCTCAAGTTTTACTTGATTCATTTTGCTTACACATTTTAAATTACCGATCAATCCTTTAACTGATTAAGTCCAATGTGAGAGTCCTCTAATTGGAAAGATGGTTAAGATACAAGTGTCTTGAGCATGAAAGAAGCCTCATGCTGTTGGTTAGGAGGAACCCTCAAGAGAGGGTTAAAACCATTAGGCATGAGAGCCTCAAGTTCACACTCAAGCCAACAAGGGGCTCAAGACCACTTTCAAAACAAAATGAAAAGTGAAGAATGAAGGGAGGTTCCAGACTTTTCAGTGCTGAAATGGCATGCAAAATAATACTACAACATGCAAAAAACTGATGTACAACATGTTCAAAGCCGAAACATCAAAACTAGTTAAGAATACTACACTAGAAGCATGCAATAACAAGCTCAAATGACCAAACCAACTTTGGACAGAGCTTAAACATGCCAAGACAGTGGCTAAATCATGCTAGAATTGAAGCACAAAAAAGCTATAAAAACATGCTCATGTATTGGCTCGCAAGCTATGCTCAAAACACAACTCTCAAAAGCAATGAAAGAGTGAAATAAGTGAGAGTGTGACAGAGCTATATACACTGAAATCACATGTTAAATGATGCTATAACATGCAAGCCACTCAATCACTTCATGCTTAAAGTCTCAAAACAATGGACTAGTGAAGACCGTTACACTATAGCCATGCAAAACAAGCCTCGAAGGACTTAACCAACCCAAAACGGAGTTAAAGCATGTCAAAACAGTAGCATAAACATACTAGAGTCGAGCTAACACAAGCTAGAATAATAGGTTAAATCATTAAGCATGCTAGACTAGTAAGCACAATTGCACTACAAGTACAAAAAGCAAGCAACAAATGCTCCAACCAACCAAAAAATAGAGTTGAAACATGCCAAAAAAGAGCCTAAATCATGCTTGAAATAAGCTAACACAAGCCACAAAAACATGCAACTATGTAATGCTAACTAGGCATGGAAGAGAGACACAAGGAGGGAAGGCCAACCCCTCCATTTTTGGACTTCAAAACATACTTTATACCACTGAAATAACTCTGAATTTTTGTGTTTTAAAGGCCCAAAAAGTTGTTTCAAAAGGCTTTGAAAAGTAGCACAAAAGGCTTCACAAGCCAAGGAACAAAATAAGAGACAACCCCCCTAACTCAACAAGACTTAAACCATCATTTTAAAACCTTAAAAATAGAGTTTTTTATGATTGAAAAACCAGGTCAAAATAGTATAAAAAGATGCCCAAGCAATCAATTAAAACAAAGCTTAAAAGAGGTAAGTCTTTACCTTTGAAGCACAGCACTAAAACAGCCAAAATTCTGAGCCAAAACCAAGCTTAAGACCTCAAGCCAAGCCTCAAAGAACCTCAGTCCTAAGGTGAAGGTATTTGGTCAAGGGTCTCTTCGCAAGAGTGTAGAGAATTCTCACTTTCAAGCACAAAATAGGGAAATAGAGAGGATTCTAGAGAGAGAGAGAGAGAGAGGAAATTTGCTCATAAATTTTTGTAACCCCTCAAATGGGGGAGAGACCTCCCCTTTTATAGAAATGCAAGCCAAAAGCTTACTTTCATCCTTCCATACAAGTATATGGAGATGAAATTCAGTGATCAACAGCTGGCACAGAAAATATCTGAAAAATGAGAAAAATGGCCGTCGGCCACCTCCCCTAGCTGACCGACCACTTCAAGTGGTTGACAAGGGGAAAAAGTGGCCGACAATAGCCAAAAGTGGCTGACAAGGGCCTTCCCCCCTCCAAGCAAGAGGCACCAAGGTTTGGTCCAAAAATAAGGCCAAAACACAGAGGGTTTAGAGGCTCAAAGACAAGGCGTTCCGCGGAGAACTTCGGGCACTCAAAACAAGCACAAACATGCACAATCATTGAGTGCGCAAACGATGACGTCTGAGTCTTAAGGTTGGTCAAAAATGGGGTGTCTACAATTAGGGATACCTCATTAGGTTTGATGTAGCACATATCCTTGATGGATTTGTTGTCTAAGGGCTTGAGGCTACACATTTGGTATGGCTTGCATAAAGGGTGCAGCCATTCGATCCAAAGGATATACTGTAGGATTGGTGTCTGCTCATATCCTATGATGTCTTCTTCCCTAAGTCGAACAAATGGTGGCCTAAAAGGTTTTGCCGACCCCCTAAGTGTAGGACGAAGACTGGATTTGACACCATTTGTGTAGTATTCTGTGTTTAAGCCTGACCATGTGTAGTATTACTAGATATATTCAAAGGTAACACTTGAGGCTCTACATACACAATATGTATTTCTTAAGCATTAGACACTCTTCAGTAAGGCCCTGGACCAATTGAAGGTAAAGGTCTAACTAGTTCATAGAATGATTGTGCGATTCCTGTTCTATTTCCACCACTATTCTGGCTGCTACTAGGAACTACCCTAGGCTGGGTTGACATTTGAACATGGCTCTTATCATTTAAAATAGGAACTATACTTTGACTTGTATTTTCTAATCTATTATCAATTCTTTGAACAAGTGAATCAGTAAATGAATCAGACAAATTTTTTAGATTTGTGGTCATTATTTGACTCATTGCGGTCATCATTCCACTTCATTGTTCATTTGACATACCAGGAGTGAATATTAGTGATTCACTCATGCTCCGACTATCCTGACCAAGTGTTTGGTCTTGAGAGGGTGCATATAACGGTTCCGGTTTAGACTCGAACCTTTTCATATTCTTAGATCCATAATTTCATATATTTAACTATTATTTATAACCTCTTACTCTTATTGTAAGTTGAGTTTGGTTGTGTGGGGGTTATTATTGTGTTTGAAACAGGTTGTGAGTTAGTTTTTCAAAAGAGTTGTTGTCTAATTTTCTGCTTGTTTGCTCGAGTGGTGTTTCAATCACTTGAGCGATATTTGACATTTCCCAGTATTTTTGGGTCTGCAAAACTTCTGTTGTGCTCGAGCAGTCTTTTGTAGCCTGCAAAACTTTTGGGAAGGGATCATTGTGCGCTCGAGCGGTGTTCTTGGTCACTCAAGCGATGTGACTTATTATGTTTGACGCTCGAGCGGTAGTTTGGTCGCTCGAGTGGCTTGTGTGCATATCAGATCGGAAACAGGGAAATTTTATCACTTTTTCATTTCCTCTCTCTTTCTAAAACATTCCAAACCCTAATTTCTTCACATTCTCTCTCTCTCTAGTTCTTGCCTTAAAACCCCAAATACTCTTAATCCATTGATTTTTCCTCCCTAGTTTCTTGGAGAAATAAAGCTCGTTGGAAGCTTCGTTTTAATCGGAGAGGATATCATTTTCGGCTCCACCAAACTTTAACCCTTGCTCTCTTCCTCTTCTACTCTTGAGCTAGGAATTTCTTCAACCTTTGGTATGATTTTTAGCCTAGTTATTTGCTCATTGAAAGGATTTAGTGATTTGGGGATTTTGGGTTAAACCTAGGGTTTGATTTTGAAATGTAAAAGATGGGTTTTCAAATTGGTGCTTGAGAAAGGTTGTGGAGATGTGTTTATGATTGAAATATGTTGAAATGTTTAAATTTCTTTACTTAAATGTGATTTTTAAAGTAAAGGAGGTTTTGTTAAAAAATCATTGATATTTGGTTTATGGAAGAAAAGGGAAAAGATGTTGGATTTCGAAAAGATAAAATGAATGTATCTGTTGATGATGAGGGTGCAGTTGGTTATGTAATATCGCTCTCATTTTGAAAATTATAAGATTATATCTTTTATTGAAAATTATCTGTTGGATAGAATTATCTGTCTTGGGCTATCGGTGGAGGATAGCTTTGATTGTTGTAGAAATTGCATGAGGATTAGGTGAATTGAAACTAATTACTCATACATCTAGCATTGAGCATTGGTTCATACTTAAGCATTGAAAATGTATTATTTTGACAAAAATAGGTGAATACATTGGTGAATCTGGTTAGGGGGTATGGTTGTGGTTGTGGTTGTCGTTATTATGTTGGCCTATATGTCCATAGTGGAAGTCTAGAAACTCGCGTGGTTAGGTGTCGATCCTTCTGGTTAGTACTGGTAAAATGGCTTTGGTAGTGCTTGTATAGCCTACTGACAGACACGTACTTAGAGATTCCCAGTGTTTTGTATCCACTACCTTTTTTTTTTTTTTGATATAAAAGGATATTTTTTCATGAATTAATATATAATCCTGACATTACATTATTTAAGATGGAAATATAAAATGTTTGACAAATGGCATATATATGCATTCACCTTATGACTTTATTAAGATTTATATATTGTGTTAAAGTATCTCTATTGGACTTTAGCTCACCCTATGTGGAAAATAAATTTTCTGATGATATCCCTCCACTAAGGGCATAGCTTGGAAGGACTTAAAACCAATTGCTTCTTTTGTTTTTTTTTTTTTCCTTTTATTTTTGTACAAGCCTTAGGCTTTAACTGTATTTAGTTGAACTCATTTTGTTGTACCCAAGCATTGACTTGAAAAGATGTAGCCATTAGGTCATAAAATTACTTGATTCTCCTTTTATTTCAATTCATGTACACATGTCATATGATATAGATTCAGGATCTAGGATTTAGGAATGTATACACGCATATGTCATTTGTATGACCAAGGAGTATAAATGGAATATTATGATGTAGGGTTATTGTTATTATTTTGGGGCGTTACAGGGCATGTTCATAAGTTTGGCCTTGCGAATGGCCAATATGCTGAGTAGGTGTATCCATCATTAGGTGAAGATCTTTTATATGTTGATGACCATCTAAAGGTAGCCTAGAAATAGAAGGAAGGTCAGTTATGGTTTATTTTTCGAAGAAAAACACCCTTTTCTTATATTTCAACATCTTCGTCATCTAGATGTTCTTCGCCTTGGCACCGTGTTCGAACCATATTTTCAACACAAAATTGGTCCTATCTGGCGTGCCAAAAAATATATATTGGCTATTTTTGACACTTCGAAGGTTAGAAATGTAATTCAAGCGTGTCAGTAAAGATTTAAAAAGTCCTTACAAATAATAAATGTCAATTTTTGTCAAACAATTGTGTTAAGGTTCTCTTAGCCTCAATGAAGAGAATTTCACTATTTTGTGTTTAAAAAATGAACCAAAACATTAACTCAAATTCATAATAGAATGAGAGGGATAGGCTGGGCAGAAATTGCAATTGATTAAGGATTGAAAATGTATTGTTTTGAGAAAAATGGGTGAATACATTGGGGAATCTGGTTAGGGGGTGTGGTTGTGGTTGTTAGTCTGTGTGTCTTTGGTGAAAATCTAGAAATCTGGGCGGTTAGGTGTCGATCCTTCTGGTTAATACCGGTAAAATGGCTTTGGTAGTGCTTGTATAGCCTACTGACAAACACGTACTTAAAGATTCCTAGTATTCTGTATCCATTATCCTGTTTTTTTATATAAAAGGATATTTTTTCATAAATTGATATATAATCCTAACATTGCGTTGTTTGAGATGGAAATGTAAAACGTTTGCCAAATGGTATGCATATGCATTCACTTTTTGACTTCGTTAAGATTTATACATTGTGTTAAAGTATCTCTAATAGGCTTTAGCTCACCCCATGTGGAAAAAAAAAATTTAGGTGTTGATGATATGCCTCCATCAAGGGCATAGCTTGAGAAGACTTGAAACCAAGAACTTCTTTTGTTTTTTTTCTTTTCTTTCGATGTAATTATTTTTGTAAAAGCCTTAGGCTTTAACTGTATTTAGTTGAACTCATTTTGTTGTACCCAAGCATTGATTTGGAAAGATATAGCCATTAGGGCATAAAATTACTTGATTATTCTTTCATTTCAATTCATGTACACATGTCATATGCTATAGATTCAGGATCTATGATTTATGAATGTATACACGCATATATCATTTGTATGACCAAGGAGTATAAATGAAATATTATGATGTGGGGTTGTTATTATTTTGGGGCGCTACAGTTCATGTTCATAAGTTTGGCCTTGCGAATGGCCAATATGTTGAGTAGGCGGATCTATCCTTGGGTGAAGATCTTCTTCTATATGTTGATGACCATCTAAAAGTAGGCCAGAAATAGAAGGAAGGTCAGTTATGGTTCTTGTTCGAAGCAAAAAACCCTCTTCTTATATTTCAACATCTTCGTCATCTAGATGTTCTTCGCCTTGGCACCGTGTTTGAACCATATTTTTAACACAAAATTGGTCCTATTGGGCGTGCCAAAAAATATATATTGGCTATTTTTGACACTTCAAAGGTTAGAAATGTAATTCAAGTGTGCCAGTAAAGATTTGAAAAGTCCTTACAGATAATAAATGTCAATTTTTATCAATTCTCTTAGTCTCAATGAAGAGAATTTTACTGTGTTGTATTGAAAAAATGAACCAATTAACTCAAATTCATAACAAAACGGGAGGGATAGACGGGGCAGAAATTGCAAATGATTAACTGAATAAACAATTACAAAATATTACCTTTAGTAAGGCCAATGTCGAAGCTTTTAAACTGGCTTGGTTCTAGAATTATAAAGCTAATCTACTCCTACGAAATGTAAGTGCAGTGCATAAAAGTAAAGTGCAGAAATTTAAAAACAAATAAAATTGACAAAGACATAGAATCTGGATTTGGTCAGGGACCTCTTCATTGCTTCCATCTATTTATAGCCTTCTCGTGGTGCCTTCGAAGCAGTTAGGCTGCTATCTTTCACTATGATCTCATTCATTCTTGCTACTTCTTAGGGCCGTAATCCTTTCTTTGTGCATGTGTAACTGTTAGCAGTAGCTCTTTATTAATTCCTCCTTCACATGCCTCTCACATGTTGTTTATCATATTTACCGGTTGAAGACTTCCATTTACAGCTCACGTGGGCACCTTCGAAGGTGGGATTCTTCAATATCTAAATACTCTTTACTTGCCACCTGTCGCCCTCACACTAGATGGTTTAAATGTGGTGCCAACAGTAACATCAAACACCTAACAATGTTTTATTTTATATAATAATTTGGTCTAATGTAGGAATTCGTTCTCCAGTTGTTTAAAAAAATTTAAGTGTAACGCACATTAAAGTGCCCCATAAAATTACACAATGTTATACAATTCGTTTAGGGTTTAGATTTTTTCAAGTTAACTGTCTCAACTTGAAAAAAAATATTTGGATTTAGTAGGCCCATTTTTAAGTCGACCTCAGTAATCCAAATCGTTTATTTATTTATTTATTTATTTTGAGTTTTAAGTTGGTTTAACATACGAAGATGACCTTATATGTAGACAAAAAGGGGCCTTTTTTGATAATGAGAAATCGCATGTCCTCGCTTGAGATTTGGGATAAAACTTTGAATATGTGCGGGTACAATTATAAATGAAGCCTTTGGTGAAGATTATTCAATCTCTAAGCTACTCTAATCATTGATTGGTCTAACATAGGTGATTGGCTTGATGGATACAAAGGGTGGTGTAGTGGATCATGTTTTTCTTGACGGATTCCAAAGGTATCGTGAATTCAATACTCAACCATTCATTGAAAACAAAGATTGTGGAGGATTATTCCAGAGGTATGGTGAATTCAATACTCACTCCATTGAAGCTGAAGATTCAATTGGTACAAGGAAAAAAAGTTCACAAGTTCGACATTTTGAATTCAGTTTGGCTTTGATTTTGTGTTGTAAATTGTATTTTGTTCTTTGTAGTATATTGATTGGCTAGGTTTTAGTCCCATGAGTTTTCATAATTGGTTTTTTCGCATTAAAAGGCATTGAGTCTTTTTGTGTCTGCTTGATTTATTTTTATGCTTGTGATTAGGGGTGTACATAATACCGCCGAAACCGCCGAAACCGTCAAAACCGCACCGAGCCGCACCGCCAAGGCAAATTCGTTATTATTTGCCAATCGAACCGCCGGTTTTTGGTAAGAAAAATGGCAAATTCTAGGACACTTTTATCAATCTGCTGGTTTCTATTTTTCTTCCAAACCGCACCGACCCGCACCGCTATTAAATCATGTTTTATAAGATTCTAAAAATTCTTTTTTACTTAAGTTTGCTTGTTGTTCTATACCTTAGAATATAGTATTACATTACTGCTCGAGGGGAATTCAAGATGTCAGTAATCCAAAATAAAGTTGAATTCCAATTCACTTTTCAATCTTTTTTTTTTTTTTTTTCTGGTCATGTTGCAAACTTGCATCAGCTCACTTTTCAATCTAATCACTTTTCAACAGTAAACATTTTCAATATATTATAAACCCTGAATGATATTAATTTTATGTATTGTATTTGATCATTGTAGCTTCCACAGATGCTTGTAATGAACTGATGGCATAGTCGTTGATATTATCATGTTGTTGCTACACTTGCTGCATCAGAAGAAAGCTTCGCAAGATGCTTAATATCACGGTATCTCTCGTCTTTTTTTTACTCTTTGATTTAAGTTTTTAAATTTGAATTATATTTTTTATAAATCACCAATCCGCCCGAACCGCCAAGGCAAATCCGTCATTATTTGCCAACCGAACCACCGGTTTTTGATAAGGAAAATGACAAATTCTAGTGACACTTTTATCAATCCGTCACCCGCCATACAATTTCTTTTTTTCTCTCAAACCGCACCGACCCGCACCGCACACACCCCTACTTGTGATTTTGATTGTGTGCTTAAATTAAATTAGTCAACCAGACAGCAAAGAAATCCATTTAAAGGAATCTTTTGTTTATTTCATGATACTACATGATCAAAAAGAAGATTATAGGATGTTTTGAAAAGTTTTGATTTTTTCAACTTATTTTGTCTATTGTAAGTTACGTGAAAAGTAATTTAACCTAAAATAAATAAAAAATAAAAATTAACTTTTTACTAACTTTCTAAATGACTCCAATATATGAGCTGTACAGGACTCTATAGAAACAAGGCTTTAAGTGCCTAATTTAAGCATTTTAATACTAGCCCAATTCATTGCTAGGCTGAAGTACTGACTCCTCCACACCTTGAGATTGCTGAAGTGGCATACCTGGGCACAATAGGTATAGAAAACTAAAACAAAAGATTATTGAATAATACTAAAGATTATTCAATAATTATGCTATCTAAGCTGAACTAGCACTCGTTGCATTTCATCTCGAAACTATGTTAATAATTTTAAGAAAAAAGATCCGGACCCTTTTTTTCCCCACCTCTTTGACTCCCTCTCTTTGTAATTGGTCAAATTTTTTTTTTTTTTCTTTTTTTCCTTCTCCTCCAATCACCACCCGCCACGTGGGGGAGGGGGTAGTGATTGGAGGGGGTCTTTATCAAAATCTTAATTTTAACTGTTTATCTTATAAAATTTATTGAGAAGATTATTTATATAAAAAATTATTTAAAAAAAAAAAACATTCGGTGTTTGACTCTTATAACAAAATAAATTCTAAATTTTTAATTTTGTCAATTTAAACCATATTTTTTTTTTATTTATTTTCAATCTAAACCATTCACCTATTTCTGTTAAGTCAAACCGACAAAAAAATTATATTTTTTAGTCATTAAACTCAATGTAAGTAGTGACGGAACCATGAATTTAATATAAGGGGGCACCTGAATCTGCAGGAAGGTTTACTAAATTGATTTCTATACTACTTTGTTTTGCGGAAGAATAATTATCATTTTCTTCTTGGGGAAGAAATGATTCTAACTTTGATTTTCTTTTGAAATATTTTTCCATAACTGTTTGAAAAAACTAAAAATCAAAATAAAAACTTATAATTAAAATCACAAACCCGCACAAATCAAAATCTCCAATTTTAATACAAATCAAAAAATTTAAATTTAGCACAAATCACAACAAATCAAAATTTCTAATTTTAGTACAAATTATAACAAATCAAAATCCCTAATTTAAATATTAATCACTGCAAATTAATATTTTTAATTTTAACACAAATCAAATCCCTAATTTTAGCACAAACAATAACAAACCAAAATCTCTAATTTTAATATAAATCACCACCAATTAAGATTCATAATTTTAGCATATCAAAATCTCTTATTTTAACATAAATAATAACAAATAAAAAAAATTTACAAATTAAAACTTAACAAATAACTATAAATTAATACTCATAATTTTTATTTAAAAGTAAAAAAAAAATAAAGTTACTTGTAAACAATGAAGAGAAGATACTAAGATTGTAGTGTGGTCCCATATCTGTATTGTGTGATCCTAATATGGTGAATCGTGAGTCGGTAAATTGCAAAGCAACAAAGGGAGACAAAGAAAAAACGAAAATATTTAACAAGTACAGTGAATAAATAAAAAAATAAAGCATTTCATACACTTTTAAGATTTTAGCCTTGTCGTAATTGGAGTTATGTGCACTCATAAAAAAAAAAAATTGTGTGTTAGTGTTTGATTGGGATTGGAATTCAAAAAAACAAAAAAACAAATAACGTGGGTTCGTGGTGTGGTGTCAGTGTGTTTGGGATGCATTTGGGAGAGCAATGTAGCAGGGGCACTGTGTAAGCAAGACCAGACCAAAAAACAAAATTTGAAAAGTCAAGGGAGTGACCCCCCTCGACTCAACGTCCTTCGCCACTGAATGGAAATATACATAAAATATCTAAAATATCATTCTTTATATTGATTTTACTTAATAAAAATAAGTAGATAGTTTAAATTAAAAATACATCAAAAGAGTAGGATTTAAATTGACAAAATTAAAAATTTAGGATTTATTTTGTTACAATGGTTAAACCTTAAGATATTTTTATAATTTTCTTAGAGCATTAACTTTATTGAATATTAGTAGCGACATGAGCGAATCATTTTGTTTTAGAAAATAGGGACTATTTATTCCCGACTATCACAATTGTTGTCTATATTTTTCTAGACAAATCAAATCCGATCATGTGGCTATTAATGTCTCATCATCATGACTTTTTTAGATGGTATTTTTCAAGATAAATCTAATCCAATCACATGGCTACTCAGCATGTGACAAATCTAATCTGATTATGTGACTTCTAATGTCTTATCATTCTAATTTTTTACATTATTATTATTCTTAACAAAATCTTATAAAATAAATTGTTTAAATTATTGAGTTAGATATGAAATGGAGCCCATTCAGTCAGGGGGTCAAAACACCCCTGCTCCTAACTAGGCTACATGAAGTTCAAATAACTAAATGAAATTTAAAAAAAAAAAAAAAAAAAATAAAATAAAAATAAGATTTGAGCCCTTCTAATGCCATGAATTATTTGGTTCAGAAATTCACAAATAAATTTACTAAGTAGGGAAACAAAATGTTTTCCCTATCTTAAAATATTCAAAGTTATTGAGAATGTTAAAATATAAAGTGTAACCAACAATGGTAAGTGTTTTAAAACAAATCTGACAACAAATCTCATGCCCAAACTAAACACAACCATTTTCGGAGTCGCCACGCACGACAGCTTGAACATACACATTGATGCAAGGAAGGTAATGGATTGAACAATCGAACGCAAAGAACAATTATGAATTTGATAAAAAGAGATACTTTCTTTTGTAATAATATTAATCTTCAAAATAAATTGATTTTTCCTAAGGCTTGCAACCATTATTTATAATAGAATGAGGTCCTAATTAAACTTAGGAAATAAACAGGAAAAGACCATACTTGCTAATCAAACCTAGGTCAAAAGAATTACAAAAATTACCAAATATGAAAAAATTTGAGTTAAGCTCAAATCTGAAAATTATAATAATAAATACATATTCTTGAGAAAACCTAGAGCCAATTGGATTTGTCTATATCGAGTTATAGGCGAATCAATTATTTTGAAAAACATTAAAATTGAGAAATTAAAGCATAAACATTAGAATTTGCTCGAAATCCATCATAGGCCATGTCGAAGCAATGGGTTTTAGTTGTCATGCCATTTTCTATGTCTTGACCACATTTCACGTCATTCCGAACACGTGTCATCTTGCGTCTACTAATGCCTTTTGCCTTTGTCTTATTTGACCATGAGTTCCAAGAACTCTATGACCAAGCACTCTGCATGACATATCAAGTAGATCCACTTCAAAGAAGGTGCAACTTGATCTTGTTAAGCTTGAACACCACATCCTTAATGTCTGTCCTGCATTCAGGCAATTCTGCACAACACCCTACACCTATTTCCATGATGGCCAAAAGAGAATCTTTATAGGCAATCACATCCCTACCATCTTCTGTTCTTAACAAACCACCATCCACAACTTCCATTACTCAGTCTGGAAGTGAAGCATTCACCCATTGCTTCAAAGTCAGTGCTTCGGTGAACATCTCATCTGTTGGTTTCTTCCTTGTGAATGTTTCTAGTAACATTATTCCATAGCTGTATATATCACCTTTGGTAGAGACTCTTCCTTCAGAACCATACTCTGACAAGAAGCATGACAACAAAAATAAATAAATAAAAGTTCTTAGAGCGTCTATAGTAAACAAAAAATAGAGTTTCAATGTAGTTTGCTAAATTTTGATATTGCTATCCTTGTGCCAAATATGACGATAAAGGTTTGGCAAATTAACAAATTTTGACAAGGGTTTCTCTTTATCTCTCTTGATGGAAGCCCATATAAGCTATTTGTAGTAACTTTTCTGAAATAAAAAATAAAAAAGAAATTGCACTTCTCCTATTAGTACAGGGTTGCCAAATTTTGACATTCTGAGTATTGTAGCATACCAAATATTAGTTTATGTGTTTTGACAATTCGAGATGATCTTATAATATATATATATATATATTCTATTAGGCCTTGTTTTAGATATGCAAGTAGTATCGTATTTTATTTTATTTTTTTCTCCTATGGAGGTAATTTGAATATGGTCAGAAAATCAAAAGTGCCACACACATTTACACAATAATTCGGGGTTTTTTGGGTCAATAATGGCTGGACATGGTGGATATTTGGTACTAGTACAGACGGTTACGCAACCAGGCCCATAATTTTTCCTATTTCTGTTCTAATGAGCAGGACCATGGGATGTCTGGATTGGAAGTCTAAGTTAAGCTTACTCTCACCAACCAAAGCCAATAAGAAGTGATCTATTGACCTTAAGACCAAAAAGTTGTTGGCATAGAAATTTTTTTTTTTCTTTTTTTGACCAATTAACCACATTTAAGTTATACATAGACTAACAAAAGGGTTCAGCAATTAATCAATTATATGTTGCTTAAAGTAGAGGGGAGAAAAAACAGGGAAAAAGGGAATAGACAAAGGTGGCAACTTGATCTTGTTATTTTTATTTTATCGCAACATCATAAATAGCTACTAAATTAATCAAGCCGAGTCCAAAAATCATCCACATACCTGGAAATATTTCCATGGAGCTGTCTAGGACTTAATGCTTGTCCAAAAATTTACAGTTGTTCTAAAATGTATCATTGTCATAAAAAGGAATAGTTTTGGAAGGAAAAGTTGTAAAAATATGTGAGGCGTACCTGGTGCAATGTAGCCAAGGGTGCCTAAAGTCTTTGTTTGTGTTGTTGTATTGTTTTGCGCTAAAACCTTTGCAATGCCAAAGTCAGCAACATGTGCAACCATTTCATCATCTAACAGAACATTGCAAGGCTTCAAATCACAGTGGACGACAGGCTCTGCTTGACCATGATGGAGATATTCCAAAGCTAATGCAACATCAATCACAATACTTGCTCTTTGATGGAGATCCAAGCAATAGTTATGAGAATACAACCACTTCTCGAGGCTTCCATTAGGCATGTATTGAAGAATCAAAACTCTTAATTCTGGATTGGAACATCTACTAATGACTTTAACAAGGTTCCTATGGCGAACTGCTCGCAAGACACTGCATTCTGCATCAAAACTTTTGAAAGCACCCTCTACTTGCAAATTCAAAACTTTTACCGCTACTATTTCTCCATCAGAAAGTACTCATTTGTATACGGAACTATAACTCCCTACACCGAGCAAGTTGGCTTCACAAAAGTTGTTTGTAGCTCTAGAAAGCTCTTGGTATGAAAACATCTTATGCTCAACTACAAGCAATAATCCAATTGAATTCAACTTCTCCATATTGTTTCCTTGATACACTTTCCAAATGAAGAAGAGAGCAACAAAGATTATCACTAATGCAATGGTAGGCATAATGATTTCAATAAGTAATTTTTTTCTCGATTTTTGCTTTCTATGACTTGTGCAGGGTGGCACATGTAAAGTTGGTGCGCCACAGAGTGCTTCATTCTCCATAAAACTCTCTGCTGTGAGGTTCTTGAAGGGCCCTTTACTTGGAATTTCCCTTGATAATCTATTGAAAGACAAATTCAAGTATTTGAGATGTGAAAGTTTCTCAAGAGCCTTAGGTATAGCACCAGATAGATTGTTGTGGGATAAATCCAAGGAGTCCAATGCTATCAAGTTTCCAAATGATTCTGGAATGGATCCCTAGAATGAATTGCTTGACAGATTAAGAGAACTAAGGCTTTGAAAAGCTACTATAGCATCGGGAATCTTGCCTGAAATATTGTTTGAAGATAAATCCATGCTTTCCAAAACTTTTAATGCTTTAATGTTTGGATCGAGGCTCCCGCCTAACAGATTGGATGACAAATTTAAATTTAAGAGATTTCAAGGCTCCATAAACTCGATGGTATAGATGAGTTCAATTTATTAGAACTTAGGAATAATCTCTGCAAATGGCTAAGATTTCCAGTGCAGTAAGGGATCGAACCAGAGAGCTTGTTATTTTGGAGATAAATTTCTCCCAAGTTGCTTAAATGACATATCTTATCAGGACTGGACCCTTCAAGCTCATTACCAAGTAAATACTGTTAGATTTATTCTCTAATGTGGCCCAATAGCTTAGGAATTCTTCTGATAGAGTTTATCTGGCCCTCTTCTCTCCTTTATATAAGGATGGGTGACTCCCCTTTCATATCATAAGTATTTTTCCACCACTCTAAGTTTTATAGTTATCCTAATTAAGAGAGACAGAGAGAAGAAGGTGAGCCAAGAATTAAAGGTTCAACTATTAGGAGTATTTTCTCAACTTCTCTAATTCAATGGCTGACAAAGGTATGTTCGTTTTATTCTTGAGTTGTATTGAATTCAAGATCCTGGAAAGTTTAATTCCGCATTATTATTATGGTTACATGTATTATTAAATCTTATATGTGGTATCATAGCCTTAGTTTTGTGAATCAATACACCTTAGACTAATAATATATTTATGAATATTATTATTATAATTATTCATAAAACTTATAAACCATGTGGTATCAGAATGGCAAGGACGTGGCTTGTATTATCATATTGGTAAGGACGTGGCGTGATAATATCAAGGACATGGCCTGATAATATTTGGGATGGCAAGGACGTGGCTGGTATCACTCAATTCAATGTGTTTTGATTTATTATTAATTTTAGTAATAATAATTTTTATAATCATTATAATATGACATTGAATTGATTGTAATATTTATATTACTTGCCGTTATGACAAAGTGCATAAACTAAAAGCAATTTTAGAATTTGTTGAATTGTTCGGTCTATTAAATAAATATATTTATTTGACTGTATCATGTTAGATAATTATGTTTTTACCTTGTCTGATTATGTACACTTATTGTCTATTATTGTTGATATTTATATAATTTCATGATTTAAATTTGATATCATGATATAATTTTATGACATTAAATATGAAATATTGAAGTGGTTAATTCATATTAGGTGTAATTCTTATTGACCATTATATGAGATATTCATGATTGTCATATTGCATAATTCTTGTTCGTTCAGAGTTATTATTATTATCATATTGGTAATTGCAATCACATAAAAGAAATTCTAGAAATCATAGAAAATAATGATTGAATTAATGATAATTAAATAACTCAAATTAATGAATAGAGAATATTGTTGGTTAGTTCCGTATTCATAAGGTTTACTAATTTAGTAACTGCCAAAGTGGCCTACATTTGTAAAACTTATGAATATAGAACTACATAAAAGAATTGTTAAAAGGGTAACATTAAGGTCGATAATATTCTCAATTGTATTTATAATCAGGAGATTGAGACTAGCCCAAAGGAGAGTCACTTTTAAATAATTATAAACTGGGTAGGGTAATGTAACTCATGTAATTTGACAGATTAGAATTGAATACCCAAAGGTAACATGACTAGCTGAAAAGTTGCATAAATTACTTTAGACCTACATAAGTGATTCTTGACGAGTGGACAATAGATATACCTAAGTTTTGCCCAAAGGAAAGACTTATGTGATATCAATAGTTCATTATAATTCTCAAAGCTTTAATATGTATATTGTTCTATCTTATTTCAGTGATAGTTCCCACCTCATTGCACTCTCTTGCGTCGGGCGTCCCTCTACTTATTGGCTCGAATTTTTCAGAATGGTATGAACATGTTCAGTTTATATTGGGTGTTTTGGACCTCGATATGGCATTGCTTGAAGATAAACTTGCAGACATTAATGAATATAGTACTGCAGAACAAGTTGCCCTTTTTGAATCTTGGAAAAGGTCCAATAGACTCAGTTTGATGTTCATGAAGATGACCATTGCAAATAACATCAAGACCTCCTTACCTCAAACAGTTAATTCATTGAAATACTTAAAGGCTGTTGAAGATCGATTTAGATCTACTGGCAAGTCACTTGCTGGCACTATTATGGCTGAATTGACAACAATGAAATATGATGGCAACCGAGGAGTTCAGGATCACATCCTCAATATGGCTGACAAAGCTACAAAGCTTAAAACTTTAGGGATGCAAGTTGATGAAACTTTCTTTGTGCAGTTTATTCTCAACTCACTTCCATCACAGTTCGACGCATTCAAAAGTCACTATAACATCAATAAAGATAAGTGGAGTTTGAATGAGCTGACTAATATGTGTGTTCAGGAGGAAGTGAGGTTAAGAGAGGAAGGACGTCAAACTGCATTGGCTGTAACTCATGGAGCTATAAAGAAAAAGAAGGGTAAGTTCGTAAAATCAAAGAAAAATCCACCCAAGAAAAAGAATGAACCTGGGGAAGAAAATCAGGCTCAGAATGGTTTCACTGTCAAGTACTACTTTTGTGGCAAGAAGGGACATGTGAAGAAAGACTGTAGCAAGGGAAAGGCTTAGTTCAAAAAGAAAGGTAACAAATTTTCTTTTGTTTGTCATGAATCAAATCTTGCTGAAATACCTTCTAATACTTGGTGGATTGACTCTGGGGCCACGACCCACATTACAAATGACATACAGGGATACCTCTCAACCAGGAAACCGAAGGAAAGTGAAAGATTTGTCTATATGGAGAGCCATCTCAAAGCTGAAGTCGTAGCTGTAGGAACCTACCAACTGATCTTAGAGATGGGTCATCAGATGGATCTAGAAGACACTTTTTATGTTCCTTCAATTTCTAAGAATTTAGTTTCGTTATCCAAATTAGATCATGTTGGATATTCAATTTTATTTAGTTGTGGAAAACTCAATTTAATGTTTAATTCAATGATGATTGGTGTAGACACCTCATTTTTGACCGTCTTCAAGACTCGGACGTCATCGTTTGAACACTCGATGATCTTGTATGCTCGTGTTCGTTTTGAGCGCCTGAAGATCTTGGCTGAGTGCCTTGTCTTTGAGCTTCCAAACCTGTTTGTTTTGTGCTTAGTTGTGGACCAAGAGCTTGTTGTTTCCAGTCTAGAGGGGAGGGTGACCTGTCGGCCAACCCCATAGCCTATCTTCCATGACTTGTGCCTGTCAGCCATCAGTGGTGGCTGGTCGGCTATGTTGATGGCCGGTCGGCCACCAATGATGACCGATGGCCATTTCTCTCATTTTTTAGATATTTATTTGCCAGCTGTGCCAACTGTTGTTCACTGAAGTGCATCTCCATACACGTGTATGGAGGGATGAATACGAGCTCCAATCTTGTTTTTCTATATATAGGGAGTGTTCTCTCCCATTTTGGGAGGTTAGACAATTTAGACAAAAATTCTCTCTCTCTCTCTCTCTCTCTCTCTCTCTCTCTCTCTCTCTCTCTCTCTCTCTCTTTCTCTTCTTGTTTTGTGCTTTGTAGTTAGTATTCTATACACTTTTGCACACTAATCCTTAACCAAACTTGACCACCTTGGAGCTGAGGTCCCTTGGAGCCTAGTTTGAGATTTGGAGAGAGGTTTGAGCCTGAAATTGTGGATGTTTTGTGCTGTGCTTCAAAGGTATTAAATTTACCTTGTTTAAGTTTGTTGTGCATGCTTACTTTGCCATCTTTTTAAACTATTTTAAAGCTGTTTTTGAAGTGTAACAAACTCTGTTTTTGAGGCATAAAAATAGTAGTTTGAGTCTTGGTGAGTTAGGGGGTCGTTTTCTCTTTTTATTCCTTAGCTTGTCAGCCTTTTGTGCCATCTTTTAGCCTATTCAAATCAAAATTTTTGGGCCATTAAACCACTAATTTTTAGAGGTTTTTCAGTGGTGGAAAACATGTTTTGAAGTCCAAAATTGGAGGGGTTAGCCTCCCCTTCTTGTGTCTTGTTTGCATGCCTAGATAGCTTAACATATGAGCATGTTTTTCTAGCATTTTGTGCCTCAATCTCAGAATGTTTTTGCTACTATTTTGACTGGTTTCAACTCTGTTTTGAGTTGGTTTGGTCCTTTGAGGCTTGTTTTGGGTGGTTGCAGTGTAAAGGGGCTTCACTAGTTTAATGTTTTAGGCTTTTAACATGAATTGCATGAGTTGCTTGCATGTTTTAGTGTCATTTTGCTCTCCATTTCAACACTGAAATCTCTGCAATCTCCCTATATTCTTCACTCTTTCATTTACTTTGAAAGTGGCTTTGAACCCCTTGTTGGCTTGAGTATGAAATGGAGACATTCATGCTTAATGGTTTAATTCCTTCGGGAGTTCATTACCAACAGCATGAGATTTCTTTCATGCTCAAGGTACTTGTGGTTTAAGCTCTCTTTCCATTAGATGACACTCACCTTTGGACTAATCAATTAAAGAATGGATTGGTAAGTTAAAATGGATAAACAAAATGAGCAAAGTAAAAGAGGCAAGATTGAACATCTTTCGTGTTGCATTGCATGTGTTCGGATCGGAAGTTAATTCGAACACGAGAAAAATGGGATGTTTCATACTCAAAGTGATGAAATGTGCCACTTTCCTTAGTCTACATCACCCTTGATCATGCATGATAGGGTTGTGGTTGTTTTAGTCTTGTTTGTGCATTCGTTGAGCTTGTACAAGCTTGGCTCCTTAGCCATCATGCATTGAAAATGCTTGGTTGATGGTTTAAGGGCCAACAGTGTAACAACCCCGACCCAAGATTAACGATAACCCGTGATTTAATGTGCCTAATAAGATATTAAGACCAAATTTTGAATTAATTGCATATATGGTGCATTATTTATGTTTCTATCTATTTATTGTAGGAATATCTGTTTGAGTTTCTGCTATATTCTGTGAATTGAAGGCCTTATCGGCATCTGACTCTGAAATTGATTTGATTTATGTACTATTTTGAATTTATAGAATTTTATGGTAGGTTTAATTAAAATTAGATTTGGAACGATTAAATTAGATTAAATTAGTGCCCATTTATTTTAACTTCAATTAACTATACTTTAACCAAGCCTATATTAGGCACCAATGGAGCCCCACTCATCTCTTTTCTTTCATTTTGAGTACATTTGAGCCTCTTCAAGGAAGAAAAACGTGAGAAAGGGAGAGTAGAGAGAAATTGAGCTCAAACAAAGAATTGGCTAGGAAATTGAAGGAGAATTGGAGAATTAAGCTAGGATTCACCAAGAGCCCAAAGAATTGAAGACTTTAGGTAAGAAACCAAACCTTTAGTCTTGAAGTTGAGTTGATTCACCCATGAATTTAAGTGAATTGAGCTAGGAAATGTGTGAACCAAGCTTAAGAAGTAGGAAGGAAGACCAATTCAAACATGCATGTACATTTCATTACATTTGGAGCATGTTTACTAAGAATTCTCTCATGCATGTCTTGACTTCACCTTAATTTTGTGAAATCATCAGGTTTCATGATGTTTTGTAGCATTTGATCGTGTTTTGAAAAGTTGGAGTTTAAGGAAATTCATGCATGTGTGTTCATAAAACATTCATAAAGTTTAAGTTGAATTTTTGAACAATTGGCATGCTTTTGGGCCTTAATTTCATGAAATGATCTTCAAAGCATGAGGTCTTGTGAGTTTCTAAGTGTTTTCCAAAATTTTGGCCCAAGAGAATGAGTTTTGAAGTGTTTGGTCTGAGTTTGAAGCTTGGAGATCAAATCTGAAAATTCCAGAATTTGAATCCACGATCGAGCATAGGAGTTCACGCTCGAGCGAGCACTCTGAATGCGTGCACTTCCGCTCGAGCGGCATGATACCTGCTCAAGCGTGAAATGCATGTATCCAGAAGTTCATATGTTTTGCAGCACGCTCGAGCGATGAAAGTCACGATCGAGCGAAGGTCTAAGCCTCACGCTCGAACGTGGATCGAGCGTCCATCGAGCGTGAAAAGCCAGCAACCAACACTTTTTCTGAGTTTACAGTCCGCTTGAGCGAGGGAAGTCACGCTCGAGCAAACCCTTACTTTTTGCATGTCCGCTCGAGTGACGAAAGACACGCTCGAGCGTGGACCCTATTTTCAGCAAAATTTGAAAAATATTTTCAAGTGCATTGTTGCATCGTCATTCCATCCTAGGCATTCCTAGGCCATGTTTAAGACACTATAATGAGGATAATGGCTAGAAACACACTTAGGACAAGAACATGTGTTATGTGCAATTCGAGCGTGTGTTTCAATGTATGTCATTGTCATGTTTGTAGGTCATGCGCCTTAGGATAAGTGAGTTGCCTACTCTACTTGTTTACTTGGAGCCATCTGTTAACTATGAGTAATAACTCTGAAAAGTTATGTTTAATTACAAGTATTTTCTGACTGGTATGATACGATCTGTTTTTTGAAATGCTATTTTATGAATTATGAATGAATGTCCATTTTTCTGAAATGTATTTGTGGCATCCTTAGCTCACGTGGCCCTCGCCCGGGGATAACAATACCATGGCCAATATGCACGTGGCCCTTGCCCAGGGGTAACAATACTGGGGCTTATATTCACGTGGCCCTTGCCCGGGGGTAACAATACTGAGGCCTATATTTACGTGGCCCTTGCCTGGGGGTAATAATACCATGGCTACTTGCGTGCAAGATATGGACCTTTATGGTCGTCGGTACCGACTGTGCATGTGGGTCTTAGGACCAAGTTGATATGATAGTTAATGAGTGCACCACGTATGATCTTATGTAAAATCTGAATATGAATATGAGCATGTATCTGAATCAAATTCTGATTTGCAATCTGAATATGCTTAAGACTCTGTTTCCGATAAGAATATGTTTTTGATATAAACTATAAATTCTAACCCTGTGATGGACATCATTCATTAAAACCCTTTACCTAGTTATTATTCACTAAGCTCTAGCTCACTATATTATTTGTATGTATGTAGGTGAGCAGGCACGTGACCAGGCCTGAGTTGCTGCCTGGCGAGTTTTGGTGTCAGCCAGCCATCACGCCTCCCGTGGAGGTTCCCTTTTGAGATCTACTCAAGTTTTTATGTCCTTGGAACTTTTGTACTTTCTAAATGCTTATGTCTGGTCTAAACACATTTGAAAGTTTTGTATAAGTGGCTTAGGTGGTGTAAGGCTAATGTAATTTTGACGCCACGTCTGTACGTACATATGTATATAAAAAGTTTTAAATTTCTTGTTCCATGTATGTCTGCACAGCTCTATGGACTCTGTATGTTTTGTATATTTGCTTCCTCAGCCCCTGTTACATATTATTCTGTTAAGAGGCCTTTGGTAATCCCGAGATTACTGGCCGGTTACGATGCTAAACCCATAGGGACGCGGGTTTGGGTCGTGACAGAGTGGTATCAGAGCACGAGTTATACTGCACACACGAGTTCTTATGAGCTTAGGATGTCCTAGTAAGAAGAAGGGCATTCCGTTTGCATGTGTGAGTGTGTGGTAATCCAAATGGAAATGAAAAACTGAAAGTAAATCTGAGTAAACGAATTGAAGGAAATGAGTGAAACTATTCCTATGTTTATTATTATTTGGTGTTTCTATAGAAACATGGAGAATGCAATGGGAAATGATGTAAGCGAACCTTCAAAGGCTCGTATGAACCGAATGGAACAGATGCTTGCGGCATTGACTGAAGCTATGATGCAACAATAAAGACAACAACATTTACCTCCTCCGCCTCCACCAGTACTAGCTGAACCAGACAATAATGACATCATCAATTTGACTAAAAAATTTATGAAAATGAAGCTGCCAACCTTCTTGGGTGGTATTGAACCATTGAAGGCAGAAACCTGGTTATTGGAAATGGAAAAGTTATTTGAGGTGTTCCCTTGCTCTGCAACTTAGAAGGTCCTTTTGGCTACTTACACCCTAAAGGATAAAGCCCGGAGATGGTGGCTGTTGGTTCGAAATAACAATGGGGGCATGACATGGGTACAATTCAATGAGATATTCTACAACAAGTACTTTCCCCAATGCTTCAGGGACCGAAAAGTTTCTGAATTCCAAGAACTCAAACAAGGCAGAATGTCTGTGGCTAAATATGAAGCTAAGTTTACTGAACTAGCTTGTTTTGCTCCGCACATAGTAGACACTGATTACAAGAAAGCACGGAAGTTTGAGGGAGGACTGGACCTGGAAGTATTTGATCGAGTAGGTGTCCTGAAATTACCTACTTATGTAGAAGTGCTCAACAGGGCATTGATGGCAGAAGCCATAATAGCAGCTAAGAAACAAACTACAACTCCAACAACCGAATGGAAAGGCAAGAGGACCGGATTTAATTTCAAAAAGGGCCGATCATTTTTGAAGAAGCAAAATACAAGATCTTCCAGTAGCTCTAGTCAAAGTAGCGGATCTACTCCAAACTACCCCGACTGTGGAAGGAAGCACAAAGGTGCTTGTTACCGAACATCAGGTGCGTGTTTCCGATGTGGCAAGACTGGCCACATGGTTAGGGATTGCCCGATGAGATCCAATGAGGTTAGCCGTCCTGTGGCAAGTTCAGCCAAGTCTGTTTCTGCAGCAAGATCAAATGCAAGAACCAATGCTAGAGGTGACACTAACAATGAAACGTTGAGGCAAGGGAGAGTGTTTGCACTTGTGCCTGGTGATGTGCAGAACACTGAATCTGTGGTGTCAGGTATAGTTTCTATCTGTGCTTAGAATGCCTATGTGCTGATTGATTCTGGCTCCACACATTCATTTGTATCGCATGTTTTTTCTCAGAAACTAACTAGACCCTTAGAATCCATGAATTATTTATTATTTGTATCTACGCCATCTGGGGGTTCTATGGTATGTGCATGTGTATATCCGGCATGTGATGTTTTGATTGGTGAAATGATGTTATAAGTTGATTTGTTGCCTTTGAGTATTGACCACTTTGATTGCATCTTGGGTATGGTCAAAAAGGCCAAAAAAAAAAACCAAAAAAAAATAAAATAAAATAAAAATTCCTAAAGTTATTCACAAGGTGGCCAGCTGTAAGTACTTTATTGATCTGATTTCAAAGGTGGATTTTTGCCCAAACCAAACACGCCTCAGTGGTCTTTACGTACAGTTGTTACTATTTCAGAAAGTAATATCACATTAATGCTTAAGTTTTTTCAACATTAAAAGCTGTCGGTTGAAATTGAGAAAAATTTAAATGGATTCTCTGCAATTGGCTTAACCAACTGAATTATCCATTGGACTGGTTGAGCACATCATAATATTCATTTTGATAATTTAAATGGTTTATTTTATTTAATTTTTTTAAAAAATTATTTATATAAAAAATTAAATTAATCAAATAACCAAAATCTAATGATCATGTCACATTTGTTATTAGAGAAGTGAATGATAAATATGATCTTGAAAATAAATCGCTCATTATTTTGAAGATAAATATAATCTGATTATGTAGATACACTTTAGAAAGTAATACAAGTTGTTTTAGATAAATACAACTATAGTTTTTTTCATGTAACATATTAAAGTTGTTTATAAATTAAAAATATATATTATATCAAAGTGTTTAGTGTAACTTATGTTCATAATTTATGAAATAAAATTATTGTTTATTCTTTCAGAACATAACAAAATATTTTTTACAATTTTTTTCTTAAAGAAATTGACTTTTTTTTGTACTTTAAAAGCATTTTCATTTTCAAGATTTTATCAAGAATGAAGGGAAAAAAAATTATGAAAACTAAAAACATAGGGGAATTTTTTTTAAGGTCCCTGGTATTAAGATTTTACAGCATAAAGGACACTCAATATTTTCATAATGTCTAAGGTCCCTTAAGTTGATCCAGAGAAAATTGATCCAGAGAAATTTCTCTCCAGAGAAATTCTGGAAATTTCTCTGGACTTCGGAATTTGACTCCAGAGAAATTCTGGATTTATCTCCAGAGAAATTTTGAATTTCTCTGACTTCGGAATTTATCAAATGTGTTTTTATAATGTGTTTTAACCAAATTTCTCTGATGATGCTGTTTCTCATGATATCAAATATGTTTATCAAATGTGTTTTCATAATGTGTTTTAACCAAATTTCTCTGAAGATGTTGAAAGAAGCTTTGGCAAAGCGCAACAGTGAATTGCAAGCTTCTAGGAGTATTTGGCAATGGAACTGAATTTTCTCTGGGTTGAGAATTTCTCTGGTAATTTAGCTCATAGAACGTCTATTTCGATTATTTTTTTTCATTCGAACTGAATTTTCTCTGGGTTGAGAATTTCTCTGGAGAAAATTCAGTTCAAATGAAAAAAAATAATCGAAATAGATGTTCAAAATAAAGAGAGAGAAAGCTCCCCCCGGTAACAATGGTGTTCTGTTATCTCCTTCTCCTCATCCATAAGTGAGATTGAGCATATGAGTTTGTTCCTTCGTAGGTTCATCTTCTTGCTTTTGAAGTTTTGGACCCGATTAAGAGGCAGAGAGATAGAGTTCTGCTTGGTTTTGCTTGCTTTGAGTTTTGTTGGTGTTGTAATGGTGTTACCATTTTTTGAGGGTGCTCTGGGCTGTGTATAGAGGTATCTTCCAAGCAGCAGCCATATCACTCCAGTTATGAGGTGCCGCTGGTATTTGTGTGGAGGATATTGCAGGTCTGGACAATGGCCGAGATTAGTCCATCTTTGTTCCAGGGCCAAAGTTATACACGTCCGAGGTGGGTCTGTTGCTCTTCTTGTGCTGTGATGTGAAGAGTGGAACCAAGCAGACAAATCGTTCGTAGAGTTCATACGCTGTTACTTGTAAGTGGATTCTCTTGTGTCTATCATCAATCAAGCATATATATATATATATATATATATGTGTATGTATGTATGTTACATTTATCCTTGATTCTGCAAAATTTAGGGTTCAAAAGTCTTCAAATTTGAGTTCTAAATCTATCTCAGGTTCTATATCAATTTGTTTATCACTTGCAGGCAAGGTTTTGTAAGAGATTGATTAAGAATGGCAACTGAACCCAAGGCAGCAACTGAAGAGTCAAAAATCGACCTATTCGAAGACAAATTTCTCTGATATATGTTTAGGGACCTTAGACATCAAAAAATAATGTTGTAGATCTCTTCCATTACGAAAAGTGGGAGAGGGACCTAGACTAATTTTCCCAAACGAGGATCATTAGCGTTAAGTTAGAGTGACAAAAAGTTGATTAGAAATTTAAAAATAAAATAAAAATAAAATACCATAAAATGAGTAACAATATAAAAAAAATGATAAAAGTATAAAAGTTGTATAATTTCCACCACTTTAGGGTACATAATGCAACTGGAGTGGTGGCCAAGTGGATAACACACCTGTCTTGCACAGGAAAGAGCATGGTTCGAATCTTGAAGGTGCAAATAATTTCGATTTATTATGTTGTATTCCGATTGAGATTCCGTCTCTTATTGTCGCATGTGGGTGAGGTCTATTGTGTGTCTCGATAGTGAGTCCCTTTCTTTGGGTTGAGTTACATCTAACTGGAAATCGGTCAGAGCCTACGGATGCTATGATACCCTCACGAAACCCTTTTTTTTTTTTTTATTCAAAAAACAAAAAAGAGAGAGTACAAAATGCATACATAAAATAATATAATTTGTGCACATAACTAACGCTTTTTAAATAAGCATTTTCATAATATTGATTTTTATTGTTTTTTTCTTTCTAAATTTTGGTCCACTATCTATTAGTCAAAACCAAATAAGTATGGCGCACATAGCTTTGCTAAATAAATCAAGTTACTCAAGCTTAATTTGTATTCGATTTGTTAAAAATTTATTTAAAATCAGCTCATTATATAAATAAACTACATTTAAACACATTTTAAAATTCATTGATTTATCAAATAAAGTTTGAACAATTTACTTACCGGTTCAATAAATTTATAAATGCAGTATAAAAATTCAAATTACTCGAGTTCGATTTGTGTTATGCTCATTAAAACCTTATTCGAAATTCACTCATCACGTAAACAAGCCAAATTTAAATATATTTTAAAATTTGTTAAATTTTAAATTAATTTTATACAACTTAATATTCAGCTTGTTTACATCCCTCTAGACATGAGAATTCAACAATTAAGGCCTTATTTGTCATCTTCTAAAAAAGTTAAAAAGTCAAAAAGTCATTATCCTATTTAAGTCATATCATCTTATTTAAGTCACATCACCTCTCTATTACATTACTTCAAATCCAACCAATACCCAACCCATATTTCATAAAAAGTCAAAAAATACATTTATTTAGAATATCCCAAACAACCCCTAAATATTTGATTTGGGCTAGGAAGCTCATCATAGATCTTACTATAACGGTCTTTTTTTTTTTTTTCTTTTCTTTTCTTTTTGTGAATTTAGATTATTAATTTAATAAATAATTATATTTTTTCTCAAAATACTCAAAATAAAGGAAAGAAAACACCAAAATGAAGGAGAGAGGTTAAAGACCATAGCTTTGTTAAATAATAGAGAGCACGTGGAGTAATAGCATAGGTTAAAGGCCTTGAAGCTTGGAGATCAAATCTGGAAATATCAGAATTTGAATCCATGCTTGAGCATAGGAGTTCACCCTCGAGCGAGCACTCTGAATGCGTGCACTTCCGCTCGAGCGTGAAATGCATGTATCCTAAAGTTCATATGTTTTGCAGCATGCTTGAGTGACGAAAGTCACGATCGAGCGAAGGTCTAAGCCTTACGCTCGAGCGTGGATCGAGCGTCTGTCGAGCGTGAAAAGCAAGCAACCAGTACTTTTTCCGAGTTTACAGTCTTCTTGAGCGAGGGAAGTCACGCTCGAGTGAACCCTTACTTTTTGCATGTCCGCTCAAGTGAGGAAAGACAAGCTCGAGCGTGGATCCTATTTTCAACGAAATTTGAAAAATATTTTCAAGTGCATTGTTGCATCCTCATTCCATCCTAGGCATTCCTAGGCCATGTTTAAGACACTATATAATGAGGATAAAGGCTAGAAACACACTTAGGACAAGAACATGTGTTATGTGCAATTCGAGCGTGTGTTTCAATGTATGTCACTGTCATGTTATGTAGGTCACTCGCTTCAGGATAAGTGAGTTGCCTACTCTACTTGTTTACTTGGAGCCATCTGTTAACTGTGAGTGATAACTCTGTAAAGCTATGTTTAATTACAAGTATTTTCTGATTGGTATGATACGATCTGTTTTTTGAAATGCTATTTTATGAATTATGAATGAATGTCCATTTTTCTGAAATGTATTTGTGACATCCTTAGCTCACGTGGCCCTCGCTCGAGGGTAACAATACCTTGGCCAATATGCACGTGGCCCTTGACCAGGGGTAACAATACTGTGGCACGTGGCCCTTGCCCGGGGGTAACAATACCGAGGCCTATATTCACGTGGCCCTTGCCTGGGGGTAATAATACCATGGCTACTTGCGTGCAAGATATGGACTTTTATGGTCGGCAGTACCGACTGTGCATGTGGGTCTCAGAACCAAGTTGATATGATAGCTAATGGGTGTACCACATATGATCTTATGTAAAATCTGAATATGAATATAAGCATGTATCTGAATCAAATTCTAATTTGCAATCTAAATATGCTTAAGACTCTGTTTCCGATAAGAATATGTTTATGATATAAACTCTAAATTCTAACCTTGTGATGGACATCATTCATTAAAACCCTTTACCTAGTTATTATTCACTGGGCTCTAGCGCACTGTATTATTTGTATGTATGTAGGTGAGCAGGCACGTGACCAGGCCTGAGTTGCTGCCTGGCGGGTTTTGGTGTCAGCCAGCCATCACGCCTCCCGTGGAGGTTCCCTTTTGAGATCTACTCAAGTTTTTATGTCCTTGGAACTTTTGTACTTTCTAAATGCTTATGTTTGGTCTGAACACGTTCGAAAGTTTTGTATAAGTGGCTTAGGTGGTGTAAGGCTAATGTATTTTTGACGCCACGTCTGTATGTACATATGTATATAAAAAGTTTTAAATTTCCTGTTCCCTGTATGTCTGCACAGCTCTATGGACTATGTATGTTTTGTATTTTTGCTTCCGCAGCCCCTGTTACATATTATTCTGTTCAGAGGCCTTTGGTAATCCTAGGATTACTGGTCGGTTACGATACTAAACCCATATGGGCGGGTTTTGGTCGTGACAAAGAGTTACACTCCTTTGAGCTTCTGTGATTATAAGGAAGGTAGCAGTACATACATACCTTGAAAATACACTGCTTTGCCTCTGTTTGCTCTTTGTTGCAACAAAAAAGGAAGTTTCAGGAAAGGGGTGGCCGACCGACCGCCATCAGTGGCTGACCAGCCACAAGCAGTAGCCGATTAGCCACCAATGGTGGCCGATGGCCACCATTGGTAGTCGACCGGCCATCCATGAAGTTGTTCAGTGTGTTCCTGAGTTGGAGTAGAGGCATTCTGGAAGTTGGTAGCACTGTTGGTGTTCAAGCAAGTGCAAACAGAGGCTGCAAAGGCAAGGCGATGGATTTTTGGGAGGAAGCCAACCGAGCATGCATGCGTCCTTCGCCCTCGAGGCCTTTTGATCGCTTTATTTAGCTTAGAGTAGCTAGTTCAATTCAAGTGTTGTGCATAATTAGTTAATATAATTGGTTTTTCAATTTCAATTTGTTGTAATAATTAGCTTAGAATAGTTAGTTATTTCAATTGTGTTGTAATAGTTAGCTTAATTAGCGTAGCTAGTTAGCTTATTCATTCGGACCCTCCTTCGCGAGGGCATAATGTTGCAATAAGTGTGCGTGTGTGCATTTCTTCCAACCCCACGTCTTTCTCCCTTTTATTTAATCGCTTTTGATGGTTAGATTAGGGTCATGTTTTGATTAGCATACCTTATGCTTGCATGTTTGCATGCATTCATTTGTTTTGTATGCACCGAGGCTCGACGCATCATTCAAGCTGCATCGCTATTTCAATACTTCTTTGAATACGTGTTTCAAAGCATGCTATCAAAGTGTTGCAAATCATATGACATATTAGTAGCCGAGCCTATTAATTGCATTATTGCATGTGTTGCATTAGGCATCTTGTATAGTTAGGATCATGCATCTTTCTAACTAGTTTTTTGTTTTGGCTCGGAGTACTCGGTGACTTTTATGCTTTAGCATACTTGCATGAGTGGGATTGTCATATTGCCATGTTTCGCATGCTTGCCATGAGGCTATGTGCTTACTTGCTAAACTGCATGAATGCCTGTGGATGAAGGCTTGTTGTTTGAGTTGGAACAATTCAATGAAGTGTATGTTTTAAGCCCACTTTGAGAAGTGGCAAATCATATTTTAAGCCCATCTTGTTTGATGGCAAATCCGTGTTTTAGCCCACTTGAGGGTGGCAAATTCAAACCATTTTTAAAAACAAACATGAGTTGAATTGTTCCAAGTCTTGCGATTTAGTCTATACTTGCTTGTGTGCATCACATAGTAAAGTTAGATTAATAACCGGATAAGAACACATAAGGTTTTTAAAACATCATATCATGATTAGTAGAGGCTGATCTTTGATCGGGCGAGCGGGGGTGCTCATTTCAGGACCTTCCCCTCTCGTACCCAAGTTCCCGAGCCGAGGCAACTTTGGTGATGACGGATACGTGGCCTTTGGCACTAGTCAGGGTTTCCTAAATTTTCCCAAAATAAAATATTTAGGTGGTGACTCTATAATCTGGCAAAGCAGTCCAATTTTGGCATTATTTGATTTAAAATCAGTTTTCCAAAAGATTTGCCGGATTTGGACTCTTTGGTGTTTATCAGTTTTACATTGCACATGTGAGACTAGATTCAAAACTATGGTAGAGTCCCAACTGTGAGGCCTTTCTTTCAAACCTTTCCGAAAGGGGGGCCGCGAAAAAGGCGAGTCCACAGTTTCTGGCGACTCTACTGAGGACTTAGAGAACCTGACTCGAACTCATGATATGTTATTTTATCTACACATATGTGTTTCTTTGCATTTACATTTGCATTTGCAGCGGTGCGCCTAAGTCATAATGTTTGCCATCTGCTATTCCTAAACGGTTTGCCGGAGACTTGCTTGGAAAGGCTTGCCAAAAGGCTGACCGGTTACGGGCTCTGCCACGATGGGAACACAACCCTTGGATCGGGACTACCACTGTACTATTTGATCCTCCTTTCACTTTTCGGTGTTAAGAGCGAGAGGTATATTAGGTGGTCTTGCTAAGGCACCCTTTCGACCAATTGGCCTAGTTGCATATCGGAAGCCTTAGAGACTATTCCAAACTAGGATAGGTTGCTCACCCGAATGCAGGATTGTATGAAACCGCTTGCTTGTGTAGTGAATCCCTAGTTCCTAACGAAATTAGAATAAGGTAACCCACCCCCATCATAGGGGTGTTCTGGCTCTCACTTGCTTGATCGTGCTTTTAGAGTGAAACTCTGCAGGAATGTATGTATCAGTTGTAAGTTTGGGTATCAGTTTGAGGGTATCAATTTGGGGGCAGAAATCAGTGTTTGAGCACAGTTATCTAGCTTAAAGATTGTAACTGTGTGTTGTTTCTGTCTAAGCCGAGATGTTGTGCGGTTTCTGATTTTTTCTTTTTGCAAGGTAGTGTTTCACAATTGCTTCAAACAAGGCAGTTACCCCCCAAGCACTCTGGACCCGAGTTAGAAGACTCAACCGATTCGGGGATCTTATCGGACAACAGCCAATGTTTGTTTCACTCCCGTCGGTTACTAGACGGAGGAGGATTCGGCAGAATTTGCCGATTCAGCAGTCACCGTTTATCTCTCATGTGTCCAATCAGGCCCAATCATCTACCTCCACTCCAGACAGAGAGTATTCGCCGATTCTAGCAGTGCAAAACTCTCCAATTGACATGGAAGATATGCTTAGGCAACTCTAGGAACCATTGAGGCTATGCAGCTAGACGCTGCCTGCCAAGCCGAAGTCACCACTCGCCAAGCGGAAATTGCAACCCAGCAAGCTGAGTTGATCAGTACGCTTCAGTAGCAATAACAACCACAACAAGCAGCAGCTTCTCCTTCGCATCCACCCCCAGTCAGGGTTCCAATACCCGGGGTTACAACTAATGTCCAAGAAAATGTGGACATTCTGGCAGAGCCGGTTCCACCCCAAACTTCCAAAGCATCGGCTTACCCAACGGAGGCACTGTTTGAGTTTGAGGTCGACCCTACTGCATTGAAAGTGAGTAAGCTTGAGAAGCTCTTCAAACGAGCTCAGGGTGTCAATTCGATTCTGGATATAAAGGATAGCTATACCGATACAACGGTGACCTTGCCGGATAGGTTTAAAATGCCGCATATAGACTGCTTTGATGGCTCAGGTGATCCAGTGGTCCACATACGGCTGTTTTCATACATTCTGTGGCCGATGGGCCTATCCAGACTACAGAAGCTATCCCTCTTTGGTCGGACCCTGTCAGGTATCGCGGCCATTTGGTACGCAAAACTTGAAGATTCTATAAAGAGGAGCTGGGAGGAGATGGCTGAGGCATTTATTGCTCAATACTCTTATAATACTCAAATCGAGGTCACAACTCGTGATCTCGAAGCAACTTGCCAAGAGCCGAAGGAGGGATTCTCTGATTTTATCACTCAATGGAGGGCAAGGCCTCCATAATGACTACCCGGCCAGCTGAAAAGGACCAGATCCGAATGGTGGTCCGTAATCTACAACCGAGGCTGTTACAGAAGATGATAGTCCTACCTCTGCCTACATTTGCTGACCTCCATGAAATAGCGGTGCAGATAGAGGATGCAATGAAACAAGGTCTGATAGACCACGAGAAAGAGCAGCCCAAGAGGGCTTTCACACGCAGTTCTAATGTGGCTACGAGTAGTAGTGCAATTGCAAGGTCTTCCGATGTTGGTATGGTTACCACCACACCGAAAACTACCAACCCCTTTGCTGGTACGTCCAACATAACCTCACAAACCATGAAGCACCAACCCCAAGGCCAGAGGGTTTTCACCCCACTCTACATGTCTTTATCTGCAGCCTTGAGGGTCCTGATAAAAAAAGGGCATCTAAAGCCACTAGAGCTGCGCCCATTGCCCAATCCCCCCCCTCTTACACACAACCTAGCCAAATATTGCACCTTCCACCAATAGCATGGTCATGACACCGACTTATGTTTTAGATTGCGTCATGAGATTCAAGATCTCACTGACAATAAGGTGACAGCGCCTCCTCAAAAGCCTAACGTCACTATAAATCCTCTCCCACCACATAACCAAGCCCCTCCATTCCAGCAAAAATAAACCTTATCCAAACACTGGCCGTCCCTTACGACCCCAGTATATACATCACCCCTCTTGTGACAACCCTCACCTCTGATTTGCGTTAAACTGTGATTGAGCATGATAAGTAATTGATTAGAATGAAATCCTAATCTGTTTGTATGAGTGTGTTGCTTTGATTGCATTTCTATCTGTTTGTCATTTAATGATCTGTTCATGTTTTGACTTCGAATTGCAAATTGAAGGCCTTATCGGCGACCGAATCAGAAATTGATTAGTTTAATATGCTAATTAGAATTTATGTGATTTTATGGTAGGTTTAATTAAAAGCCAACTTGGAATGATTAAATTAGAATTGTTGATGTTAGTTATTTGAGCCTAGATTATTTACATTATTGCCATTGAGTGGGCCACCTTTAGAGTCATTGTTTGGGACTTAATTTATGCACTTTGATACACCATTCTTCAGCCACTTTCTAGGCCAAGCCGTGAGAGAGAGGGAGAGTAGGAGAAAATTGTTTCATCTAGAGATTAACTTGGAGAATTAGGGAAATTGAAGAGAATTTGCAAAATTGAGCCAACATACTTGGAATTCAAGACCTAAGGTAGGAAATTCACCCTCTTAATTTTGAATGAGTTGTCACATGCATAGTTCATGGTAAATTAGTGATTTGAGTCAAGAATTAATTTAAAGTGTTGTTTTGAGAGTGATTTCATGCATGTATGTCCATATCATAGAATTTTGAGGTTGTTTTCATGAAATCCATAGATGCATGTTCATATTTTAGTTGTGGTCCATGAGTTCACCATAATTTTGAGCTCAATCTTGCACTTGATCATGTTTTGGAGCATTGGAATTCATAAGAACTCATGCATGTTATTTTCTTGCATTGTTCTTCAAGTTTCTTTGAAATTGGTGTTCAATTGGCTTACCTTTGGGCTTGATTTTACAAAATGATCTTCAAAACATGTTGTAGTATGAGTTTCCAGGTGTTTTCCAGAAAATTGGCCCAAAAGGTTGAGTTTTGATAAGTTTAATTCTTGGTTTGAGCCTTGGAGGCAAATCTAGAAAACCCAAATTTTGGCTTCCTCGCTCGAGCGAAGGATTCCACGCTCGAGCGAGCACCTTTGTTTTCTGAATTCTGCTCGAGCGATGGAATTCTAGCTTGAGTGTAGATTGCAAGCTCTCAGGTTTTTGTGGACGCAGAAGCACACTCGAGCAACGAGACCTGCGCTCGAGCGAAGGGCTGTGTCTCACGCTCGAGCGAGCATCGAGCGGAGAATTTCAACAACTAGTACTTTTTGCATTTTTACAGACCGCTCGAGCGAGGGAGTCTACGCTCGAGCGACCCCTCTATTTTGGTAAGCTCGCTCAGCAAATTTTGAAAAGTGTTTTAAAGTGCATTTTTGCATCCTCATTCCATTTCTAAGCATTCCTAGGCCAAGTTTAAGGCATCTTAATGAGGATAATGTTATAGAACCACACCAAGTCAAGTTAAGGGGCTAAGTTATTAATCCCAAGTGTGTAACTTAGTGTGTATGTGTTCGTTCTGCAACTGTGTAGGGTTGGCACCTGAGGACGCTGACTAGCCTGTTTATAGCCCAGTACTCTGTGAGTAACAATGTTGTAAAGATACGTTCAATTATAATTGTTCTGAACGATTGGTTGTACTGCTTTCTGAAATAACACTATTTACTGAATAAATGTTTGTCCTATTTGTAAACTGTACTCATGGCATCCATAAAACTTACTGTTACTGTTACTGTTACTGCTACTATTACAGAGATCTCTGTCAGTTCCAATGTTTGGAACTACTACTGTTTACTATTTTGATGGCCATCAACTGACTGTTCGGTCTATTAAGACCTACTGCACTATTTTGCTATTAGACGTACCACGTATGACTGTCATGATTTCTAAATGACTGATATGGCATGAAATATGAGTCACTAATTGAATAACTGATTTACTGATGCAAACGACTGTTTTAATTAATGAAAGGACATTCATTCTTAACCCCTTTACGCATTTGTTATTCACTGGGCTTTAGCTCACTGTTTATATTTATATGTAGGTGTCCAGGTACCGGACCGAAGCTAGGAGCGTCAAGTTAAGCTCTCGTTTTGTCGAGCCAACCATTGTGCCTCACTTCGAGGTTCCGAGTTCGTTCAAGCTAAGGCTGTTTTGGGGTGTTTCAGATTCACCCTTTTGTCTCTGTTTTGTATTGACTGAATAAGACTTGACTGTACAGTTATGGTGAAGGGATTTGGTCCCTAACCTGGATGTTTGTGTATATGATGTATGTATATATGTTTTGGTTATGAATGTGGCTTGTTCATAAAAGTCTTTTTGCATTCAGATTTTCACAGTTCATTGGACATCTTTTTATTACTGTTTGGCTTTCGCCAGCCCCTTACTCTGTATTACTGTCATTACTGTTAAGCAGGCCTTCGGTAATCACGGATTACCGGCCGGTTGCGATGCTAAACCCATAGAGGCGGGTTTGGGTGGTGACACCTCTCACCTACCTAAGCCGACGCTATTCATCCCGAAGAGCACAGACTTGTGCATGATGAGCGCGGCTACATCCCAACCCAAACCTTTGGTGGTGACTGCGGTAGATGAAGGCAGGGAGGCTTTGGTGGAAAATGGGAGTGTTGGCCCAGTGCCTGAGGGCTCGGTGGACTTATCTGACAAGGAATACAACTCGTGCCGTTACATTGCGCCAACCAATCAGGCCAGACCAGGGGTAAAATTGCCCATAGGAATGGAGGTTAATGTGGTCTGGGAGGACGGACCAAGCCAAGGACTGGATGACTTAGCCGACCTCGAGGAGGACATCAACAATCTACAGTTCTTCGATGAGCAAGATCCAGGAAATGTACAGATCAATTGGTTCGACTTGAACGGATCAATGGATAATTCGGGATGGCTTAGTGATGAACCAGATGTGGATGAGGGGTCTCAACCAAAGCTAGAACATCTGGAAACAGGAACTGCTACAAAGGTCAGAACGGCCGATGACAAGGGAAAGTTGCCAGAAAGCACCGGTACTAAGAATTTTGCTCTAGAATTGAGTAATGTTAGTACAGCTGATACAGAGCAAGAGGCTGCATTGAAGCGGTCTGAACAAGAAAAAGCTGAGAATGATCAGAAGGCTAGAAAAGCCAAAGGCCCTGCGGGGACTGACTGTGATGTCGACATGGGAGTGCTTACAACGGAACCGGACAGTTGTTTGTCGGTTGCTTGTCGATTGCCTTAGGAATGTGGTGGGAAGATGATGATTTGCATCTTGCCCACACTGATGAAGATTGGGGATAGAATCTGCCATATGATACTTGGTATTCTGAAGAAGTCGACCATATGACTCGGAGCAGGCGGTACTTTAAACCCCCATACCTGGACCAATCAGAAACATCTGGAGAATATAAGGGGGTTGAAAAACAGATGGAGAAACTGCTAGAAGAAAAAGCTGTACTGAAGCAGCTAAAAAAGATTCAAGCGAACATATCCATTTGGGGGTTATTCATGGCTTCACGGGTACACAAGCAGGCCATCCTATCAGCAATGGATAAGTCTAAGCTTTCTATCAAGATAACTCCCGAGCAGTTAGTGGGATTGGTTTTCCCAAGGGGCACTTCGCCGACTTTGACCTTCACGGATAAGGAATTATCGCCTGAAGGCTCTGAGCATAACAAACCACTGTACATCTCTATTGAATGTAAAGAGAAGTGGGTGCCAGTTGTCTTAGTTGATACTGGGTCTGCAATTAATGTGTGTCCATCGCGCACGGCCTATGCTATTGGCTTGAAGCCAGCAGACTTTCTACCAACGGCCCAGGTGATCCGGGCTTATGACAATACAAGTCCAGAGGTGATAGGGACAGTTCAGATTAGAACGCAGGTTGGCCCAGCACAACAGGATATTGAGTTCCATGTCCTGGATGTTTCGACCACTTTTTACTTACTCCTTGGACGGTCATGGCTACACCAAGTGAAAACTGTCTCTTCCACTCTGCATCAGATGTTGAAGTACCCCCATGGGAAGAGGGTAGCCATTGTTTTTGGGAATTCTTCTATACATCCTCCGCCTGAGGTCACTACACCAGTACTGGAGATTGTACACAACGATGAGGATGTTTCCTTGTCTGGGTTTACCTTGGCTGAGGCTCAGGTGGTGCAAGATATCCTGGCTATTGATGAGGGGTTGTACGTTAGTGCTCAATCGGTCTACCTCATGAATAAGTTATAGCATGTGCCCGGAATGGGATTGGGAAGGAGCGGCCGAAAGGGCATTGCTACGTTGGCTGAGGTGCCACATAACCCTCTACCTTTGGTCTAGGTTACACGCCTACCAAAGAGGACTGGGTAAGAAAAATCAAAGAAATGGTAGGAAGAGCCAAAGCTAGGCTAAGTGGGAAGCACTATGAGCTGGTGCATAGGCCAATTCAAGGACCTCTAAATGGCCGCTTTGTCCGGGAAGGAGAAGATTTCCATTTTGCGGCTTTCCTGAGCCATGGTTGAAATCTGAGAAGTGGTGTTTGCCTGGCTTTGAGATTTTCTTCGACCTGTAACTGCAAGAGGATGAAGCCATAGAAGAATAGACTGTCTTACCAACTGAGGCTGAACAGAGTACAGAGGATGAGTCCATTGGCAATCAACTTAAAATAGGAGCAACGCTGGCTTGTCTCCTTTCGGATCCACAGATCAAACCGGAGAGCTTGGGGGATGACTTCACCGTTTCCATGATCGAGACGAACCCAGGTGTGGACCCTTCTATCGGTATTTTGGATGCATCTGTCGCACCCTCTCTTGTTTGGCAACTAGAGGAGCGCTTTGTGTCTGGTAGTTCTGAATCAGGTAGTGAGCCGGAGTCTGATTCCACAAAGTCTGTGGAGTCAGAGTCTGATTCTAGTTCTTCAGAGTCGGAGTCCGGTATTCCTGGGATTGATAACCCGAATGCCGTTGTTTTGTCCAGGTCGTCTTTTGCCTTTTCTTTTGAGTCGGTTGTAACTGAGGAACTGGACGAGCTGGAAGCTTTGAATGAGAATGGTACCACTACTATTTCTGAGTACTTTTCTGTGCCACTTGTATATTGCATTGATCATGACTTTCAAAATTTTGATGAAAACGACGAGGAAAGAATTCCTCTAGTTTTGAAACATTTGATTGATCGAGAGGAGGAGAGGTTTGTAAAACCCCTTGTTGATGAAATCACTTCAATTAATGTGGGTAGTGAGAAGGATCCACGTCTGGTCCAGATCGGGTCCACGTTGTCTTCGGAGGAACGCGAGCGCTTAGTCGTTTTATTAAAAGATTTCAAAGATGTTTTTGCGTGGTCCTACGAAGACATGCCTTGAATCGATCCTGAAATTGTACAGCATCGGATCCCTTTTGACCTTGAGGCCCAACCCGGCAAGCAGAAGCTTCAGAGAATATGCCCGGATTGGGCTTTGAAAATCAAAGAAGAGGTCACCAAGCAGATAGACGCAGGGTTTCTGCTAGTGTCTGAGTATCCGACTTGGTTAGCCAATATTGTTCCGGCGCCAAACAAAGATGGCAGAATTCAGGTGTGTGTGAATTTCAGAGACTTGAACAAAGCTAGTTTGAAGGACGACTTTCCCTTACCGCACATCGACGAATTGGTGGACTTCACCACAGGCCATGCGTTGCTCTCCTTTATGGATGGATTTTCCAGGTATAACTAGATCTTGATGGCACCTGAGGATAGGGAAAAGACTGCCTTCACCACGTCGTGGGGAACCTATTGCTACAGGGTGACGCCGTTTGGTCTGAAAAATGCTGGGGCTACTTATCAACGGGCTGCAACCACGATTTTACATGATATGATCCACAAAGAGGTTGAGGTGTATGTGGACGACATGATTGTCAAATCCAAGGAAAGAGAGAGCTACTACACCGCCTTGAAGAAATTCTTCCAACGGATTAGAGAATATCAGTTGAGGCTGAATCCACAGAAATGCACTTTTAGTGTCACAGCCGGAAAAATGCTGGGGTTCTTGATTACACAGAGGGGCATCGAGGTTGATCCTTCCAAGATCAAGGCCATACTAGAAATGCCACCACCAAGGACTGAAAAGGAGGTGCGAGGCTTTGTTGGTAAAGTGCAATTCATAAGACGGTTTATTGCAAAATTAACCTCGACTTGTGAACCACTATTTGGTCTTCTGAAGAAAGAAAAGAAATTCCAATGGGATAACCGATGCCAGGTTGCTTTTGAGCAGATCAAGTAGTACCTACAAAACCCGCCTGTCTTGTCGCCGCCAGATCTGGGAAAACCGCTGATTTTGTATCTATCAGTAACAGACACGACTATGGGCTGCATGCTTGCGCAGGAATCTGAGGATAGAGTGGAGAAAGCCATCTATTACCTGAGCAAGAAGATGCTGGAATATGAGACCCGTTACACCCTGTTGGAGAAGGCTTGCATGGCCTTAGTATGGGCTACCAGGAAGTTGAGGCACTACCTGTTAGCTCATTCTGTAATTCTGGTTTCGAGATTGGATCCCATTAAATATCTCTTCGAGAAACCAGCACTTACGGGTAGGCTAGCCCGCTGGTTGCTTCTTCTTTCCAAATTTGATCTGAAATACGTGACTCGCAAGTCTGTCAAGGGGAGAGCAGTAGCAGAGTTTTTGGCAGATCACCCAATGAAAGGGGACGAAGCAATAGAGTACCTATTTCTAAATGAAGCCATTCTGCAAATCGAAGAAGAAACTTGGACGATGTACTTTGACGGAGCATCTAATCAGTACGGTCATACTATAGGGGTGTTGCTGATAGCACCCGACAATTTCCACATACTTTTAGCCTTCAAACTCCGGTTCAAAGTATTGAACAACGAGGCAGAATACGAAGTATGTATCGCTGGACTGGAAGCCGCCTTGGAACTAGGGGCAAAGAGGTTGGACGTCATCGGGGACTCAAACCTGGTTGTATCTCAAGCAAAAGGAGATTGGAAAGTTAAAGAAGAAAAAATGAAAATTTATCACCAAACCCTAGACGTTTTGATTCCTAGGTTTGAGAAGTTAACCTTCACGCATCTGTTAAGAGAGAACAACAAGTTCGCTGATGCCTTATCAACTCTATCTTCTATGATAGACATCCCTTTGGGAGTCCGGATGCATCCGATTATTATTGAACAGAGATATGCGTCGGCCTACGAGTTGACCGCCGCAATAGATGAAGTGCAAGATTAAAACCCCTGGTATTATGATATCTGGAACTTCTTGGAAAAGAAAGCTTATCCACCAGGAGCAAATGCCAAAGACAAAAGGGCAATACGGTGAATGGCTGCTCAGTTTATCATCTGCAGGGGTAAATTATACAAACGAGGCCATCTAGGAATGCATAAGCTGTGTGTTGATACAGAAGAGTCGAAGCGCCTAATGGAGGCCACCCATGGAGAAGAGTGCGGATTGCACATGAGCAGAGTAATGCTAGCTCGGAAGATTCTCAGGCAGGGTTATTATTGGTCAACCATAGAGGAGGATTGTATCGGTTTTGTTCGGCGATGCCACAAATGCCAAATTCATGCCAATTGCATAAATATCCTGCCGTCAATGCTATACAACATGATTTCACCATGGCCTTTTTCAGTCTGGGGAATTGATGTTATTGGAGTAGTTACTCCGAAGGGGTCAAATGGGCATGAGTATATCCTGGTGGAAATAAACTACTTTACAAAGTGGGTCGAGGCCCAATCCTGTGCAGTGCTGAAAGCGTCGCACGTAGCCAAGTTTATTTGGAATAATATCATCTATCGTTATAGGGTCCCGAATGAGATCATTTCAGACAATGGTTCCCACTTTAAGAAAGAAGCGATCGGTTTGTTGGAAAAATACAACGTGGCTTTTTAGAAGTCATCTACATATCGGCCACAAACCAATGGAGCTGTTGAGGCCGCCGACAAGAATATCAAGCACATTCTACAGAAGATGGTGGAAACCTACAAGGACTGGCCAGACAAATCGCCATTTGCTCTCTGGGGCTACAGGACATCAATTCGAACATCTACGGGGACAACTCCGTATTTTTTGGTTTATGGGATGGAAGCTGTTCTGCCGATTGAAATAGAGGTTCTGTCGCTACAAGTTATGGCCGAGTGCTAGATAGCAGAAGCGGATTGGTAGCAGAGCATGTTTGAGGAACTAAAGCTGTTTGACGAGAGGAGGCTGAAAGCACTGTACCATGTCCAAGGATATCAACGCAGAATCGCCAGGGCTTTTAACAAGAAAGTTAAGTCTCGGAATCTTAAGGAAGGGGATTTTGGTGCTCAAAGACAATCGAGCTCTCATCCATGACCCTAGGGGTAAGTTCAGACCTAATTGGACTGGTCCTTACATCATCAAATCAATTTGATCAGGTGGAGTTGTCATTCTTATGGACCTAGATGGCCTTGAATTCTCCCAACCAATCAACATGGACAAGTTGAAGAAATACTATCCCTGAAAGGCTCGCTAGGCTGAAAACCCGGAAGGGCGACCTAGGCAAAAGTTAGAGCACAAAAAAAAAATTGAAATAAGAAAAACTGAGCTCGCAAGCTTAAAAACCCAAAAAGGGCGGCCTTGGCAAAAGTTAGAGCGCAAAAGGAGAGTGTTAATACCCGAGTGAACCCAAACCGAACTACGTAAGGCTTGATTCCCATCTTTGGGATACGTAAGCAACTTCATTCTGAAGTCCAGCCCTAAACACTTCTAAATCAACTGTGCCATGTGTTTGATCAAGGCATCTTTGTCTGCTCATTATCTGAAAGTTCGGTTGTGATCTTCACTACGAGAAGAGCTGGTTACAGTACAGTGTAGTGCTATTCAGACAAGGGGCAACTTTCCATCTGCTGGATTTAGGGTTGTACTTCTCAAGGATAGACTCCATGTGTGTCAAATTGTGATCCTCATCGAAAATGGTTTTGAAAAGTTTTACTAAAAGTTGATTTTGTTCAAATTAATCTTTTTGCAACTTAGACCATTTTTGGACCAAAAAGAAAATTTTCAGTGCCCACAACTTCAATTTCATTGATTTCAATACAGAGTTCTTTAACTCTCGATACAAATCAAGGTTGCTTTTTATTACATTCAAAAGGAAAACTTGAAAGTATAGATCAAAGCAATAAACTCGAGATATAGATGAGTCAGGTGTTCTTGTGTCCCCTCCTTGAGCTTGTGGAAGCTTCAGTCGCTAGAGTAGGCCCAATTTGCGCCTCATCTTCAAGCCAAGCTATGCATTCGCCAGAAAGAGTACAACTGAAATTGGGAGCAGGAGCCAGAAGTTCTCTTGTTCTCCATGTAGTGGAATATCGAGCTAGTTGAGAACCTCAGAATGGAAATGAAGCCAGGTACTCTATCCCTTCTTCTGGGCAGGTCTGGTCATGCCCGAATTGACGCCTGAATCGAAATGAAAAATAAAAGACACAGTGTGTCAAACCAATTAGCTGAATGCCAGGTTGCCGAGACATGCTGTAGCTCATCTCTGGTAGATCAAACCAGGGGCAACGCCAAGTAATGTCAATAGCAGATCTGTTGCACATCCATTCACACCACCATCCCTCATTCGGGAAATCAACTAGCCGTTGGAAAAAGAAATAGCCTCTTGCTGAATATGCTGGGCAAGATTCCACTACCTTCAACCTGTCCATGAGCCATATCTAGGGAGGGATGAAAAATAAGAGAGATTAAAGAATAGAGAGGTGTATATTGAGAGAAAAAGTGAGAAAGGGTTTTGAGAGAAAAACAGAGCATGAGTGCCAAGTGATGTGAGAAACACATATGAGATAACGTGGGAAATATTACCTGTAAAAGTAGTAGACTTCCTGTGAATCTAGTCGTCTCTCATCGATGGAAGGCATCTAAGCCCATTAAAGTCTCAGCCAATGCTGAGCCAATACAGCTTTTGCCCTCTTTTAAGCCTTGGGCTACTTTGATCAAGCAAACGCTAGACCCTTCGAAACCCGGGGCAAGCAGAAAACGAGCCAACATACACAAGCAGAGGGCATGCTGCCGAAAACTCTGCCAAAGGCGGTCACCGCGGTCACCGGCATTAGAAAACCGATGAACCAAACTGGGGATATTCAACTCTTCGTTGTGAACTAATGATCGAGCATCGTGTAAAGTGACCCGCACATCCTTCCTAAAGCCTGGATGTGGCCAAAACGGGACTGGGGTAGGATTTCCTCGTCACACCGGGACTCCATCAAAGCTTGAAATTCTTCAATTGTGGGCATATCTCTTGCCCCCCAAGGCTAAACACATGTGTAACCGGGTTCCAACATCTAGTCGCGACGTGAAGGAACGGAAAACACAGTGGGGTACGACTTAGCGGGAATAGTGCATTTATCCCGAAACCCTGGAAGTTCACTTTTTCCGAGCCATCTAAAGTTGCAATCCAAGTCGAGAGTTTTTCAGTGGAAAATGGCTCCATTTGTGGCAAAAACAGAGCTGGAATGAAGAAACTACGAAGTCTCCACTTTTGTAGAAGATAAGGCACTGAGTGGAAGACAGGTGGCAACAATCTGGAGGTCCCTTGCACTGATAGTCGGCTGGCCAGTGCTGGTAGCCGACCGGCCACCTTTTCTAGCCGATCGGCCACCATTGGTGGCCGACAGGCCGATAGCCTCTGTTTATGGCCGGTGGCCTCCTATTTTGTCCTCTGGTCTATCTATGTGTTGAGAGTGCTAAGAACCTATGTTTTGTTCTGCTCTAGGTGCATTTTGCTATCCTGTTTCAGTAGTTTTGTTGAGTCGCTCTTAAGTTGTTTCAATTTGTTTATCGAATTGTTTTGTTGTTGCTTATTGAGTTGTATTTGTTTTTATTTATCGAGTTGTTGTTTCGTTTATCGAGTTGTTGCATTAGTTGTTCATTGAGTCGCTGTACTCTGTTTGATTATGTGTTAGTCAGTTCATTACCTGATTAAGAAATTACCAACACAACGTACAATGTTCAATTTCCATTAATCCTGTTTTTGTGCAAAATGATGTAATGCAATGCTCAAAATGTAAAACACAACACTTTTTTCATCAAAAGCTGTTTTCATTCCGATCATGGTTTCTTTTTACAAAAGAGTACAAGTTTTTAAGAAAATAAAATAGTCTAAAATTGTACAAATGTGCTAACACTACTAGCAAAAAGAGACTAAGCAAAAAATATATGAATCGGCGCCAGCCACCTCAAGATCGAGAGGCCCTCTTCGTCTTCTTCCTGGGCATGGACTCAGAGCTATCTCCATTGGCGCCACTATCAGAGGCCCCCGTGTCTGAGCTAGCCGCTGAACCTGCCTCAGCATTATCTCCACCCTCAGAATCTGATCCAGCGTCGTCGCCTCCATCCTCGGATGACTCTGACTGTGGGCTCGCTGCCTCCTCGTCCTTACTCGTCTCATCATCATCATCGTCTGGAACAGGCTCTGAAGGGCCACTCTCGTCATGGGTGCCCCTAGCTCTACCTCAGCTACGCGCCGGAGCCTTTTGCCTTTCTCTCCTCGCTGCTGGAGGAGGCATTAATGGTCCTGCTACAACTCCTGCTGGAGCGTTCGATGCGGCTGGGATTTGACAAGGACAGTTTGTCAAGTGTATCAGTCGCGATGTATATCAAATGCAAAAGTGATGTACAATATAAGTGTATGGATGTAGTGTATGAATGCAGTATACGAATGCAGTGAATAAATACAGTGTATGAATGCAGTGAACGAATGCAGGTGTCAGATCAGTGCAGGTTGGAACGGAGTATAGTTGAAATGCTGATATATTGGCAGGAAGTTTCATGGGATGAAATACGAACTGAAGGAAATTACTGGAACCCTGTAGAGGCTGAGCAAATTCATGGTCCTCTACACCATCTCCATCAGGAAAGCCGCTAGCTCAAGAGCCTGCTTGGTGTACTCTATGGATGCCTGCAAGTGTGCTGAAAAGATCAATTTTTTGTAAAGCATAAATGAAATGAATTGAAATGTGAAGTATGGTACATACTGGAGTCGGGCCTCGGACCCCAACAAGCTCATGCCCAGTTGGCGCGGGCTCAATGGAGATCTGGTAAGCCTCCCCGGAATGTCGTCAATAAGTGAGTGTGGTAGGCAACTCTGGCCACCCTGCCCCCTGTCTTGTCTGAGCATCTCGCCTGCCATGGGTCCTGGTTGCCCTGGCCCCTCTGTCTCTCTCTCTCACAACTGAAGCCCTCGCTCTCTCACCTCCATGGGCGCTAGTTAGAGATGGCATGAGGTATGTCTGAATGAAGGCTGTGTAATCACCCTTGAGTCGGAAGAAGTCGGCGTCCCAGCCTCTGGTGAAATCAATCATCTCCTGAAAAGTGAATTTCTCTATGGCTCTTATATATGTCGGAGGTGGCATGGGAACTACCGGCTTGGGCGAGCTAATGGTCTGGCATAAGAATCGTTCCCTTAAGAACCATGCCCGACAAACCGGGCCCTCAAGCAGGATCCGGAAGCGGGAAGCCTCTCGCGCACCAGCAAACTGATCCCTGACTCCATCAGGCATCATCGCCCAAGGCTGCCAAGTGATCTACAAATAGAGAATGTGCAGATTGTTAGCTATCATCAAATATTGCGTTATGAATCAGAATTGAAGGAAAACGAAAATAATAGTGAATCTTGAGTTACCTCTACTACGGTCACAGTATCGAAGTATCGACGAAAAAATAAGAAGAACTCTCGAGTCCTTCGCTGGCATCTCCCTTCATATCGGTGAGAGTATGGTACGACAGGAGGCATCTCTACCTCTGGCTCTGGGGCTAGCGTCAGAAAATAGGCATACACCCATAGCTGCGGAAGGCGAAAGGGCAACAGTAAGTATACAACAGATGAATACAGGGAATGTAAAGCAGAAAGCAAACTGTGTGTGTGCAAAGTACAGGGAATGTAAAGCAAAAAGCAGACTGTGGGTGTGCAGAGTACAGGGAATGTAAAGTAGAAAGCATATTGTGTGTGTGTAGAGTACAGGGAATGTAAAGCAGAAAGCAGATTGTGTGTGTGTAGTGTACAGAAAGTACAAAGCAGAAAGCACGTTGAGAAATGCAGAACAGAAAAGTAAATCATACCTCCCAGGCCCTCCAGTAGCCTCCAATTAGTTGCCTGCTCCTGCAGGAGGTCGAGCTCATGTACCCGTATAAGGTGGCCAGGCAAGCGCTGCCCCAATCGTAGATTCGGACACGGGACAAGTCCACCAAGGCGCTCATGAGGTATAGCCTGACGGTGTTTGCCCGGTCGGCGAACATGGTAGTGCCAAAGAGAAACATCAGGAAACCTCGTACATACTGCTCGGTCTCCTCTCGGGTCGCTGGTGTCGTCTTTCTGTAGTAGTCTGCAAACCAGGTGTATCAGACCATCCCTGATCGGGAGATGGGCGAGCGTGTCCCCAGCAGATAAATCCAGGCGGCCTCCCATTCGCCCATATTAGTATCATAAGGAATCGGATGACCCCATACCCCCATGCTAGTGAGCATAGCGAAAACGAAGGGAGTCATCCTCATCTTCCTTGCGGTAGAGAAATGAAAGGAATCGGTGGTATCCCACTACCTCTCTACCAAGGCGCCCAGTAAAGGCCTGCTCGCCATAAGGCATGAGAGTCCCATGCAAAATGAGCCAAAGCTGGCCTCGTCGATGATGTGGCGAACATCATCGGGGAGCTCTATGTACCACTCCCTCGCGGAGGTGGTCCCGTACCCTCTGATGGCGTGTGAATCCCCCTGTGATTAGGACAAGCAAATGAAAGGCAATGTAAGAATACAGTGCAATAGTGTGTTTTATGCCAGAAATGCAAGATAAATTTGGAAAATGCAAGAATGCAGTATATACCTCAGAGGAGCCATGAGATAAATGAGACTTCGACTCGCACAGCAAGAGGTCCTCCGGTGCGCCTCGTGCAAACCCCCTGAACTAATGAATGCTATCGGGTGGTAGCACATGTATCTCTGGATGGTACATCGCCGGGTCGAAAGGTCGGATGCTGAGTGGCAATGGCTTGAGCTCCGGATCCACCTCCATATTTGGAGAAGCTCCGTTGTGTGGGATGTCGTCTGCCATCTCGGAAAAAGATGAGAAAATGGTCAAAAGTGGAGAAAATGAGTGGAGAATGCCAAAGGTCAACAGAAGTCAACTCTCAGAGAGGGAAAATGGTAGAAAAAGTCAAAGCCCGGGAAAGGCACTAAATCCAAGGGTAACTTGAGGGAAACAAGCCTCAAGTGGTAGAAATGAAGAAAAGAGCACCGAAATCGACTTTCAATTGGTTCAAAATGGTGTAAACTAAGAGGGTTTAGCGAAAAAAAATCTTTGTGGAGCGTTAGAAAACATGTATAAAGCGTGGATCTAAGGGAGAAAATGGTCTAGAGAGAGGGGAGAATGATTTTTGGCAGTGGAGAAGTGAGGAAATAGGGTTTGGAGCCCTATACTTACACACCTAAAGTGAAATGGCCATTTTACCTCGAATCTGCCATCGGTGGCCAATCGGCCACCATTTGTGGCCGACAATTCTTTTTGGTGGCCGATGGGTGGCCGATCACTTTCCCTTGTGGCCGAAAGGTCCCCAGTGTTCCTACATTGGGTCTTTATGCTGTTTTGTGTTTTCAGTTCTTGAGAAAGTGCAAGAAAGGTTCACTTTTAAGCTCAAACACCTCTGTGGAAGCTTCGGACCATGCCTTCGGTGTATGTGTATCCTTTTAAGTTTGTTGCAACTTTTCCGAGGGTTAAGTTGGAAATTGTTCTTGAAATTGGGTTTAACGATTATGCTTTCGTTATTGCATAAACTGTGCATTTTTCAATTATGCATAGGATTTGCATTCGCTACATTCACGTTGAATATGCACTTTGTATTGTTGCATAGAATATGCATCCCGATGTTGTATAGAATGTGCATTTTGTGTTTCTGATCATGCATAGAACTTGTATTTTGTACTGTTGCATTGAATATGCATTTTGGTGTTGCATAGAACATGCTCCAGTTTTCAGCGCATGGAACATGCATCCTACACTGTTGCATTGAATATGCGTCCTACTCTTATATTGTTGCATTGAATATGCATTTTGGTGATGCTTAGAACCTGCTCCGGTTCTCATTATATTTAGTATGCTTCTGCTTTTGTTTTTTTGCATGTTGTGCATAAAACATTTCTCTAACGTTGTGTCATGGTTATTCGGCTTGCGTAGAACATGCATTCTTGTTATGTTATGCTTGTTGAGTTTCTTTCTTATGCAGGCACGATATTGTATGTACAGTTAATTCAAAGCTGGTGCAACCAGACGATATTGTATGTACAGTTCATTTAGAGGAATTCCAGGTGAGATCATTCTTGTCTCTTAGACCATTCCTTTTGGTTAGAACATTCGGGTACGCCCGGTGTTTACACCACTCCCTTTGGTTAGAAACATTAGGGTACGCCCGATGTTTACACCACTTCTTGTTCCGGTTAGAAACATTCGGGTGCGCCCGATGTTTACACCACTCTCTTCTCCTTTCGCATGTGACGCGTTAGGATGCTTTGGTTAAAAGCATTTGGCCGGCGTCCGGTGCTTATACCACTCCTTGTTTTGGTTACAAATATTGGGACGTGTTCCGATATTTATCACCGCTTCGAGTAAAAGCATTCGGGTGTGTCCCTATGTTCACATCATCCCTTCTTTCCTTCCGCGTGCACCACGTCGGAATCTTGTTTGATGCCTCGGGTGCGTCTACATTGGTGTTATGCTTTGCCTTTCCTACGTGATGCATAGTTAAGTTTGCATAATTTTCTTACATCCTTTCTGCATGAAATGTGGTTTGGTTCATGTTTACTTACTTCTGTTCTTGTATGAGATTACTGTACCGTGTTTCGGTTTGTGTAAATGTAGCATTTCTTTTCATAACACTTGCATCTAGATGTTTCATTATAACCTCATTGCATGATCATAAGTTATATTCTCGCATTGTGCATATCATTTGCATCTTGCCCCAGAACTACGCTAGTTTGATTCCTTGCAAAGAGATACGTAGGCAGCTTGTGGGTGCAACCATTCTTTGCTTTGTTCATATGTTTGTCCGAGTCTTTGGCATTGTCAAAAATGGGTCGTCTCTGGGCTTTAACATTCACTCACGTCATTTCATGACTTTCGAGTTCTGTCAAAGAGGGGCAACTGTAGACACCTCATTTTTGACCGTCCTCAAGACTCGGACGTCATCATTTGAACACTCGATGATCTTGTATGCTCGTTTTTGTTTTGGAGTGCCTGAAGATCTTGGCCAAGTGCCTTGTCTTTGAGCCTCCAAACCTATTTGTTTTGTGCTTGGTTGTAGACCAAGAGCTTGTTGTTTCCAGTCTAGAGGGGAGGATGACCTGTCGGCCAACCCCATAGCCTATCGGCCATGGCTTGTGCCTGTCGACCATCAGTGGTGGCCGGTCGGCTATGTTGGTGGCTGTTCGGCCACCAATGATAGCCGACGACCATTTCTCTCCTTTTTCAGATATTTATTTGTCAGTTGTGCTAGTTGTTGTTCATTGAAGTACATCTACACGTGTATGGAGGGATAAATACAAGCTCCAATCTTGTTTTTCTATATATAGGGAGTGCTCTCCCCCATCTTGGGTGGTTAGACAATTTAGACAAAAATTCTCTCTCTCTCTCTCTCTCTCTCTCTCTAGAATTCTCTCTCTCTCTCTCTCTCTTCTTGTTTTGTGCTTTGTAGTTAGTATTCTCTACACTTTTGCACACTAACCCTTAACCAAACTTGACCACCTTGGAGCTGCGGTCCCTTGGAGCCTAGTTTGAGCTTTGGAGAGAGGTTTGAGCCTGAAATTGTGGTTGTTTTGTGCTGTGCTTCAAAGGTATTGAATTTACCTTGTTTAAGTTTGTTGTGCATGCTTACTTTGCCATCCTTTTAAACTGTTTTAAAGCAGTTTTTGAAGTGTAACAAACTCTGTTTTTGAGGCATAAAAATAGTAGTTTGAGTCTTGGTGAGTTAGGGGGTCGTTTCCTCTTTTTGTTCCTTAGCTTGTAAGCCTTTTGTGCCATCTTTTAGCCTATTCAAATCAAACTTTTTGGGCCTTTAAACCACTGATTTTTAGAGGTTTTTCAATGGTAGAAAACATGTTTTGATGTCCAAAGTTAGAGGGGTTAGCCTCCCTTCCTTGTGTCTTGTTTGCATGCCTAGATTGCTTAACATATGAGCATGTTTTTCTAGCTTTTTATGCCTCAATCTCAGCATGTTTTTGCTGCTGTTTTGACTAGTTTCAGCTCTGTTTTGAGTTGGTTTGGTCCTTTGAGGCTTGTTTTGGGTGGTTGTAGTGTAAAGGGGTTTCACTAGCTTAATGTTTTAGGCTTTTAACATGAATTGCATGAGTTGCTAGCATGTTTTAGTGTCATTTTGCACTTCATTTCAGCACTGAAATTTCTACAATCTCCCTCTATTCTTCACTCTTTCATTTACTTTGAAAGTGACTTTGAACCCCTTGTTGGCTTGAGTATGAAATGGAGACATTCATGCTTAATGGTTTAATTCCTTCGGGAGTTCATTACCAATGGCATGAGGTTTCTTTCATGCTTAAGGTACTTGTGGTTTAAGCCTTCTTTCCATTAGAGGACACTCACCTTCGGACTAATCAATTAAAGAATGGATTACTAAGTTAAAATGGGTAAATAAAATGAGCAAAATAAAAGAGACAAGATTAAGCATCTTTCGTGTTGCATTGCATGTGTTCGAATCGGACGTTAATTCGAACATGAGGAAAATGGGATGTTTCATACTCAAAGTGATGAAATGTGTCACTTTCCTTGGTCTACATCACCCTTGATCATGCATGCTAGGGTTGTGGTTGTTTTAGTCTTGTTTGTGTATTCATTGAGCTTGTACAAGCTTGGCTCCTTAGCCATCATGCATTGAAAATGCTTGGTTGATGGTTTGAGGGCCAAGAGCTACACTCCTTTGAGCTTGTGTGATGATAAGGAGGGTAGCAGTACATACACACCTTGAAAATACACTGCTTTGCCTCTGTTTGCTCTCTATTACAGCAAAAAAGGAAGTTTCAGGAAAGGGGTGGCCGACAGGCGACCATCAGTGGCTGACCAGCCACAAGCAGTAGCCGACCAGCCACCAATGCTAGCTGATGGCCACCATTGGTAGCCAATCGGCCATCCATGAAGTTGTTTAGTGTGTTCCTGAGTTGGGGTAGAGGCATTCTGGAAGTTGGCAGCACTATTGGTGTTCAAGCAAGTGCAAACAGAGGCTGCAAAGGCAAGGCGATGGATTTTTGGGAGGAAGCCAACCAAGCATGCATGCGTCCTTCACCCTCGAGGCCTTTTGATCGCTTTATTTAGCTTAGAGTAGCTAGTTCAATTCAAGTGTTGTGCATAATTAGTTAATGTAACTAGTTATTCAATTTCGATTTGTTGTAATAATTAGCTTAGAATAGTTAGTTATTTCAATTGTGTTGTAATAGTTAGCTTAATTAGTGTAGCTAGTTAGCTTATTCATTCGGACCCTCCTTCGCAAGGGCATAATGTTGTAATAAGTGTGCGTGCGTGTGTGCATGTGTTCCAACCCCACGTCTTTCTCCCTTTTATTTAATCGCTTTTGATGGTTAGATTAGGGATCATGTTTTGATTAGCATACCTTATGCTTACATGTTTGCATCCATTCATTTGTCTTACATGCACCGAGGCTCAGCGCATCATTCAAGTTGCATCGCTATTTCAATACTTCTTTGAATACGTGTTTCAAAGCATGCAACCAAAGTGTTACAAATCATATGCCATGTTAGTAGTTGAGCCTATTAATTGCATTATTGCATGTGTTGCATTAAGCATCTCGTATAGTTAGGATCATGCATCTTTCTAACTAGTTTTTTGTTTTGGCTCGGAGTACTCAGTGAGTTTTATGCTTTAGCATACTTGCATGAGTGGGATTGCCATATTGCCATATTGCCATGTTTCGCATGCTTGCCATGAGACTATGTGCTTACTTGCTAAACTGCATGAATGCCTGTGGATGAAGGCTTGTTGTTTGAGTTGGAACAATTCAACGAAATGTATGTTTTAAGCCCACTTTGAGAAGTGGCTAATCATGTTTTAAGCCCATCTTGTTTGACGGCAAATCCACATTTTAGCCCACTTAAGGGTGGCAAATTCAAACCATTTTCGAAAAAAAACATGAGTTGAATTGTTCCAAGTCTTGCGATTTAGTCTATACTTGTTTGTGTGCGTCATCTAGTAAAGTTAGATTAATAACCGGATAAGAACACATAAGGTTTTTAAAACATCATATCATGGTTAGTAGAGGCCGATCTTTGATCGAGCAAGCGGGGGTGCTCATTTCAGGACCTTCCCCTCTCGTACCCAAGTTCCCGAGCCGAGGCAACTTTGGTGATGACGGACACGTGGCCTTTGGCACGAGTCAGGGTTTCCTAAATTTCCCCAAAACAAAATATTTAGGTGGCGACTCTGTAATCTGGCAAAGCAGTCTAATTTTGGCATTATTTGATTTAAAATTAGTTTTTCAAAAAAATTGCTGGATTTGGACTCTTTGGTGTTTATCAGTTTCACATTGCACATGTGAGACTAGATTCAGAACCGCGATAAAGTCCCAACTGTGAGGGCTTTCTTTCAAACCTTTCCGAAAGGGGGGCGTGAAAAAGGCGAGTCCACAATTGGTTCTGGTAATTTATGTGATGGTTTATATAAAATTACCTTAAATCATGAGTTTGCACAATCATTAGTAACTCTGCAATCAAATATTGGTTTAAAACGTGGTCTAATTAATAAAAAATCCTCAATCTTGTGGCATAGACAGTTGGGGCATATCTCTAGAAATAGAATTGAAAAATTGGTGAAGAATGAGATTTTGGAAAACCTAGACTTCACTGATTTTGAGATATATGTGGATTGTATTAAAGGAAAGCAAACCAAACACACCAAGAAAGGTGCTACAAAAAGTAATGAGCTTCTTGAGATAATTCATACAGATATTTGCGGGCCACTCAACATCCCACGTCTTAGTAGTGAAAAATATTTTGTCACATTTATAGATGACTTCTCATGTCATGGATATGTGTATCTAATTCATGAAAAATCTTAGGCTGTTGACATCCATGAGGTGTACATAACTGAAGTCGATAGACAATTACATAGACAGGTTAAAATAGTGATATGAGACAAGGGCGGTGAGTATTATGGTAAATATGATGAGTCAGGCCAAAATCCTGGCCCATTTTCCAAATTCTTAGAAAAGGACAGCATTCGTGCTCAATATGCAATGCCTGGTACGCCACAACAAAATGGAGTTGCTGAAAGGCATAATCGTACACTTAAAGATATGGTTAGGAGTATGTTAAGTTACTCAATTGTACCCATTTCACTGTGGGGTGAAGCTTTAAAGACTGCAATGTATATCTTAAATAGGGTTCCTAGTAAGGCGGTCCCAATAACTCCTTTTGAGTTGTGGACTGGTAAAAAACCTAGTTTGACACACTTACATATTTGGGGTTTTCTAGCAGAGGCAAGAATCTTCAACCCACAAGAGAAAAAGTTGGACTCAAGAACAATATCTGGATATTTCATTGGTTATCCAGACAAGTCCATAGGGTACAAATTTTATTGTCCTAATCACAGTATAAGGATAATGGAGACTGGTAATGCTAGATTCCTAGAGAATAGTGAAATTAGTGGGTGTGAGAAAACACGAGTGGTGAATTTTGAGGAAATTAGGGTGGATGTGCCAACATTTGACCCTTATCGAAGAATTGTTGTTTCTCAGACTATTCCACAGGCTGAGGGAAACGATCAACATAATGAAAATCCTTCACTACCTCATGTTTCACCACTTGATGAAGATACCACCATTGAAAATATTGTAGAACCACCATAACTGGTAGTTCTGAGAAGATCTCAGAAGGAAAGAAAGCCTATCATTCCAAATGATTACATGGTGTATCTAAAGGAATCTGATTTTGATATTGGGATTAACAAAGATCCAGTCTCATTTTCACAAGCCATGAATAGTGATGATTCTACTAAATGGGTCAATGCTATAAATGAAGAGTTAAAATCCATGGAACAGAATAGTGTTTGGGATCTCGTCAAATTGCCTAATAATTGTAAAAAGGTCGAGTGTAAATGGGTCTTCAAGACCAAGCGCGGCGCGAAAGACAATATCGAACGATTTAAAACCAGACTTGTTGCCAAGGGTTTTACTCAAAAAGAAGGCATAGACTATACAGAGACCTTCTCTCCAGTATCTAAGAAGGACTCGCTTAGAATCATCCTAGCATTGGTAGCTCAATATGACTTAGAGTTGCATCAAATGGATGTGAAAACTGCTTTTCTAAATGGAAATTTGGATGAAGAAATTTATATGGAGCAGCCAAAATGATTTGTAAAGAAAGGTAAAGAACATTTAGCTTGCAAATTAAAGAAATCCATATATGGCCTTAAACAAGCTTCCAGGTAATGGTATTTAAGGTTTAATGATACCATTACCTCCTTCGGATTTAAGGAAAATGCAGCTGATCAGTGCATATATCTAAAGGTTAGTTGGAGTAAGTTCATTATTTTGGTCCTATATGTGGATAACATTTTGTTAGCTAGTAATGACCTTGGCTTATTGCATGAAACCAAGAAATATCTCTCCAAGAACTTTAAAATGGTTGATATGGGTGAGGCAAACTATGTTATTGGCATAGAGATCTTTAGGGATCAATCTCGAGGATTGCTAGGACTATCTTAGAAAGGATATATTGATCGTGTTTTGGAGAGATTCAATATGCAGTTTTGTTCAACAGGTGATGCACCCATCATGAAGGGTGATAAATTAAGTAAAAAACAGTGTCCAAGGAATGACTTGAAAAGAAAACAAATGAAGGACATTTCATATGCATCAGCAATAGGGAGCTTGATGTATGCCCATACATGTACCAGGCCAGATATTAGTTTTGCAGTTGGAATGTTGGGAAGATTCCAAAGTAATCCTGGAATGGAACATTGGAAAGCAGTAAAGAAGGTTATGAGATATCTTCAGGGAACAAAGGACTATATGCTCACATATAGGAGATCAGAACAGTTGGAAGTGATCAGATACTCAGACTCAGATTTTGCTGGTTGCCTTGATAGTAGAAAATCTACATCAGGTTTTGTTTTTCTACTAGCTAGTGGAGCAATTTCATGGAAGAGTGTGAAGCAATCCACTATTGCTTCATCTACTATGGAGGCTGAGTTTGTGGCATGCTTTGAGGCTACAAATCATGCTTCATGGTTGCAAAATTTCATATCAGGACTTGGTGTTGTTGACTCAATTGCCAGGCCACTGAAGATATATTGTGACAATACTGCAACAGTTTTCTTCTCTAAGAATGGAAAGTACTCTAATGGTTCCAAACACATGGAAGTAAAGTACTTAGTTGCTAGAGAAAAAGTCCAGAAACAACAATTGTTAATTGAAAACTTAAGCACATCTCTTATGATTGCTGATCCATTCACAAAGGGATTGCCACCAAAGACATACAAAGAGCCTGTTATCAGGATGGGTCTTTTAAGCAACCCTTGATGTGTATGGTTAATCACGAGTGCTTATTTTTATTTGACACTATTTGCGCAATAATAATTTTGTTTCTATTTTTTCCGTTTCTATAAGTGTGTGTACACATTAATTTGAATATTGATAAACAGGAAATGTCTTAACAAGACAAATTACAGGGGCCTCTCAGGCAAATAATTACATATTCCAGTAATGGACTGGGTTGGTGAAGGCTATCGATGGTGTAGTGCATAGAAGGAAATATGACATAAATGTTACATAACCGCTATGACTCACATTGTTGATCTGAAGTAATCACAGTATTATAGTTTCTAATATATCTGAACTTATTGGCTATTTTAAAATTCGTGATCACGTGTCAAAATTTTTAGTGTAAAATCCAATGAGTCAAATTTTTTTTATAAATTACATATTTTTTTGGAAAAATTCATAATTACATCATAATTGGCTTAATGGGTCAAGTAGGAGAATGTTGGATTTATTCTCTAGTGTGGCTCAATAGCCTACATATATCTACATATTTTAATTTATTTGGACTCCACAATTAGATAAAGCCAATATTTGATATAAAGTTCAATAATTAGAATTTTAATATAATTACTCTTCTAAGATAATGAGGAAACCTTGATGGATAGGAATTCTTCTGATAGAATTTATCTGGCCCTTTTCTCTCCTCTATATAAGGATGGGTGACTCCCCTTTCATATCATGAGTATTTTTCCATCACTCTAAGTTTTATAATCATCCTAATTAAGAGAGACAGAGAGAAGAAGGTAAGCCAAGAATTAAAGGTTCAACCATTAGGGGCATTTTCTCAACTTCTCTAATTCAATGGCTGACAAATATATGTTCGTTTTATTCTTGAGTTGTATTGAATTCAAGATCCTATAAAGTTTAATTCAGCATTATTATTATGATTACATGTATTGTTAAATCTTACAAACATAACCTTTGCAAGCCTCTCATTTTCTCAATTGTTGATGGAATAGTTCCTTGAATATTGTTGTCACTAAGATCAGGAACATTCACTTTTAAGGAACCAATCTTTTTAGGAATTTCACCATTTATTTGGCATCTAGATGCATCAAAATATTGTAGGTTACTTGAAAGGTTCTTGATGGATTCAAGCATGATTCCCTCCAATGGATTACCAACTATAACCAGGTATATCAAAAAGCTGCAGTTTTGTCATATCTATCCGAAAACTAATTGAAGAGCTTCCTTGTTCCAATGTTAGTTTATTGTTTTCCAAAGAAAACCTGTCAAGGATACCTAAGTGGCCAAAAATTCTAGGTACTGGCCCTGTAAAGTGGTTAAAAGACGGGGCTAATTTATTAAGCTTTGAGCAATTGGACAGATACAAAAGGATTTTCCCACTAAGTTTATTCAGTTGTACATCGAGTATTTCAAGATTAGGAAGCCAAAGCCCAGTATTGGGAGGAAGATTTCCTGAGAGGCTGTTCATTGATAACAAAACCCATTCGAGAGTGGAGATGTTTAATAGTGTAGGTGGAATCCACCTACTGAAATAGTTTTCATAAAAAAAAATTGTTGCAACTTCCTCAGATGTCCTAACTCATTAGGAATTTTTCCATAAACATGGTTGTTTTCTAAACCAAACCCTTCTAAGTTTGACAAATTACCAAAGGAAGGTGATAGGGTACCTGTAAGATTGTTACTTCCTAGGAAAAGAATACGAAGCAATGGTAAGGTGGTCAGCTCATCTGGTATTCGACGAACAAGTCTGTTGCCTGTAAGAGACATGACTCGAAGCTTTTGACATTATTGTATGCTTGTTGGAATCTCTCCTTCCAACAAGTTGTCTTGTAGCATGAGATGTGTTAAGCGACGCAAACGAGTAAGGTTTTGTGACACAAAACCATGGAAACTGTTGTTTTGAAGATCAAGCCTCCTGAGGAATAAGAAGTTTCCAATATGAGGAGAAATGGTGCCTGCAAGACCCATGCTCTGAAGCCGCAAGGCCGTGACTCTTTGTTTGGGTCGGCTGCACGAGACTCCAGCCCAGTTGCAGAAATTGGTTCTTGTGGTCCAATTACCCAATACATTGTTAGGGTCATACTTGACAGCAGTTTTGAAAGCAAGCAAAGCTGATTGATCGGTTAAGTTTGAGAATGGAAAGGCTAGGGAAACTATGCAAGACTGCACTGCTAATATCAGTACCAGTAGAGCCAGCAGAGAGTTCATGTAAATTCTCTCCATGTGGTGGGTTTTGTGCAAGAGTGTGGTTGTTTTGGCCAACAAAGCCATCTTTTAAATCAAGACTTGATTGAGAAGTTGAAACTTATGTGGAGGAAGATTGGAGAGGGCAATTATAGTTTCCTTAACTCTCTATTTTTAATGCAAAATTTCTTTCAAAAATTATTTTTTGAAAAAATTATTGTTATATGTTTGGTGGTGATGGTGGAACGAATGTGGAGTTGGTGGTGTGATAGAGGGGGCAATGATGGCGACGGTGATGATAGTAGTGGCCGTGGTGGTAGAGGTAATAGTTTGGTGAGATTAGTAAAATTTTAGTTTGGAAAATAATTTTTTTCTTTTAAAAATGAAAAATATTTTCAGACTAAATAGATTTATTTGCCGTTGATTATAGAAAATATTTTTTTATTGACTTTGTTCTTCATTGTACCAAATGCCAAAAAATACATAAATTATTTATAAAAAAATACTTTTCAGCCAAACAAATGAAGCGTAAGTTTCTATCCAAATACCAGTCAATTAACTCAAGAGCAGGGCTATTTAAATTTTGGCTTTTGTAAATTATGGTTACATTCTCGACAATCTACTTCTATAAAGAAATGTACATTCATTTTAAATATATTAACTAATGCGATAAGAACACTTATTAATAAGATTTTAAAATTTAATTAAAAAATCAAATTTACTCATGGATTTGTAAATATTGATGACCTAAATGACACGGATTGCATATTTTTTAGGTTAACAGTGTGATTTTTTTAATTAAATTTTTAAATTTACTAGTGTATTTAATGGCGTCTTCTAACAAAATTAAATTGGAAATCAAATCAAAACACTTTTAAATAAGAAAAATTAGTGAAACATCTCTCTGAAACTTTTGATAGTAGGAGAGGTCCAATATGTTTTTTTTTTTATTAGTTAAGATCCCTTAATAATATTATTAAAAATTTCTCTATGGCGAGCATGAATTTTTTTGTAAAATTTTTGAAATTTCTCGTTGAAGAGTTGAAATTTCTTTGTGAAGACAAATTTCTCTATGTTAAAATTTCTTTGTACCAAAATTTCTCTATGCTGAAATTTGTCTATGAAAATATTGAGGAACTGTCATGCCCCGACAATATTACAATAATTCAACAATAAAGACTAATACAAAATGACATAAACAGAGTATTAGGCTTTCATTAATTAGAGTTCATTTACAAAAAGGGCACATGTATTACACATACAAAAGCTTCACCTTGAATCTATAGCATGTGGCACCAAACTGAATGATCAACGAGTTAAATGCCCTGCAGGCTTACAACTTACCAAGACAATGCTTGGTTACAACAAAACAAGTCAGAAGCTCAATACAAATAAAGCCCTAGGCTTATACAAAAGTAAATACAAAATGAACAAAAGTGAGCTCTTAGCTCCACAAATCCTCCTAAGCTACTGCCTTGGCGGAGGCATATCGCCGGCACCTAAAAATGGTTTTCCCAAATAGAGTGAGCTGAAACCCAGCAGAAACAATCTAGCACAATATATGAACTTTAACAATGTTATAAACATGATACACATGACCAATGCTCAAAGATAAAATCATTGACAACTATTTTTCCAAAACTATATTATGTCAAATATAATATCCCAGCCCAATTTATATCAACTCGTTTCATGTCATTTCATATCCCCTCAATTCATGAGACATATCCATTGTTATCCAAACAACCTAACTGAGACTACAACCCAGTGATTTTCCTACCACACAACCATTACATACAAACACTTCAATTCGTCATTTTACGAAAATTTCGTTCGCGGGAATCGGCACCCATGTATACACAATGTTTTCGGGCCTTTCACCCTGGACGCACATGCCAACTTAATTCAATGGAGTTCATCCCCTTTCTCCTTCAAACATGGAGTACATTCCCTTTCTCCTCCCAAACATCATACATATACAATATATTAAACACAATCGTATCGAATAACAATCAATAAGAGATTAGTTTCAATTTACCTAATCCTCATGCAATTTCTACAACAATCGATAGCCCAAAACAGATATTTCTAAACAGATATACAATCTTCTCAACAGATAAATTATTCAAATTTTCATAGGTGAGATATAACACGTATCTAACTACACCATTCATATAAATGCCCATCCAATTCCACATTTCTTATACAATTTTCATTATTTATACAAAATAATAATTCAAGACATTTTAGGGCAAAACTCTCATTTTTCACAATTTCATTTCAAATATCAAAATTAACCATTTCCAACCTAACCCAAGGTCATCTCCATTCTCATAACCATTTCTAAGGCATCCATGCAAAAACCCCTCTTTGAAATTTAAACCCCAAGCCCTAGGTTTGTTAAAATCACCTCAAAACCCACATATTTCTCACATATCAAGAAATAACCAAATTAAAACTCATAGAAAGAGTAGAAAGTCCCTACCTCAAGCTTAGAAGACCAAAACAACAATGGAAGAACTTCAAAGACGCTGAAATCAACTTATACTCGGATTAAAATGGAGCTCTAGAGATGCTGTATCTTTTTAACAAAGGCCCATGGATAGAGAAACCAATGAATCTATGTGAAAAAGTAGAGAGAATGTGAGTTTTAGAGGAAGAGAGAGTCCCGATCTAGGGCTTTTGGAAAGCTTTAGAGAGAGAGAGAGGAATGAAAAAGCAAAGTAAAAAGTCATCTTCATGAACTGATATGCACGCAGTCCGCTCGAGCGCAAAAAGTGACACACAAGCGTAGAATACACACATTTAGTAGTTTTTCAAACAGAAGCCCATTGCTCGAATGCAAGAATGTTCGCTGAAACGCTAGTCCGCTCGAGCGTAGGAAACGCCGCTTGAGCGTTGAATACTCTCGCCCAGTATTTTTGCAAACTTGCAAAATACTGAGATTATGCAAAACCCACTGGAGCGCAAGAAGTGCCGCTCGAGTGGAGAAGCTAAATTCTAGGCAACAAAAGTTTGAAAACTAAACAACCAACTTGTTTCAAACACAACCACTACAATCCACACAAACTCAAGGAAGTATGAAGGAGGAAAGACATGAACAACATTCAGAAACTATGAAACCCGAGTCCAGAATACAAAAAGGTCAGGTCTAAACCAAAAACACTATAGGAACTCCAACTATTATGAAAATGTTGAGTATCCTTTATTTTATAAAATTTTAATATCAAAAACCTTAAACTAAAAATCCTTTTAATAATCTTAACTTTACCACAACATAATAAATAAACTTGGCCCATGTTTGTATGGTTGAAAGTAGAAGTGTTTAAGTGAAATTTTAGTAAAAATATATAAGGGCAGTAAGTATAATTAATTATTTGGGGTTAACCATACTAATGCTCATAAAAAATGCTACTTGTTATACTAGTCTATAATATTTTAATTTTCTACTTCGGTTCTTGAAATATGTAATCTATTATATTTTATTCATATTTTTTATTTTCTTTTATTTTCAAATTCCTACGATACAAATACAACTTATTTCTTTTTATAAATAAATGAATTTTATACGTATTTATTAATAAGAAATAATATTATATATAACATTGTTAATGACAAAAGAGTAGTGTTATTTAAACCAAAAAATTAGATTTACTTTTCAAATTTAATAATCAATTAACCAATCACTCTCATGTGCTATTTGTCTTGATTATATTTTTTCTAATTAGTAATTAATTATTTTATTTATACATTATTAAATTTAGAAAATAAATTTAAAAAATGAACTCATATATATTTTTGATGATGTCAAGCATCTATCTAACTCTATTATTAAGGAAATTAAGAGGTGTGTCAGGCATCCATCTAACTCTATTATTAAGGAAATTAAGAGGTGGCCTTGACTCCACAGTCTTCATCCTACACTCTCCACCCCCCATTCGAGAAAAGGGTTTCCATACCACACACAATCAAAACAATTTAATAAAGTCCATGAAGCATATAGATATTTTGATGGAACTATTAATGAAATAATAATGTTATGATGAATATATTTACGTATTATATTTTAGGTGAAGTATCAATAAATTTTAAATAATGATTTTATGAATTCTTTGGTCCTTCCTTTTTTTTTTAATAGATACAAAGGTCTCATTTTAGTATAAATTATATAAAGGGCCAAATGTGAGTTTTCTCATAATATTAAAATTACTAAACGTAATATTTCAAAAAAAAAAAAACTTCTTAGTGTACTTTTTCCGATGTAACACACTAAAAATTCTTCGTTATATTTTTTTCAAACGTAACACTCAAAAAACGTATCATTCTAATGTAGCACACTAAAAAATTCTTTAATATACTTTTTTAAACGTAACACTCCAATTAATGTAAACACACAAAAACTATTAGGATATTTAATGCTAATCTTTGTTGCATGTGATTTATTTTGACAAATACCAAGACAAAGTTGACATATTATTTCTTAGTTGGTTTTTTATCTTCTTTGTAAGATGGAAAGTTTTAATTTTGGTGGCTCAAAGAAGAGTTGGGCATGTTGGGACGAAGATTTGTTGTCAAAAGAAATTGGCTAATGTTTTGGTTTTTTTTGTTAAGTCAACTTGTGTAATATTTTTTGGAGGACAAGCATGGGAGATTGTTGACATTTTCTAGCCTAAAAGAAAGCTATCTGTCGAGGGTATGAACTGTCAAAAGCTTGCTAGAGAACGTGCCTTAAAACTCGAAGCAGAAGTCTACAAAAGCTGTTGGAGCATGTCTAGGTCGTGCCTGCGGCCTACACACTTGTGCCCGCGATATGAAGCCCTTGCCATCGCACCCGTGACCTAACCACTTGCACCCGTGACCAATTGATTTGCGTTCGCGATGTGCAACCTCCGAAAGACACACTCTCTAAAAGATATGTTGCAAAGCTCAGAATCTTTTCAATATGACTCAATGAATTACATGTGCAGAAATACAGAGTATTTATAAACTATACAAACTAACTCTAGTTCAAGCTAACTAACATGTAACAACTAATTAACTCTAGTTATTCTGTAACTGCCTAACTACTCTGTAACTGTCTAACTAATTTAGCCACAGCATACAGCAGTTGCAGGTGCCACAGCAGTTGCAGGTGCAGGAGCTGCTGCTGATGAAGTTGTAGATGTTGCTGATGAAGAAATTGATTGCTGGCAGCTGGAGCTACTATGGCTAGACTTGTTATCATGCCCCCTCAAGCTGAAAAGGATGAAAGAGCTTAGAAGCTTGTTCTGCAGATACAAAAACCGAGGAGATGGCAGTGGCTTGGTGAATAAATCAGCAAGCTGATCCATGGATGAAACATGCTGAATAAGAAGCTTCTTGGCAGCAACTCTTTCTCGAACATAATGGTAATCAACTTCAATATGTTTAGATCTGGCATGAAACACAGGATTGCTGGATAAAGAAATTGCTGACAGATTATCACACCAAAGTACGGGAGCTGGAACTGTAACATGAAGATCAGACAACAGCATGCCCAGCCAGCTTAATTCAGCAGCAGTTTGAGCAAGGGCTCTATACTCAGCTTCTGTGGAAGATCTAGACACGGTAGGTTGCTTCTTGGCTGACCAAGAAATCAAATTAGGACCCAAGAATACACAATAACCAGTGGTGGATCGGCGGTCAAAGGAACAACCAGTCCAATCTGAGTCAGAAAAGGCATGCAAGGTAAGAGGACCAGAACTAAATTGGAGACCTTGATGAAGAGTGCCCTTCAAATATCGGAGAATTCTTTTAACCAAAGCAAAATGGCTGGTAAGAGGAGTTTGAAGAAATTGGCATGCATGATTAACAGCAAAGGCTAAATCAGGACGCGTAATAGTAAGATATTGTAGGGCACCAACAAGACTACGATAGAGAGAAGGCTGAGAAAAGGGTAAATCAACTGAAGCTAAATCAATAGAAGATTTGAGAGGCAAAGGGGAAGGAGCAGATTTACAATTTGCAACATAAAAGATATGTTGCAAAGCTCAGAATCTTTTCAATATGACTCAATGAATTACATGTGCAGAAATACAGAGTATTTATAAACTATACAAACTAACTCTAGTTCAAGCTAACTAACATGTAACAACTAATTAACTCTAGTTATTCTGTAACTGCCTAACTACTCTGTAACTGTCTAACTAATTTAGCCACAGCATACAGCAGTTGCAGGTGCCACAGCAGTTGCAGGTGCAGGAGCTGCTGCTGATGAAGTTGTAGATGTTGCTGATGAAGAAATTGATTGCTGGCAGCTGGAGCTACTATGGCTAGACTTGTTATCACTCTCAATACTTTTCTATACAACTCACAATTAACATGTCCGCACTCGCGAACTTGCCCTGTCTCAGGTCTATTTAAAGGACCCTTTGTTCATTTGTTGAGGCATCTCTCCAAGACCATTTTGGTATCTCTCCCAACTTATTTTCTAACTCTCTAGAGCGCTCAATATTTCCAAACTTAGAGAGAGTTTATTTTGAGAGAAATATATTTTGAGAGAGTATATTTTGTAAGAGAGATTTTATTGAGTTTATTTTTTAGAGTGAACTTGTAGTAAGGATCATTTGTAGTGCTCTCACTTGCTTGATGATACATTAGCCATAGGAACTTCAAGTTCATCATCAAGCTTTGTAAGTTTTTCACACCTTCCCAATAGTGAACCTTCTTGATGGATTCCAAGATTGTAGGTTTCAGTGGATTCCGGAGTCATTGGCGTTGTGGTGATTCGACAACCTTCTTGATGAATTCTAAGATTGTAAATTTCAGTGGATTCCAAAATCATTGGCGTCATGGCGATTCAACAACCGTAGCAAATATCCGGTGGAGATTGCGGAGGTACCTGCAGATTGAGCAAAGTCGTGTGCTAGTGAGTGGACTCGTGTGCCTAGATTGGCCTTTGTACAATAGCTCTTGTATTATCTTTCTTGCATAGTGGATTATTCGTCTGGCTGAGGACTCGTGATTTTTTTATCACAAGTTGGTGGATTCCAATTGTATTTTTTCACGTAAAAAATGTCTTGTATCGTGGATTGATTTTCTCTTACTCTCTCTTTATATTGATCATGGTGCATAATTTTTATTGGATTGGCTAAATTAATAATCACGTTAACACGGGACGTATGTAGATCTTCGAAAAGATTTTGCAATAAAACTAGATTTTATAAAAATTTCTTAGTATACTTTTTCCAAACGTAACACTCTAATGTAACATACTAAAAAACTCGTTAGTGTATTTTTTTTAAATGTAACACTCCAATGTAACACACTAAAATTTTTTTTACTATTTTTCCAAAACGTAACACTCTAATCAATGTAACACACAAAAACTTCTTAGTGTATTTTTTTCAAACGTAACACTTCAATGTAACATACTAAAAAACTTCTTAGTGTGCTTTTTCCAAACGTAACACTCTACTCAATTTAATATATCAAAAAATTTCTTAGTATGTTTTTCTCAAACGTAACAACGTAACATTTAAAAAAAAACTCTTTAGTGTATTTTTTTTTTTCAAACGTAACATTTCAATCAATGTAACACACAAAAACTCTTTAGTATACTTTTTTCAAACGTAACACTCCAATGTAACACATCAAAAAATTCTTTAATGTAATTTCTCAAACATAACAACATAACATTCAAAAAAAAATTCCTTAGTGTATTTTTTTCAAACGTAACACTCCAATCAATGTAACATACAAAAACTCTTTAGTATACTTTTTTCAAACGTAGCATTCTAATGTAACATCAAAAAATCACACTAATAGAAATATAAATTTCTATGCTCGACAACCAACACTATAGCTACCAATTACTCCAAAAAGAATCTTCCACACCTCACATTTTCATTTCCATCCCAAAAATGAATCAGAAAATTAGAAAAATGAATCATAAAAAAGCATTTACTCAAATTCAAATGGTAACAAATCAAATAAATATAACTTTCCAAACCAAAAATGACTAATTGGTTCCTAAGAAAACTCTTAGGACTAAATGGATCAATATTCTCCCATATGGGATTTATGAATAAATTTTTCTTATATTTTATTTATTATATTATGTATCACCTTATGTTGATTTAATTAAGTCTTAATGCTTGAGCCAATTAAAAGAAAATTTGTGTCTCAAAAAAGATTTTTATCTTTATAAGTTGGCCAAATTAAGGATGAATTTTTTTTTTACATAACATGATAACACGGCTCGAGTCGTACATGAAAATAGTAATAACATGATTATTTTTTTATACGAATACGTATATAACATGATCTAATATTATCATCAATATTAAGCAAGTCTAATTAGTGTCAAATTTGTACAACACATAATTGACACAATTAACTCGTTTAATAAAAATTTAACTATATATTTTAATATTATTTCAATTAAGAGGTATTATGACATTTTCAAATCGTTTACGTAACTTTACCTAACTTATTATAAAGTATATAAAATAAGATTTTGAGACTAATATATGTTTCATTCAAATATTCACAATTAAATTTACCAAACACCCATATGGGGGTATATGAGGAACAATATTCAAAGTTGTTAGATTATTTGTGGATTTTAATGTACGAAAATTTGGAAGTATAATCAACGACTATAAATGTTTTGAAACAAAGCATACAGACGATCTCATGGCCAAATCAGACGCAACCATTTTCGGAGTTGCACATGACAGCGAGAGCATACACAAATCAAGTATATCCACTGTGAAGAAGCTGCAATTTGATCTTGTTTAGCATGATCACCACATCCTTTATGTCAGTCCTCCATTCAGCCAATTCTGCAGAACACTTCCAAACCTATTTCCATAATGGCTAAAAGAGAATCTTTATAGGCAATCACATCCCTATCCGGAAGTGAAGCATTCACCCATTGCTTCAAACTCAGTGCTTCAGTGAACATCTCATCGGTTGGGCCCAAAATTTCCTTTACAACCATACTCTGACAAAAATAAAAAATAAAAGATTCTTAGAGAACCTTCATTATTTTGAGCCTTATTTGGGCTTAATTTTTTTATGATAAAAATAAAAGTCTAATTTTCGTATTTCATAAGTAATTAATATAATTATTAAATGAAATGTATTTTTTAATACACAAATCATAAAGTATAATTTTATTTCCCTAGAGGTGTTGGCAGATTGGGTGGAGATGACTGGTCTCGCATCCGCCATCTATCTTAATTTAGGCATTTTGAAAAATATACATCCGCATCCATTTGGTTGGACCATCCATTTGGTTGGATCATCACTGTTAATCTTATAATATTAAAAGTTAGGTGTACGGGTGCAAATATCCGTCGATGTCCGTACTCCTTGTGTCCAAGCTGCGCTTTGCTCCTATCGACCTGAGAACACAATGATGGTGAGCTACCCGGTAGTGTACTGCTGAAAAACCCTCCGACGGTCAAGTTAGCTCACTGGAAGAGAGAGAAAAGAGAGGAGACCAAGTGGTAGGTGAGTTGTGATCATAAAATGTTCCAGACCTGAGTATGGGGGCGCAGCACCATTTATATACCTTCTGCGCGCACCTCTGCATCCATTCACCTTTGAATGCGTGTACCTACTCTCCTCTCCCATTTTCCCACGTGTCAGCGCAAATACAGCTAAACAACACCTAACAAAACCGCCAAACGACATTGGCGTGAACGGACAGCACGGCGCCGCTCCATCATTCCACGACCGTGTTACTTCTGAGATATGCAATGCTCTAAACCAAGCTACACCTAGCACGATGCCACATTGTCTCACCACGACTGTGCTAATTGTCTGGTTTTATTAAAGAATCCCACTGCGGCTTAGCCGTCCTCGGTTATGACCTCGCTCCTGCTCGGTTGGACTGATCTGTGGAAGATTTAACCTGTCTAATTCAACGAGCAAATAAAGTGAACTGGGCTGGCAGTCTGATATTACCCTGGCTAAATCGGACTGGGGTCTTGACTGAGCGCACTGCCACTTGCTCGGCCCAACCCAGCTCCGCCCAAACTTGCTTGGCCCAATTTAGCTCGGTCATTACCTCAGCCCAATGCCAATTTATGAAATCTTCCTCTCAATTCCCCCTTAATTCCGTCCACGCTAGCGTGACCGGAATTATATTCTCCGATCGGGGTCACTTATCTGCTCGGCCCTTCACCTCAAGCCATTCACAGCGCTAAATCTCACGCCCGATCTCGCGACTTTCTCGGTCGGTGCTTCGACTTATCAACCTGTCCTTTCAGGACTAACGCCGCTCTTATTACAGACGTGTGTCACCTGTTTATTGGCCTCGTACAGCCAACCCAGCCGCCTCACGTCGTCTCTCTAAATTCAAATTTTGGCGCCTCTCCTCCCCTTATATACTCGTTGTACGTCCCTTTACATCCCTCCATCTTCTGTTTATCTTCTCTCAAACAACCCTGCGAACTAGAGCCACAACACAACCACCCCTACTCAATATGATTCTCGCCCACATCGCAGCAGCCTACTAATGGATTTGGCCTTGCCGTTGCCGTACTGAAGTACCTCCACACCTGGAAATCCGATTCTCACCACTAACTTGTAAGTCCTTCGAATCACCTCTATCGTTCTTTCTGCTCTTGGGCTCGTCATGCTCTTAAATTCAACTCCCATAGATGAGTTTAACGTACGAAAATCATAGGTCTTAGGGCTTTGAAAGAAGTTAGGTTAGGGTTCCTCTCCAATGTGATCATAAAGACCATCTTAGCCAATGTTCATCATCTTCTGTGATGAACACGCCTGAATCTGGGACTGACCGGGCTTCAAACCTTCATTTGATCCAAACCATAAGTGAGTCGAGCAAGAACCATGTTTATACGGCCTAGATGAGGACCAAGCTAATAAATGCGCTGGGATGCTCGACCGGGCTAACATCTGGTCCACTTCGAGTGACCGAGCTGTTGAGTTCACCTGATTAGGCCGAGGTGCTATTGCGCCTAAAGTGACCGGGCTGAAGTCAAGCTCGTTTTCACGACCGCGCTATCACTTACACTTGGCTTTTAACTGCAGAGTTCTAGGGGACCAGACACCAACACAAGGGCTCTCAAAGACCGAGCAGCCGTTGTGCAAAATTTAATCAAACCAATTCTGCTGAGCTGAACAAGCCAGTCCTCCATGGGGCGCTATCAAGGTTCTGAAAAGCGGTTGCGGTCGCCGTAACGGTAGCGGTGACGCGGTTGCGGTTGCGGGGTGTAAAGGCCGCAGCGTAACGGTTGCGGTTACCGGAACTGTGAATTTTTTTATTTTTCGCACAATTTGCAAAAAACTTGCCGATACGCATATTTTTTTTTTAGAATCATATTTATTGGGTTTTAAAATAAATTTTGATAAATTTTTCATAATTTTTAAGTATGATCCAATATATTTCATATTTTTAAATCACTAGAAAATGAATTTTTTTATATTTTATTTCAATAATTAATAACTTTATATGTCATAAATCCATATTACACTTGTGGCAAAAATTTCTTTTATTGGACTTAGATGTATAAAATTATTTTTAATTATTATACTTGTGGAAGCATACGTGCATTTTAACTCAAATGGTTTTAAAAAAATATACATTCTTAATAGAAGAACTTGACAGAGTACATAAATTATAAAAATATTTTTAAAAAAAGAAAATTTTGCCATAAAAATTGTTGTCACAACAAATTGTCATTAAAAAAAAAAATTTGTTATCACAACACATTACAATAACAAAATAAAAAAAATATTTATAATTAAATGTTAAATGAAATGATTATAAAAAAAAAATTCAACCACTATTTATACATTTGGATTTTACATGCTAATGTAATTAGGAATAAAGACATTTTTCATGGCATTGATTGAGCTATTGTTTTTATTTTTATTTTTTTATTTTATAGAAAGACATTTTTTAAAAAAATAAATAAATTTGAGCTATCAAAATTGTTGTCACAACAGATTACAATAACAAAAATTTTTTTAAAAATATTTCAAATTAAATACTAAATAAAACAGTTATAAAAAATGCAACCACTATTTATACATTTCGATTTTACATGCTAATGTAATCATATAAAAATTAAAAAATGAATTATAAAGAATTTTTTTTGAGGTATTGATTTTTTTTTAAAAAGATATTTTTAAAATAAAATTGTGCCTTTAACAGTGTTGTAATAACAAAATAAAAAATATTTATAATTAAATATTAAATGAAACGATTATAAAAAAAATGCAACAACTATTTATACATTTGGAGTTTACATGCTAATATAATCATATAAAAATTAAAAAATAAATTATAAAGAATTTTTTTTGAGGTATTGATTTTTTTTTCTTTTGAAAAGATATTTAAAAAAAAATAGTGACTTCAACATTGTTATCACAACACATCACAATAACAAAATAAAAAATATTTATAATTAAATATTAAATGAAATGATTATAAAAGAAATTGCAACCACTATTTATACATTTAGAGTTTACATGCTAATGTGATCATATAAAAATTAAAAAATAAATTATAAAGAAAATTTTTTTTACATAGTCGTTTTTTGGGCTTCAATCACTTGAGTATTTGTTATCTTTTTGAATAACCTGCAAGAAAAAAAAATTCAATAAAAATTGACATATATAAAATGTATTAATATAATTATAGGTGTTATAATTTTTAGATATTATAAAAAAAAATCAATCACCAATTATTATATATAAAATACTAAAAATAAATGTATAGCTCTAGATATATATATATATATATATATATATATTTAAATTAAAATTATTAAATATATCACATAAATTTTGTAAATTTTATAAAATTTAAAACCTGAAAATCATTGTTAAAAAAATAAAAAATAAAATAAAATTTGTCAGACCACGGTCCACACAAAAATAAAACAAATGCTATATTATATTATATAATATATATGCCTTCCCAAGGTCAACAATCTTCCCCAGGAAGGAAGCTGCACAAACCCAAAAAAAAAAAAAAAAACGTAAAGAGATCAGAGGAGATGAACAAAGGGGCAGCACTTACTTCGGTTGAACAGAGGAGATGAACAAACAGATCAGAAGAGATGAACAGAGGAGATGAACAGATCAGAGGAGATGAGCAATCTTCCCCAGGAAGCAGCACTTACTTCGGTTGAAGACGTAAACAGATCAGAGGTAGCATTCAACACAGGTTTATCTCCTCCCTCTGCCCTCTTCTCTCTTCTCTCTTCTCTCTTCTCTCTCTCTATTTGAAAATAATCAGCGAAAAAAGCCCTGTAACGGGTGTAACGGACCGTTACAGCCGTTACGCCACCGTTACGACCGCTATGTCGGCCGTAACGGCCGATACACCTGTGAATTTCAATCACACCGCAAAATCGGGAGTAACGCGTGGTGCCTACCGCCGAAACCGTTACGTAACGGCCGAAACCGTTACGTAACACCGCATTTTTAAACCTTGGGCGCTATCGTTTCCTCGTAGACATGCCGAGCGACCTTGCCGCGTTCCGTGAAGAGTACAGCGTGCTCACCAATGTACACTTGGAGCTCAGTGAAGAAGGCATTAATCCGTGGGGAAAATTAGAATCTTTCCCCTTCACCGTATTAAGCATGATCGATGGAGGGTTGCGCTTCCCGGTGCAGCCCCTCATGTGCGAATTCTTGAGACGTACCGAGCTAGCTTCCACCCAAGTATCTACTAACACCTTCAGAATCATAAACGGCGTGGCCAAGTTAAACAACCAGCGCGATTTAAATCTGGGCCTAGCTGAGATCTTGCGTCAATACACGCTCAGTCAAACGAAAGACGGCTTCAACTATTACCTGAAAATAAGGTCGGGTAAGGAACGATTAGTGACAGGCACACCGGACAAGGACATAAATGATGACAAGTTTTTCTGGGTGACCGGTAACTATAAAACAGCTGATGTGCCGGGTTGGTACATCAACAAGAACTTCGGTTCATCTTGTACACCCATCTTCCCAACTGATCTGCTTTTACTAAAATTGTTCGTGCCGAGCTAATTACTTCTTTTTTGTCTTGTAGCTATTGAAGAATTGCAAGCTAACTACCAGTATCCCAACGACGAGGCAATCAGGGCCGTGTTGAGATACCAACACCGAGATTGCCACAATCTCCTTGGTTATGTCCCCTCCTACCATTATTCAGCACCGCACAGAAGCAAGGTTACAGACTTTCTCCGGGCTCCTTCTCCCCCGCCTGACCCAAGTCTGCCAGACGTATCCCTTATACGACTAACCGAGAAAGAAGAAATGGCGAAGATGAGCAGAATTAAGAATCTGATTACCGCTACTTCCGCCGAGCTACCGAGCATGCCACCTCATGTCCCCTCCGTCGGCCAGAGCTGGGGGACTGTGATCGCCCTAGCTTCCACGGTTGTCCTTCCTGAGTCCCGCCGTGCTAGCAAGCGAGCCCGGTCGGCTGATCCCTTAGCTGAGCTTGTGGCCGAGCTAAGCACTGACCAAACAGCGTAGGAAGCCGAGCCAGCTACATCGTGGAAGCCGGAGCTCAAACACTGGGGCAAAGAGATCCCGGCCACCGCATCTGTCAATGGGGACAAGGAGCATCTCCTGGCCTTCGACTTATCGAAGGCATTGTTGCTGCCGAGCGACGTGACCAGAAGCGATCATATTCTTGACACCCGGCTCGTGAAATCAGTGGTCAAGTCCATGACGAGGGTACGTTTCGAAATCTTACCAAGTCCTTACTCGGTTAATCTTCTTATTTTGGCTAACACCCTTCTTCTTACAAGCTATCCAGAAACAGCACATGGTCATGGATCGCATTGTGAACCTACGCCACAAGGTTACCGAGCTAAACAACGCCGGTAAAAACGTCTCTGCTAAGCTTGGCCGGGCTAAGGCTTCTCTTGAAATTGCCAACACTGACAATGCTAGACTCCTTGTCCAGCTCGGTAGGGCCGAGCAAGAGAGGGACGCACTGAAGGTCCAACTAGATGTTGAAAAATAAGTAAAGCAGGCCGTCGTGGATGAGGCCAACAATCTCGATTTCAAGGAGGCTAAAGACAATTATATCAAGCAAGTCGAAGCCACCAAGGACATCTATTTCAAGTCCGGTTGGAAGGCTGCTTGTGAAAAACTCGGCCAAGGATTTGAAACCAAGGTGTTCGCCTCTCCTCCCCCTACCTTCCTACTGGCCTATCTGATACCTTATGCCAATGAAGTCTTCAACTCTTTGCAAGAAGAGGCGGAAGAAGAGGCCGAGGATGAGGCCATCCAGAAAGAGCTTAGCAAGAAAGAAAAGGCTGTGGTTGTCGACCTAGAAGCCGTAACGGAGGGGGCTGGGGACGAGTTTGCCGACCTCTCCCCATTAGCGTAGCTTTTTTATTTGAATTTTTGTAACTGGGCCTGAAGCCCCACCTTATGTACTTAAATTTTCAATTAATGAAAGTTTTTGTTTGAGCGACTTATCTCGTGTATTTGTGCAATGTATGTTGTCTTCCTTCAAACCATGCAATTCGTACAGGACAACTCTACTGTCGAGCTAAATCAACTCGGCTGCTGCTCTACGTTTGAACAGATCAACAACTCAGTTGACCGAGTAAGATCATCTCGGTTTAAAGAAAAGAGTTGAACACTTCATCAACTTATTTGGCCGAGCTAAATCATTTCGGCCAAAATCTTGGAGTTGAACAATTCACCAACTCAATTAACCGAGCAAAATCATCTCGGTTAAAAGAAAAGAGTTGAACACTTCATCAACTCAATTAGAAGAGCAATATCATCTTGGTTAGTAGAAAAGAGTTGAACACTTTATCAACTTATTTGGCCAAGATAAATCATTTCGGCCAAAATCTTGGAGTTGAACAATTTGTTAACTTCTTCGACCGAGCAAAAATCATTTCGGCTAACAACTCAGAGCTAAACTGATCATCCACCCTACTAACTGAGCAAAATCATCTCGGCTGAAATCACAGAATTTGAACAAATCGTCAACTCCACTGCCCGAGCAAAATCATCTCGGCTAAAAGATTGAAGTTGAACAATTCATCAACTCTAGTAGCTGGGGTAAGGCATCTCGGCTAAAATCCCAGAGTTGAACAATTCATCAACTCAACTAGCCGGGGTAAAGCATCTCAGCTAAAATCCTAGAGTTAAACAAATCATCAACTCTTCTAGCCAGGGTAAAACATCTTAACTAAAATCTCATAGTTGAACAAATCATCAACTCTTCTAGCCGGGGTAAAACATCTCGGCTTTAGAGGCGGTTGCCCCTCGTGCACTACATTTCTTCAATCGCAACACCCATCCTATGTAAAATAATTCATTTCTATTACATATTGCATTCATGAATTCACATAATGACTGAGAGGATTACATTGGTAAATAGAGGGGAAACTTGCCCCTTTACAAAAAATTACATTCAAAAGAGAAAAACTAAAAATAGTACAGCGTGAGATTGGCCGCATTCCATGGCCAAGGTACACTTTTACCATCCAAGTCCTCTAGGTGGTATGCCCCCTTGCCCGCCAGACCGACTATCTTGTAAGGCCCTTCCCAATTTGCCCCTAGCTTTCCTTCGCTCGGCACCAGAATGTTGCCCATCACCTTCCTTAAAACCCAGTCTCCGACTTTAAATGGTCTGGGGTGCACTGTTTTATTGTACTTTCGTGACAATTCTTGTTTATATGCAGCCACGTGGATTAACACATTTTCTCGGCATTCGTTAGCTAGGTCCAATTCTAGGGCGATGGCGTCAGCATTCAAGTTGGGCTCAAAATTTTTGCTACAGATGGTAGGCATGCCGATCTCCAATGGGATGACTGCCTCCATGCCATATGCCAAGGCAAAAGGAGTCTCCCCAATCGACCATCTCAGAGTTATCCGATAAGCCCAGAAGAGACTAGGAAGTTCCTCGGCCCACTTGCCTTTGGCTTTCTCTAGCCTTTTCTTCAATCCATCTAAAATGGTCTTGTTCAATGCTTTGGCTTGGCCGTTGGATTGAGGGTATACCGAGGTGGAATTATAGAATTCTATCTTCAATTCCTCACAAAATTCTTTGAACAATCGTCCATCAAATTGGGTGCCATTGTCAGAGATCAAAGCCTTGGGGACGCCAAACCGCGTTATCACGTTCTGCCAAACAAACCTCTTGACATCCTTTTCTTTGATTCTTCGACCTATTTGGTGAAGTAGTCTGTCACCGTTATAAAGAACTTGTGATTGCCCGGTGCGGTAGGGAGTGGTCCCACTATGTCAAGCCCCCACATTGCGAAAGGCCAAGGACTCGTGAGGGGGAGGAGTTCTTTGGCCGACTGGTGAATTTGGTGGGCGAACTTCTGGCATTTCTCGCATTTTCTAACATATTTCTGCGCATCTGCCTATATGCATGGCCACTAGTATCCCTACGAAATAGCGCAGTAAGCTAAAGATCTCCCCCCCGATGTGACTTCCGCACAAGTCTTCATGGATCTCGTAAAGGAGAGCATCAACGCTGCTTGGATGAACACACTTGAGGTATGGATCGGTGAATGACTTCTTATACAAAGCGCCAGATAGAGAGAGCCAAAACCACTCAGACTTTATCCGAACTTTGTGTGCTTCCTTTTCGTCGGTCGACAGGATCTGTTCTTTAAGAAAAATGATGATGGGGTCCATCTAGGAAGGACCATGCTCGGGCAGAATACTTTCGTCTGCTCCGAGTCTTCAATGCTGGGTCTTGGGAGGAACTCAATCAGGAAAGAGCTGGGAGTTGATTTGTTGACCATGAAAGCTAGGCCAGCCAACTCATCTGCTCGGCCATTATCTTCACAGCCAATTTATTGGACTCTTATCGCTTGGAATTTCTTGATGTGTTCTCTTACTAAGGCTTGGTATTTGGTTATTCTGTCATCCTTGGCTTCATACTCTCCAGACACTTGGTTTACAACGAATTGGGAGTCGCTGTAGACCATCAGCTTGGATGCGTGCAATTGGAGCGTGCTTTTCAGCCCGGCTAGCAGTGCTTCGTACTCAGCCTCGTTGTTTGATGCTGGAAACCCGAGCGCGATGGAATATTCAATAGTTAGTCCATCCGGAGAGATCAAGACTATTCCCAGCCCGGCTCCATGTCTATTTGAGGCACCATCTACAAATAGTTTCCACATTTCGTCGATGAAGAGCTTCCAACATTCTGCGGGGTCTTGTGACATTTTGAGATTCAAGTGGTCAAAATTACTCGGTTGCTCGGCTACTTCCGCGACAAGCAAGCCTTCATCCCCTCCTTGGCAATGCGGGGTTGGGTCCAATAGGTTGACCTGTTATTCCCAAATCCAACGTTGCATTGCCAGGCCGAAGTAAATCTTCAAGTGGTGGGTTTGTAAACGGGCGCGCAACTTTCGCGTTGCCATCATTAGTTGGTTGTGCAATTTCCGCAGTGCTTACCCCCTTCAGCCCGGCTGCCTCAGTAAAATCCATCGGGTATACTGGGTGAATTTCAGGCGAGAATTCGGCAACAAAGTCGGCCAATGCTTGGGCTTTGATGGCGGTTCGGGGTTGGAACTTGACGTCAAACTGCCCCAATTCAACTGCCACTTCAGAATTCGGCTGGAGAAATCCACCCGCTCAAATATGGCTTTCAGAGGGAATTCGGTCAACACCACGATTGTGTGAGCATAAAAGTAGTGCGCCAATTTCCTGGAGGCCATCATTAGTGCCAAAGCAAGTTTTTCCAGTGGCAAGTATCTCGACTCTGCCAGTAGCAAGGTTTTGCTCACGTAGAAGATTGGGAGATGTTGGATTCCTTCTGCCCGAACGAGTACTGCGCTAACAGCATGTTAAGAAACAACCAGATAAAGGTAAAGGTCCTTGCCATGCTTCGACGTAACCAACAGTGGGGCGGAAGATAGATACGTCTTTAGCTCGACCAAGGCTCTGTCACAATCTTCGTCCCAGGAAAACTTAGACCTCAAGGCTTGGAAGAAAGGGCAGCAACGATTTGATGACCGGCTTATAAATCGGTTAAGCGCGACTGCCATATCAGCAAGATGTTGCACATCCTTTGCCGAGTTGGGCTGCTTCAATTCCTGTATGGCTTTGATTTGGGTAGGGTCCGCCTCAATGCCGCGGTTGGTGACCAAAAAACCTAGGAATTTCCCGGATCCCGCACCGAAGGCACATTTTGACGCATTCAAGCGTAACTTGTGTTGTTTAAGAATGGCCAACATCTCTGCTAGGTCAACCAAGTGGTCGGCCTCGTGCTTGCTTTTGACCACCATGTCATCAATGTAAGCCTCCATCGTGCGACCGAGTAGTGGGGCGAACATTTTGGTCACCATTCTCTGGAAAGTCGCCCTGGCGTTTTTCAAGCCGAAAGGCATGACTCTATAACAGAACAATCCCCTTGGTGTTGTGAAAGAGGTAATCTCCTGGTCAAGCTCATGCATAGCGATCTGGTGATAACCACGATATGCATCCAAGAAGCTGAGTCGGTTGTGTCCGGCCATCAGGTCCACTAGTTGGTCAATTCTAGGCAAGGGAAAACTGTCCTTGGGGCAAGCTCGGTTGACTGTTTTATAGTCGACGCAAACACACCATTTCTCATTCTTCTTCGGTACCACGACCGTGTTAGAAACCCACCGAGGGTAGTGCACTTCCTGTATTGCCTTTGCTTCAAACAAGTTTTTGACCTCCTCAGCCACTATCTCGGCGTGATGAAGCGCCGATCTCCGCGTTCTTTGAATGACTGGCCGAGCATCCAGAAAAACATTGAGTTGGCGGCAAATAAAGTTGGGATCGACGCCAGGCATGTCGTAAGGCGTCCATGCAAACACTTCGATATTTGCCACCAAGAACTCCACCATCTCCATCTGTTCTTGTGCGGTCAAGCTAGATCCCAACAGGAAGGACTTGTTTGGATTGTCTTCGCTGATCCGCACCTCCACCAAATCTTCAATGGCCTTTTCTTCGGCCCTAGTGGCCATATCATCCAAGACACTTTGATCTTCCGGGCCTTCGATCATTTGCACAAAGCCTTTGGCTGCTCGACTCCCATTCACTGCCACGAAACACTGCTTAGCTATGACCTGATCGTGCCAAATCTCTTCAATCACCCCCGTAGCAGAGGGAAACCTCATAACTTGGTGGTAGGTCGACGCCACAGCTTGCATGGCATGGAGCCATCCCCTGTCTAGGATCAGATTGTACGTGAAGGGCACCTTCAACACCTAGAATTCCATCTGCTTGACCACGAATCCGGCTTTGACCGGTAGGATTATCTTTCCCATGGGCCACTTCAGTTGTGAGTTGAAACCAACTAGTGGCAAAGTTGCCAGAGCCAAATCTGTGTCCCTGAGTTTGAGTTTCTTAAAGGCATCGTAGTACATGATCTCGACCGAGCTACCTTGATCGATCAAAATGCGCTTAACATCAAAGTCCTTGACGCGGAGGGTGACCACCAGTGCGTCATTGTGCGGCGTTTGAATGCGCTGAAGATCTCTACTTGAGAAGCTAAGCACATTTTTTTCCTCGGTCTCACCCCTTTTGACCGCGGGCTGGACTGACAGGACTTCCCTCATATGTTCTGCTTTTTTTATCATCCCACGGAGCTCGCATACCCGTGCCGGCTCAACGATACCATGGATCACATTGACCACTCCTTGAGGGGGTGCTTCTAGGGCGGCCAAACCACTTGGCTCAGCCGCAACATGGTGCGTGGCTTTGCTGCCCCCATCAATGTAACGATCCAAGTGTACAGCAGCAACCAGCTCCTCCAAGTGTTGTTTCAGGGACAAACAGTCCTCCATTCGGTGCCCTCGTTAATTATGAAAGGTGCAACGATACCGCGAATTGAAGCCTTTCTGCGCATTGCCCAACTTGGTCAGAAACCGGATGTACACCTCATTGCGGATTTCGCTTAGTATTCGATAAATTGGGATTTTAAAAACTGTGGTGATACCTGTTCGAGCGTTCAACTTTCTATTCGCATCTGTCGCGGCATCGCATGGATAATAAACTCGGTTGTTGCGGCGACCTTTACCCCAGCTTCTACGATCTGGACCACAGTCTGATTCTCTTATGCAGTCACTTGGACGGTTTGTCTCCTGTTCAACTGTGTGGACTTTTCCGAACACCCTTTTGTCCATTGCCACTGGATTCGTCTTCGCGGTGGCCACGGTCGCATCATCCTCTACTCGAATGTGCTCGTTGATGCGCTGCATCAACAGCTCCATGGAAGTTAGTTGGTTCATCGTGAGTGAGTCTCTCAGTCTATGTCCGACCAAGAGACCGTGCTTGTATTGGGTGATTGCCAGGTTAGTCGGGCAATCAAGGATCTCGTTGAAAGTTTTCGCAATATTTGGCATTATATGCTTTGAGGGAATCGCCCAGCTCCATCTTGATACTCAGAAGGTAGTCAACCTCCTTTGGCGTTTTGGTGTTGGTTTTGAATCGGGTCACAAATGCTTTCGCCAACTTCTGCCACCTTTCGATGCTTTCCTCTGGTAGCCTCTCAAACCACTTCAAGCCCAACTCGCCCAAACTTGACGGGAAAATAAGGCACATGAGAGCATCGTTACGCTTGTATCCAGCCATAACCTGTCAGAAGTGGCTTATGTGCATGTAAGGATCAGTTTTTCCGTCATAGAGCATGAACTTGGGCTTGTGAAAGCCTGCGGGGAGTGGCGTGGTCTCTATCTCAAGAGAGAAGGGGGTGGCGCTCAGCCTTGCCAAATCCTTGTCCAAAGGGACATGTATAACTGGACGGAGTGGCGACATTATGACTTCTTCACTGGTGCAACCTCCGTAGGATAACCACTGCAGCACCGGCACCTTTTGCTCCTCCCGTCTGCGCGCTCGCTCTTCCAAGACGTCCCTCAAGTCCTCCGAATGAGCAGAGTAGGAATATCTCGACATCATCGGCGGACGAGAGGGACGGTAACTGCTATCTTGCGCAAAAGATTTCTCTGTTGTCGAGTCAGAGTCTTCAACCCCATAACTTCTGGTGATAGAGAGTGAGGGTGTGTGCCGCTGGTTCTAGCTGCCTGAGCGGCACTCACTGTGGTCACCCACTCCAGCAGTACCCTTCCCTTTGACTTGCCGCTTGAGAGCTTCCATCTCCGCCGCTATTCTCCGAATGACGGCATCTTAGTCCCTCAACTTGTGCTCCAGGCGTTGAGCGTATAACTCTTTTCGCTGCTAATGCCCGTCTGGACTCCGCGAGTGATCAGTGCTCTTGGCGCGCTTATCTCATGCATCTCTGGGGAGTCCTCTTGGTGAGGTCTCCAGGCCCACCATGTTCGGAATGGCGGGAAGTCCGTCTCTCCGCCGAACTGACTCTGGGGTAATACCGTTGATGGTGGACAATGGTACTTCATTGTTGTTCGTCATGAAAGACGATCGGACAAGCTTGGAGGACAAGGTTATGTATGTTGAGTTCCCCACAGACGGCGCCAATTATACGGGGTGCAAATATCTGTCAATGTCCATACTCCTTGTGTCCAAGCTGCGCTTCGTTCTGATCGACCTGAGAACACAATGATGGTGAGCTACCTGGCGATGTACCGCCAGAAAACCCTCCGACGGTCAAGTTAGCACACTGGGAGAGAGAGAAAAGAGAGGAGACCAAGTGGTAGGTGAGTTGTGATCATAAGATGTTCCAGACCTGAGTATGGAGGACGCAGCACCGTTTATATACCTTCTGCGCACGCCTCTGCGTCCATTCACCTTTGGACACGTGTACCTGCTCTCCTATCCTATTTTTCCATATGTTAGCGCAAATACAGCTAAATACCACCTAACAAAACCGCCAAACGGTGTTGGCGCGAACGAACAACACGGCGCCGCTCTATCATTCCACGACCGTGTTACTTCTGAGCATGCAATGCTCTAAACCAAGCTAAGCCTAGTACGGTGCCACATTATCTCACCACGACTGTGCTAATTGTCCGGTTTCATTAAAGAATCCCACTACGGCTTAGCCATCCTTGGTTATGACCTAGCTCCTGCTCGAATGGATTGATCTGCGGAAGATTTAAAACGTCTAATTCAACGAGCAAATAAAGTGAACCGTGCTGGCAGTCCGATGTTACCCCGGCTAAATCAGACCGGGGCCTTGACCGAGCGCATTGCCACTTGCTCGGCCTAACTCAGCTCGACCCAAACTTGCTTGGCCTAATTTAGCTCGGTCATTACCTCGGCCCAATGCTAATTTATGAAATCTCCCTCTCATTAGGAACTTAAATCAATAACACCCTTTTAATTATAAAGGAATTTAAATATTAACCAAACTAATTTAATTCATCAATTTAGTAAGTCCATCATGTTCACCATCTCCCAAATTAATAACACCAAACATAACTTCACATGCCTCATCACTCAAATACACCCACATTTCATGTCTAGCCAATTTTCCCAAATCTCTACAAACAACAATTTCACAACTTTGCTAAAATCAATAAATCAACATTCACAAAACATCATGAATATAACACTTTAGAGTCTTTAATTCCAAAATCGCCCTATAATTCCAACTTCACAATTTACACAATATTCATCAAAATCAATTTATTCTTCTCAAAATAAATTCCAAAAAATCAAAGATGAAATTATTTCAATTTTATATTTCTCAAAATAAATTTTCTAATCATAATATGATTTAGATACAACCCATATAACTATAAAAATTTAATATTTGGATTTTTAGCAAAAATTTATCAACAAAAGGTGATTTTCTCAAATCAATCTCAAAATATCAATATTCTTAACATTTCAACATCATTTTTCTTCTAAAAATTACCAAACAAAAATTTGAGAAATGTATACATGAAATACCTCCTATAATGATATATTTTCTCAAAATAACCCTAACATAGCTTTAAAGTAATAATATGAAGAAAGTTCCTATCTCATAATATGAAGAAAAGCAATCCGAAAAGCAAACTTCACCCGATCAAGAATCTGAAACTACCATTGTAAACACCACGACAAGCTCTCCGACTTTCATTTACAACACTTTTACGAAATCTCACTCTAAGGATTCCCATTTGAAACCCAAAGATTAAGCAACAATGGAGAAGAGAGAGAGATAGAGAGAGAGAGAGAGAGACCCACACACACACACACATACGTTGAGAGAGAGAAAGCAAGAGAGCCGAGCTCTCTGCCAAGCCAACAAAAGAAATGAAATGTAATGAAAAGGAAAGGAAAAGGAAAAGATGGCAAGGACAAAAAAGGAGGGCAACCCGGAAGCGGGGATACTGTTGTGCCTATGGCACAGTAGTAACTGCTGTGCTCTTTGTGGGAGATTGTCCCGAGTATTTTTCGATGATCTGAAACGCTTATATTGTAGGATTCGTCGAGAATATTATTCATGTAAAAAATCAAATTAATCGAATATTCATAACCTCATGATTAGGTCCTAATTGTTTTTAAAAATTCATGAAAGTTATGTTAACTGTTAATTTTTATAAAACCAAGTGTGCTTTAGTTATGAGGCTACAGATATCCAATCAACTTGATTTTTTGTAAAGATGATCTACTCGACGAACCCTACAATATGAACGGTTCTGATCATCGAAAAACACTAGGGACGGCGTCCCAAAAAGAGCACACCAGTTACTGCTGTGCCATAGACACAACAATATCCCCGTTTCTGGGCAACCCACGTGGATTGTCTTCCCAAAAATTGTTTTTCCAAAAAAAATAATTTTTGTAATAATATTTCAAAATTTTATAATATAAATTATAAAATAATATAATTTTTCTCATTACAAAATATAACATTTTTGTACACCACAAAAATATAATCCTTTGCTCACTACGAAATATACCCATTTTATTCACTATAACAATATAAAATTTTTCATCGTATGGTACACACTATAAAATTAACTATCAACTATTTATTATATAGGAAATCCTATATAATAAATAATAACAACTCCCAAGGTGGTTACTACCAATCACCTAATTAAAAAGGACCAAACAATTAAACATGTGTCATTAAACAAACTCAATTTAAATTAAATCTAAGTCATGAGTCTCACCCATAAGCTAAACATGGTCCAATTATATACCAAAATAGACCCAACAATTTATCTCAAATCATGGTCAAAACACCCAAATTCAAATTTCAAATTCTGCTATAAATTAAACTAAACACCAATTAGTCTGCAAATTCTCATAAAATAAATACTCACCATTAAATTTCGAAATTTTTATCCAACATGCTAGACTCTTATAAGAACAACATAATAAAAAATTTCATAATTTCTGAGATTGAAAATTATATATATTTTTTTTAAAAAAATATTACAAAATTGAACCATTTTCGCATATAACTTTACACAACACTCCAATCCAAATATTACTTAATTAATCTATGCACTAACTATTTAAAAAAATATTTTGGGTCATTACAATTGATATTTGACAATTTACTTGATAATCTTTTGGTTGTGTTAGATATCCAAAAAAAAAATGTTAACAAGCTGTTGTATTATGTTCAAAATTTGTAAAAGTTTAAACTGCCAAACCGATTCGCATCCATCCGTCAATCTGCCAATCCACAATCTGACAGATGGATGCAGATTGTTTCTTTCAATCCTCCAATCCGGCGGACAGATGGCGGATTAGAGGTTCCCCGGCCACAACCGAACCATGAACACCTCTAATTTTTGGTAAAGTTGATTAACACAAATCAAGATTTGATTTCAGGTTGAGAATACACCTTTTTTTATTTTATTTTCTTTTCTTTTTTTAATAATTTTAAAAGAAATTATTGTTATGAGCCTTTTACATATGATCACATATACAGTGACAAAAATTTTCATCAACCACTAGCAAATTTATTTATATTTGACTTTCAATTGTTATAATTTTCTACACGTGAAGTATTAACACTCAAAATCAATTTTCCATTTTAAAAATGAATTCTCATGCATCGCACAGATCACTTACTAGTATATAAATAAATCTCATTTAGGTAGGTTATTAAAGAACCAATAAATTATAGGGTTAATTACTCAAAAGTCCTATTTGTAAAGTTTCTATTCCATTAAATCCTACTTCATCATTTTTAATCAATAAGATCACATGTTCAAAATATTTATGCATATATGACTATTTTACCCTTATTAAAAGGCGGAAGGAGTTGAAAACGTTAATTCAATAAGTGCTAATAAAAAAATATTAGGTGTTCTAAGTGCACTACATAATAATATTATTTACCAATCACCAAGCATTATGTTTCATGTCCCAACATAAAATTGTAAGTCCTACTTGATCATGCCCCAAAAGCACTAGATATTTCTTATAATTCAAGTGGGTACTACCGATGTGACATTTACTTTTATTTTATAGTTTCAAAACTTAAAAATTTCTTAAATTTTATTATAAACATTTTGTTGGCTTTTTGGCTTTCAAAGGTTATTTTTGTAATTGCGAGCGTGCCAGCAAGGATCAATCAGTCCTTATAGAAAATTAATTGCCAACCAATTATCAGACGATTGTGTTTTAGTTCTTTCAGCCTCAATGAAGAGGACTTTTACTGGTGGCTTGATTTAGGAGAATTAAGCAAAATAACAATTAAATGAAGAACAATTGAAGCATTTCATTAAAATGAAAAAACTTACAATGATCCAAACTCAGCCTCGTAGAGGTTTACAGCAACAATCTACTTGAAACTACTCCTATGAATGAAGTGCAGTGCAGGAATTTTAAAGTGCAAAAATGTAAAGAACAGGAAATGTAAAACTGGAAAGGAAATAAAGTAGAATAAGACTGGTTTTTTGGATCTGAGTCTGGGGTTTTTTCTGGGCCTTCTCTGCTATTTATACTTCTCAAGGATGACCATCGAACTGCATTTCCAACCGTCGAACTGCTCCTCCATGATCGCTGATCATGTTGCCTTATAATTAGCTCCACTATGCCATCACTTGCAGTTAGGCTTCCCTCTAATTTTGAATTTGAATGTGAGTAACCGTTGAAGCCACATCACTTTGCATCTCTTTGCTGATCCAATGCTACTCAGATCTCGTAATAACCAATACTAACCGCCATGTGTATGATCATGATCGAAGACTTGAATAGTCTTCCTGTATTACTCTTATTCTGTCAGGCGTCGAATTGTAATTGGCTTATACAAAATATGTAGCCAACATTACCCCCCGCACTAATATACCCAATACTTGGTGATATTAGTGGATCAAGGTCTTTTATCCACGTCTTAGAACGTGCATGGGCTTTGCATTCTTCCAGAAATGCAACCATCATCATTTGCATTAAACTCTCTTTTAATCTTTTAAATACCCCCACCACCTTAGTATTCAAACAGACTGATACATTTTATGGCTAAATCAATTTTCTCTTCTATTGATCGAGCACACAAAGAGTCATCTGATGATGCTGTTCCTCCTCGAAAAAACCTCTATGCATTAATTAGCCACCTTTACCCACCTTTCTATATTCAAGTCATGGAAGCCTTTGCAAATTATCAACCCTTGGACTACGAACACATTGCCCTTAATCCTTTGATTCAGAAAGTTACAAATATGGACATGGGAAGTTCTTCTTCTGATTCACCCTTGGACTACGAACAAACTGCCCTCAATCCTTTGATTCAGAAAGTTGCAAATATGGACATGGGAAGTTCTTCTTCACAACCCTCTGCATGGGATAAGGCTGTGGCTTCTTCTTCCTCTGGGGCTTCTAACTGGGCAAGCTGGTCGGAACCTGAGGCCTGTGATTTAAGGGAGCGAATTAACCATCACTTTGTCGAGTTCACTGACCTTTTAGAGTTTCCTTCCTATGCGCGAAGCTCGGTGGTCTATCCTTACGTGCCCATCGACCGCCGACGCAGTTTAGAGGACAATCTGCTTGTAGCATGGTACACATCCTCCATGCCTACAAAGATAGTGCACGCTACCCGACGCCCAAAAGAGGCACAAGGGTACAATCCATCGTTCTTAGCCCAGAAGGCGAAGCTTTGCTCTTCTGACTGGCTCGATTATATTAATGCCCTTGTTCCTTCTGCCCTTGCTCCTTCTCCCGAAATGGAAGCTTCCATACCTCCTCCTCCGCCAAATCCTTGCTGGACAGAGAGACTGAGGCTTGCCCTCTCTGCGGATAAGGTCTTTCCTCCTTACAAGCCTCCACCTTCCCCTACTCCAGCTGAGCGGAAGCAAGCCCAACTTCTGCTTGCGGCCTTCTCTCACTTGCCTTTCAATGTTCTTGAGGACGATGTTCCTCTCAAGAACCTTCGATGGGCTTGTGACATTCTGACTCGGGGTCACGTCCTCAACCCCCTTGCCCAAGCAGAGCTTCACATGTTTTTGGACCAACTCCCATTGCTTCTTCACTGGCATCGGACTTCTGTGGCCACCACTCAATCTTTGGACCAACTCTCATCCCTTCGAGTTCATGCCCAGTACGAAGCAGAGAACCTCATTGAAGAATTCGATAACTTCAAGAATAAAGACTCTGCGTACTGGGATGACTTGGATATGGACGAGTTGGAACAAGGATTGAGAGAAACAGCATTCGAAATAAAGGCTGAAGAGCTCTTTTATGAAGTGAGAGCACATCAACTTTAGCAGCCAATCCTAGAAGAAATAGAGGATAGAATAAAGAAAGAACAGAAATTCATTGATCATAGTTGGACCAAATTTCATGATCTTGTTATTTATTCTATTCCTTACTTTTATGAACTTGAATTTGTACCCAAAGAGGGCCATTCGATGTAATTGCTTTTGCTTTAATACAACTAAGACTTTTCTCTTTGTTTGGCATTGTTTGATCTTGTCCCCGTTTGTCTTTAAAAGCAAATTTAGGGCTTCGAACTGAACAATCTTATCCTTCGAATCTGGACTCAATCGTTTTAAATGAAACACTAAAAAAAACCAACATGAACTTTTCCAATTTATGGAATAAAGTTGACAGTTTTTGCTGATTTTCATTTAGAATCAGTGCTTCGAATTTAACAATCTTACCCCTTAAAGTTTGTTTTAATCATAACCAACATATGGTCATGGTTAGTATGATCAATCAGTTTTAAATTGACCATTTTTGCTTCGAACAACAGTCCATACTTTCAAAAATATGGAAACCCCTTTTGAGGGTTGCACTGTTTTAATCCGAAAAGACAATCTCTTCTGTATATATAAACCAACTATTGGTTTTGATGTTTCGAACACCAATTGCTATCCTTAAGGGGTATCATGTTTTGCTTCGAAGGACATTACTCTCATTAAGAAACTTAAAACAGGTCTTTAATCCCTTCGAAGTAAACAAATACTTGTGAATTCATACATCCTTAGGTATGAAATGTGCTTCGAAGCCGACTTCGTAGTTTCGAAGCCGCTGTTATTTGACTTTTGGCGCCAAAATCTGGTTTCGAAGCCAAATATTTTATTTCGAAGCTGGCATCAACATCTGGGATGTGTTTTTCCCTCCAAAAGCATCAATATTGAAGGAAACTCTTCGTATCTGTATTTTTAGTACTTTACGAATTACACGATATATTTTCCAGACACAACGGTCTTTAAAACCCTTTTATTTCGTGTTCTGAAATCACTCGTTTCCCTATTGCACAAACCCTTTATCTCTACCGACCTTCCACTTCTCTCTACTCCCTTTCCCAACTTCGTCCTCTGAGAAAGCTTTCTATCAATGGCTTCTTCTTCATTGAAAGTACCAGTCGTAGAGCGTGCGAGCCCGTCTGTAACCCTGAAAAGGATTATTGAGGCAGAATGTGAAAAGTACAAGGCCGGTGAGAAAAGCGCCATCGACGGACGCATCTTCATCCCTCGACGTCATGAGCAACAGGACTATGTGCTTGGGCCCATCTTCAAGGAGATTCTTACTGAGCTTCCAGCGTTATATCCACGTCTAGAAGACCATTGTCTCCTTTACGAAGGTGGTCTTGACTGGGGAACCTGGAGAATGAACCGCCCCCACCAATGCTGGCCCACGGTGAGACCAGAGTGACAAGAATGGTATGATCGGGTTGTCCCTGATAGGACTTTGGACCTTCAAGAGCTCTGCCTTCTCGATGCACTCCAACTATCCAGGTTTACTATCTCAGAGGACCCTTTCTTAATACCTGCTGCCCTTTGCTTCTGGAATTCTGCCTTTAATTTCTTCCAATTCAGATGTGGGATGATGGCCCCTACTGTTCTTGATATTTGCCATCTATTAGGATTGTCCCCCATTGGTACCCCCATTGGACCAGATTATCCTGACCTACCAATCCCCTTTTCCCTCCCCTCCCTTAACTCATCCTACAGTGACTTTGTCAAGGCTGAGAATAGAAGGGAGGGCCCTGTAACTGATAGGGAATTCTTTTCTTTCATACTATATTGGCTTTGCAAATTCCTTTTCTGCACTTCTTCTCAAAGAATCATGCCTGAATTTGCCCCTCTTGCCAAAGCCCTTGTCCTACAGAAAAAGGTGGCCTTAGCTCCATACGTTCTAGGTCATGTATATAGAGCTTGTTCTCTTTTTTGTGAGAAACCCTTGGATGCCAATCAAGGGGGTCCATTTTGGATACTTCAGCTTTGGCTTTTTGCTTATTTTGCTGAGCTACAATCTAAGTGCCTTAAATTTTTTGAGCCAAACCCTCCTACTCATGGCATGAGGCTAGCCAATGCTTCACTTTATCCTTCTACCTTTGCTTTTTACTTCTCTTTCTTCCACCAACTTCCAGCTTCCCTTCCTTCTTACAGCTTTCGTCCTTTCGAACCCATTACTATTGGCCCATCTTGGTTGAAGAATTTTCTAAGTGATAGGTTCTGTGCTTCACCTCCTCACAAGGATATATGGGCTTCTATTCTGATCCCCAGAGAGTTATTCATTGGGACTATGAACCCCAGAGCCTACAAATGCATTGCTGAGCCCTATTGTCCTGCTCAATTTGCTAGACAATTTGGCTTCTCACAAGGGGTCCCAATACCTCTCTGCAGTAACACCAATCTAAGTCTTACCAGCAGGGATTTAAAGGTTCGAAGGTCCAGACTAGAAGAGGCAACTTCTAAGTTTATACAGGACTTGATCGATTTTGAATATATCCCTTTCATTCCTCAAGGTAACCTATTGAAGAGGTACCAAAACTGGTGGGTGACCAATATGGAAGTATACTTGGCCATTGCTCCTCAAGACTTATTAATGGTGCTGGATGTGCCCCAATCCAAGCCCAAAGGAGCTGGAGTTGTCACTTCTTCCACTGCTCTTACCACTTCAGTTCCTGTGCCTGCCACCACACAGTCTACTCCTGCTGCCTCCACTCCTCCTAGAGTTACTCGGGCTGCCTCGAAGAAAGGTATATACCCTTGTTTCTTCTCCTTTTGCCTTTTTTTTATAATGCTTTTTAGCCTTATCTTTAGTTCTTCTTTTGTGAAGGTGGTGCGGGTGCTTCACAGGGAGACTCTCCTCAGAAGACCCAAGCTTTAAATCTTCTCAGGAGCAAACAGCAAAAGAAGAAAAGGAAACTTTTGCTCGATCCTGAAAAGGAAGCACCTGAAGTTCAGGCAGCAGAAGAAGAAGAAGCAGAGCAAGAGCAAGAGACACCCTTAGAAAGAAGAAAGAGAGTGACTGTCTCTTCTTCTGATTTGGTTCAAGATCCCACTCATGAGACAACTGCCAGAGTAGTAGAAGAGGAACTCACTTCTGAGGAATCTGAATCCCAGATTGAAGAGAGAGAAATTGAGAAGGAGCAGGCAATACCAATACAGAGAAAAAAGAGAAGGAAGATGACTGTCTCTCCTTCTGATTTGGTCGAAGACCCTATTCATGAGGCAGCTGCCAAGGCAGTAGAGCAGGAACATTCTAAGGCCATAATTGTTTTTCAGAGAGCTGAAAAAAGGCGGCAGCAACAACTGTTAAGAGATGAAGCTTCTGCTGCTGCTGCAATCCAAAGAGAAACTGCAAGGAGGCAGCATATTGCTGAGCACTATTCTCTTCGCAGCCCTCCCATTGTTGCTACCACTTCTGAAACAAGTAACTTCTTTCATGTCTCTATTCTTTTTCCTTGTCAATTTCTTGGTATTGAGACTTGACATTACTTTGTACTTCTTCTTTTGCAGCAACAACTACTGAGTCTATTCTTCCAATAAGGACTCCCTCAGTTTCAGTTGAAGTGGAACAAACTCAAGATGCGGAGACCATTCAAATAATTATGCCACTTCCAGGCTCTATATTTTCTATACCCTTCCTAAGGCCAAGTATTCCTGCTCCTTTTCCTTCTGGCTTAACCACATATCTCCCTTATTTGTCTTTTGATTTTTCTCAATTTAGTTCTCTTTCGAACCTTACTTTTCTTTCCCCTCCTAAGGAAACTCCAGCTACTACTTCCTCTTTGATGGTAGCTGATTCTGCTATAGAGGGTACTAGTCCCTCTCCAATTCATGGTTTATCACCTCTACCTAGTTCCAGCCCCTCTTCTCTCGATCTATTGGTGGCTAGAACCATAGAAACTGCTGAAGATGCTCCACCCATTTCTCCTATCCCTATGCAGTCCTTTGTGCCTTCCACCAAAGCTCTTTCTGCACCTTTCATGTCCATGGATGAGGTAGACATCTTCGAAGCGAGACTAGCTTGTCTCTTCGACATACCTTCCACCTCACCAATGGCTAATGATGAGACTGAGCCATTAGTTCTGGCTGATTCCTTGCTAGAAATTTTTGAGAGCTCTTCCACCAGTAGTAAGACTTCTTCGCCTCTGATAGACTTGGACAGCTTCCTGGAGCTATTGACATTCTTTTCGAGGATCCCTTTTGAGGCCTTACAGAGGCCTATAATAAGAAATGGCTTCCTTCAGTGCTGCAAAATCGTTGAGCAATCCGGCATGAATGTCTCAAGTCATTTATCTCAGGCAGCAGCCACTATTGACTTTTACATCAACATTTGCCATGCTGCCAAGGCTGCAGAGGAGAAATTGGTTAGAGACCAGAGCTTTGTTTCCACAGTACATACTGAAGTATCAGAGCTAAAGGAACAACATTCCTCTGTCTCCCACTTTCGAACTCAACTACTGGAGAAGAAAGCTCAACTTGAAGAGGAGCTATCCGCAGTTAACCAGGCCTTAATCCGAACTGACACCAAGTTGCAGATTACCAATCAAGGACTGGCCGACCGAAAGCAGGAAATGACCACAGCCATCCAGTTGTTCTCATCATTTAAGAATAGAACATCTATTGTAAAAGAACAACTGAGACATTGTAATGACTTTTGGGCCAATTTATGGCAGAATGTATTCAACTCTTTATGAAAAGCAAATTCTTATTTATCATTTGAATATTCTCATGTTCTTTTACTCAACATTTATTCTATTCCTTGTGTTTCCCATATAGTTGGAAAATAAGGCTTCAAATATCTGCCATTAATCTTTTTGGGATGTACATATCCATTCAAATTTCTCAAATGGTATGCTCCAAAAGGCAGGACTCTATGAACTTGATATGGTCCTTCCCAGTTAGGTGACCATTTGCCAAACTTATGGCTTTTAATCCCTATTGGGAGTATTGTCTTCCATACCAAATCACCTTCATCAAAGCCAATGTGTTTGACTTTTTTATTATAGTTTTTGGCTGCTTTCTTCTTTTGGAAAAGAATGCTATTTAATGCCAGAATTCTAGCTTCATCTATGCTTTCTAACTCCAAGCACATACTCTGATGGTATTGCTCAAGATCTAACTGGTCTTGGCATCTTACCCTCAAGGACTTAACATTAATTTCCACAGGTAACACTGCATCATGCCCATATACTAAGGCATAAGGAGTGACTCCTGTGCTTGACCTTGGGAAGTTCTATAAGCCCACAATACATCCAACAATAAGTTATGCCAATCCCTAGGATTGTCTTCCACAACCTTTTGTATTCCTTTTTTCAAGGATTTATTGGATGATTCAGCTTGACCATTGGCTTGTGCATAATAGGGGGTGGAATTAACAAGGCTAATTCCAAACTCTGCCACAAAAGACTTTACCATTTTCCCATCAAATACTGTCCCATTATCAACAGTTATAGTCTGTGGGATACCAAATCTATGGATTAAATCCTTAATGAATCCAATGACCTCAGTTTGGTCTACAGCTTTGTATAGCTTAGCTTCGACCCACTTAGTGAAGTAATCAGTGGCCACTAAAATGAAACAATGATGCTTCAAAGATGGTGGGTGTATTTTCCCCATCATATCCATGGCCTATCCTCTAAATGGCCAAGGCTTCACTACTGCATGCAGGTCAATTATAGGCACATGCCTTATTGTGCCATGCTTTTGACATGCATGGCAACCTCTTACATACTCTATGCAGTCTTTAAGGATAGTTGGCCAATAGTAGGAATGCCTTCGAAGCAACCATCTCATCTTCACACCAGGCTAATGAGCACCACAGATGCCTTCTTAAACCTCAGCCATAGCTGTCAATGCTTCTTTTGGGCCTAAATATTCCAGCAATAAACTATCTCCCCCCTTTTGTAGAGAGCATTACCATACATCATGTATTGCATAGACTGCAATTTAATTTTTCTGCTGGCCTTTGAAGATGGGCCAGCCAGATACTGCATTATTGGATGCCTCCAATCTTGTTCTTCTAAGTCATTATGATTGACTTCCAAGACCACATTCCTTTTATTTAAGGGTGGTATTAATTTCTGATATGTTGTTTGGCTTATGTCCCTTTGAGCATTATCCCTTCTCTTAAAATTTGAAGCTTTCTGAGTCACATCATTATCTCTATTATTCAAGAATCTTAGGACATGAGTTACATTTGCTATTTGAAATTGAGAAAGCAGATGTAATGCAACAACATAGTATGGCAACATGCTTATACTTTGACATTTGAAAATCCCTTTCACTTGGTTAACCACCAATTGAGAATCTCCAAATATGTCAACTGCATGAACTTGTAATCCAATAAGAATTTCCAGTCCCACTATTAAGGCTTCATATTCAGCTTGATTATTAGAACAAGTAATTTCATCCACTCTGAAACCATGTGTGGTTTCTACTCCTTGTGGTGACTTAATCACTATACCAATTCCAATTAGGCCATTGGCTTTTGATCCATCGAACCACATTTGCCATGGCTCAACACTAGCCATACCAAGTTCCATTATCTCTTGGCTTTCTGTTTGAGATGGATGGTCTGCCAAAAAATTAGCTAAAACTTGTCCTTTTACTGTCTTTTGGGGAACATATTCTAAATGAAATTCTGATAAGGCTAGTATCCATTTGCCAATTCTTCCCCTCAACATAGGTCTAGATAACATATACTTAACCAAATCTGTGGTTGCAATTACCAAGACAGTTGTAGGCAAAAGATAATATCTTAATTTCATTGCAGCAAAATACAATGCAAGGCACAGCTTTTCAACAGTTGAGCATTTACATTCACAAGAATTTAGAAACCTACTAAGGTAATAAACAGCTTGCTCCTTGCCTTCTTCATTGTCTTGGGCTAAGAAAGCTCCCAATGAATCCTCTGCTGCAACTATGTACAACTTCAAGGGCTTATCACCCTTTGGTGGCTTCAGCACTGAAGGGTTGGCCAAGTAGGCTTTGATTCCTTCGAAAGCAATTTGATGCTCTGCTGTCCACACAAATTCCTCTTCATCGTTTAGCCTTAACAAGGAAGAAAATACTTTAGTTTTCCCTGCAGTGTTAGAAATGAATCTTCAAAGAAAATTAACCTGTCCAAGGAACTTTTGTAATTCTTTCTTACTTGATGGAGGTCTGGCTTCAATGATGGCTTTGGCTTTATTCTGGTCAATCTGTATTCCTTTCTTGTGTACTACATAGCCCAAGAAGTTTCCAGATGATACGCCAAAAGCACACTTAAGAGGATTGAGTTTCAACTTGAACTTTCTCATTCTTTCAAAAGCTGCTTCTAAGTGAAACAGATGCTCCTCCATGGATTGGGATTTCACTACAATGTCATCAATATAACACTCTAAATACCCTCCAATGAGGTCATGAAAGATAGTGTTCATAGCCCTCTGATATGTAGCCCAGCATTCTTCAGGCCAAATGGCATTTTAACCCATTCGAAGGTGCCAATATTCCCAGGACATCTGAATGCTGTCTTGTGAACATCCTCCTCTGCAATGCAGATTTGGTTATAACCAGAGTGCCCATCCATCATTGATAAAATTTGATGCCCTGCTGAACTGTCTACCAACAAATCTACTATAGGCATAGGATACTCATCTTTTGGAGTTGCTAGATTTAAGTTTCTGAAATCAATGCATACCCTCATTTTACCATTCTTCTTAACTACAGACACAATATTGGATAGCCATTCAACATACCTGGCTGTCCTAATAAAGCCTGCCTTGAGTAGTCTAAGAATTTCCTCTTTAACTTTCTGAATCACTTCTGGACTCATTCTTCTTGGTTTTTGCTTGTATGGCTTGAAATTAGGCCTCATAGGGAGCCTATGTTCTACTAATGACCTATCCAATCCTGGTAGTTCATTATAAGACCATGCAAAACAATCTTTATATTTCTTCAGAACAACCAACAACTAGTCCCTGTCTAGAGCATTTAAACAAGCACTTATATAGGTGGGCTGTTGTATAGAACCTTCCCCTAAATTTACTTCTTCTAAGGGGTCTTGTGTCTGAGAACTTACTGAAGCTTCTTCTTTGATTCCTTCTGCCTTCGAAGCAATCTTCTTGCTTTGTTCTGCTCCCAGGTTCTTTAATTCAACATCTTTACCCTCCTCCTCATAGACAAAGTCTGTCCATAAGGCTTCTTCTTCCTGTATCTCCTGGACTTTTGTTTCAATGTCCAATGCACAGTATTTATCAAGGGCCAAAACTCTGGCCTGTTGCTGCTCCTGCTTGCAGCCAATTATCATGGCTTCTTTCTCTTGCTCTTGCACTTTCTGGACTATTGATTTTACATCCAATATTGAGAACTTAATTAGAGCCAAAGACTTGGCTTCTTGTGCTTCATCTCTTTGCCTACAACCAGGCATCATTGTCATCCTTAACGACAACCTCTTCATCAGCACTTTCCTGGACTAAGTGCTTCAGGTGTGTCACTTCCTCATCAGCCGTCACTTCGGCTGAGCCATCAGGTTTCCTCAGTATACTGAGTGGTGTCACTCCCTCAATATACAATTTGGCCTCTGCGAAGTCTGCACAGGCTATGAAGGGTTGAGGATCTGCATCAATTTCCTCTGTCTCTCCATTGCCCAAGGCCATCATTATTTTCTGATGCAAAGAGGAAGGCACACATTTGTTAGTGTGGATCCAATCTCTACCAAGTAAAGCATTGTACTTAGCATTGCTGTCGATAACGAAGAATGCCGTCATGCAGTCCCTGGTTCCCACACTCAGGTTGATGGGCAGAATTCCCTGAGCCATCTGTTTGTCTCCAGCGAAGCCAGCAATGGTTGTGCTGGTTGGGATTAACCTGGGGTTCCTTTTCCCTAGTTTCTTCAAGGAAGATTTCGGTAGTAAGTTCACCGCTGCCCCATTATCCACCAAGACTCGGTTCAATTGTATCCCATCGAAGAAGGCCTTGATATACAAAGGCTTGACATGCTGTGTCATAGAGTTCGAGGGATACTCAAAAGGATATGAGAGGTTAATACTCACCTCTTCTTCACTCTCATATTCAGTTTCCATTGGGGTAGCCATTCCGGATTCATCTTGCACCATACTCACTTGTGAGTCTTCACTAGAGACTGGAATTGGGTCAATTTCTTGCCCCTCTTGGTTCTCATCTCCAGCTTGGAATTCATGCGGTAGTATGTGTACCATATTCACTGATACTGAGCCAAATTGGATGGCTGGCTGTGCCTGTTTCTCCTCTTGGCCACCTTGTTCAGTTACTTACTTCAGAAGCATCTTCCATGCTGCATTCTGGCACTTCATTACTAACAACTCCTTCGAATGGTCTTTTCTGACTGGCTTTTCAACCAAAAATGTTTGTTCAGCCATGAAGGCTTCGAACATTTCTTCCTCAACCAATTCCTTTCTTTTGGCCTAGGCCAACTTCTTCTTCTGTCTCGCTATCACTCTCCATCAAGCCTTCTCCAATCCTGCTAAACTGGACTTCTCTCTGGCTTTTAGTTCAGAGTGAACTTTGGCCAACTGTTCTCTGCTGCAACCCATTTTGCCTTGTAGAGTTGGTTTTGGAGTATGGTCTGACTTTGGATTCTTCTTTCCTTTCTGTCTGGACCAATGAAGAGCTCTCTCTCCACTTTCTTTCAGGTCTTTCTGGTACTGAGTGTACCTACGCTGAATCTTCTCCTTTGTGATCTAGAAATTACTGGGACCATATCTGATTCCTTTGTTTTTGGGTGTTTGAGCAATACCCAATTGTTTGGAGCCACCAAAGGAGGTTTGACTATCCTACCTTGGTTTCCAACACCATCTCTTTGGGTTGACACCTCCCTAGGTTTGTTCTGCATGACAAACCAATCTGGAACTCCAGGTACCCACGAACTTACTGACCCAGATGTTGAACTGTTTCTTTCTCCTTCGAAGCCATCTTCGAAGCTGGCTGTGAAGGCCACTGCTTGGTTCTGACTTCATGTTTTGGGCCTAACTCAGGCCTTTGATGAAGGTGGCCACTTTCTGTCCTGCGTGAGGCTGGTCTAGGGGGCCAATCTCTGGCTTTGATCCCATAAACTGAACCCTTCTCCAGTCTCCTTTCAGAATGACTGCTCTCCATTCTGTAATAATTAGGTGGCCTGGACTCATATAAAGGTCTCTTGCCTTTAGAATGCATTCTATCGGCTGTTGGCTCAACCATTAATGGCTGCTGCCTACCACTAGTTGGATATGGCCTTTTGTTATAAGCATTGGTTGGTTTAGGACGTCTCTGCACATCCCTGTAATATTGCTTCCCATCAATTGGAAGCCCTTTCAACCACTTATAGCTCAGTCTGCACCTGGGACACATCCTTTGCATTACAGCTGCCTCTAAAGAGTCGTCATCCAGTGCTTCTTCATCAGAGTCTTCCCTCTGGTGTGAGAAACCTTGTCCAATAGCTGGTAGATTTCCAGTGTCTTTCTTGATAGTTGTCTGGTTGGCAACATGCATCTGCACATTGACTTCTTCCAATTCTTTCAAGGACAAGTTCTGGAAGTCTGGCATAATGACATTGGCTGCCACCTCTCCAATTTCTGGAAATGGATTACTGTCGATCCCCATGCCTGCCTTTTCTGCTTTGGCTTTGGGAATTTCAAACTCCTTTCCGAATTTGTTCTTGGATCCTGTCTCGAAAAACAATACAGTTTTTAGTCGAGTGAGACCAGAATTATGCCATTTACAATATACTTTTCCTTTAAGTTCATCTGAAGATGGAATTTTGACTCCTTTTGGTAACTTAAGGAAGTT